>JAOTAY010000006.1:25878682-25891519 GCA_025629805.1 Erythroxylum baracoense | reverse complement strand
CCGTGAGAGCGCGAGGCCCGAGAGGCCGAGGCTCAAAGCGGACAATATCTACAAGCGGGTGGTCTGGGCTGTTACACATAAACAATTTCGAAAGAGATTTTTTATTGAAAATATTGGATTTGTATCTAGTTTAGACAAGGTTATCCTCCATATCTGGTTTGAGGTTATAACTAGGCATACTATCTTTAATATCTAAGAAGTCTCTTGAAGAATAAGTCGGCTAGTTCTAAGTATCCCTTTCAATTATAGCAGTAACCTTAGAATTATCTAATAAGTTAGCCCCTAGTCATAGGATAAAGGAGGTTTTAGAGATATTGTTGGCGTGCTACACCAGATTTGATAAAAAATTTAATTAGTGAGAGCTCATGGACAATTTCAAAAGAGATTTTTTATTGAAAATATTGGATTTGTATCTAGTTCAGACAAGGTTATCCTCCATATCTAGTTTGAGGTTATAACTAGGCATACTATCTTTAATATCTAAGAAGTCTTTTGAAGAGTAAGTAGGCTAGTTCCAAGTATCCCTTCAATTATAGCAGTAACCTTAGAATTATCTAATAAGTTGTCCCTTAAGATTTTGTAGTCATGTTGTTTATAAAGAGAGTCAAGTTCGTATCAATTATCAAACTAAAACTATGTATTCTTGCCATTACCTATAATACTTTTGAATTTACTACAAACTTGATCCCTCAAGGCTAATATATTCTTTAATTTTTAAGAATTATAGTTCATGGGCATTATCTTCCATATACTCTCTCCTTTGAGGAAGTATTCATGCATCCATTTAACCCATAAGGATTATTAATCTATTAGTAGCTTTCAAAATCTCTTTACTAGCATAACTTGTTCACAATATGAATTGAAGTAATCCCCAATCCTCCTTCTATAAATCTGATCATTTTACCTCTACCCATAAGTATTTCTATCTTTGCTAATTTAAAGGAAATTTCTCAATGAGCTCTCAATGTATTTGGTTAGATCAAAAGATAAGTTCAAGTGAGAGCTCCTAGATATACAGATTATTGAGCACTAATATAATCTATTGCAACCTACCTACATAAGTCAAGAATATGTTTTTCGAATTACCTAAAATTTTGTGAATGGAGTCAAAATGAGGTTAACAATCCATAAAGGATAATCTTTTAGTTGTAATTGGAATACCTAGGTACTTAAGAGGAGGATTCTCCTACTTGAAGCCTATTAAAAGGGATATCTGCTAATAAAGGAGAGCCTAAAGAAATATGGAAGATGTTTTTATGTGGATTTGTTAAAAGGCCTAAGATCCTTTTGAATTTGAATAGATAATATGTGAATACTTTGAATGATTTAGTATTAACACCACAAACTAAAAAGAGATCATTAACAAAGGATAAGTTGAATATTTTTAATTTAAGTGCTTTGATTTGAATATACATATCAATTAAAATATTAATACCCTATTCATACACCTATGGAACTTATAAGCATTCATTTATTATTATTGATTAATCAAAAAGGCAAACTATCACTAAGTAACCTTTCATGAGAATTCTTGCTATTGTTAAAAGTTTGGTAGGTTTAATTTATTATAACACCATTTTTTTTAATTTTCTTGAATGATGAACTAGTCTTTTGACGCGAAGGCAAACACCTTATCATAAATGTCCCCCAGTTATTCAAGTAGGTCATGTTGTTTTTTTAACTTGGTTGAAATGTCATTATAGCCTTTTGAAGCGAAGATAAACATTTTTTCATGAATGTTGCCGGTTACTCAGCTATATGACAACTCACAAATGGCTACCAGCTTTATTCTTAACCCAATTTTCTTAAAAAGGGCTAGCAAAATAGTTATTTTATTTAATACTTTTTTCTTTTGAAATTTAACTTTTTTTAGTCTACCTCATTTCTTTTAGTCAATCACTCTTATGAAAGGATACTAATAATACTAATCAATTCAATTGACTATAATTATAAATGTCTACAAAAAAGTCATAAAGTGAAGGAATAAGTATCATATCCTAATTAACATACATATTCATCCCAAAGATACTTAAAACACAAAATTCATAAGTTACTATACCTTTATAATTAAATGACTATGTTCAAAACTAAACTAATTCCATTCAATTATTGTTATTTACATATCTACACAATTTACACATCATAATACCAACCTAATAAAAAATATACATTGTAAAATTCACACACACATGATATATACAAATGCAAAATTCATACACACATGATATGCAATTTCATATACATCCCTACGCTTATACATCACATTGTCCTCAATATAAAAAACAAACAATACAAATAAAAATAAAGATCAATAAATAAAAATTTAGAGTAAGGATACTTATGTGTTTCAGCAGTGATGGTGTGGGTGATGGAATTTGGAGACACTTTATGCTATAAAATTATAGCAATACTCCCTCAAAAATAAACATGAAAGATAAAAATAACAAAGTACCAACAAAATAAACTGAAAAATTGACTTGTTTTTCATGTTTAAGCCCAACCTAGGTTTATTATGAGTGGCTTACTTCCACCCGTGTAGCCTAATTTAAGTTTCGTAGCCTATAAATAAGCTACAAGTTACAATATAATAAGAAGGACATAATTGATAAAATTAAGAAAACTAATTAAATTAAAAAATGCCCTTTTTAGTAACAAACTGTCAACAAATAAGGAATGATGAATGCCCCTGAATCGTCTATCGAATCTAATAGTTTCTAGTTCCCTCTTTTGCTTCCACTTCTTGAATAAAGACTTCTTTATATTTTTCAAGTTCTATGTTCTCCATCATTTGTTCCTTTTCCTCTTACTTTAAAGATTGACTACATCAATTCTCATGAATGAGCTGCCTCCTCCAGATTCTTTATACCTTACTTATATTGAATTCCACTTGTTCATCACCAATTCGAAGGATAAGGTTGCCTTTATATACATCTACCAAAGCTCTTCTATTGCTTATAGAGGGTTTACAAAGAATTAGTCAACAAGTTCGATCCTCTTCAAAGTCTAACACAATGAAATCTATAAGAATGATAAACTTGTCTACTTTTACAGGCACATCCTCCACCACTCCAAATGATTTCTTTATCAATTGATTCGTCAACTTAATAAGCATAAAAGTTGACTTCACATCACGTAGCCCCAATTTTCTGAAAATTGACAAAGACATAAGATTAATAATTACACCTCAATCACATAAACATTTAGAAAACTCTAAATTACCAACGACACAAGGTATGGTAAAATTCCCTGGATCTATCAATTGTGAGGGCATGTGATTAGTAATTAAGGAGCTCTAGCTTTCTATCTCGAAGACTGTCTCAATCACATAAACATTTAGAAAACTCTAAATTACCAACGACACAGGGTATGGTAAAATTCCCTGGATCTATCAATTGTGAGGGCATGTGGTTAGTAATTAAGGAGCTCTAGCTTTCTATCTCGAAGACTGTTTGATTATCATCCTAAGTCTGCTTGTTTGATAAGATGTCTTTGAGGAATTTTGCGTATGTGGCTATGCTCTTCAAAGCTTTCATAAAGGGTAAGCTAATTTGCAAGTTCTTCAGCTTTTCTATGAATTTTACAAATTATATAGCCAATCTGTTCTTTTGAAATCTTTATGGGAATGATATTTTTAGTGGGTAAGCCAGAGGAGGAACATAAGGAGGGTTCTTATTCCTTTTTTTCATCTTTCTTCTAATTTTCTTGGTCTTTTATAAAGTGGGGTTTGACTTGTTTTTCCACTAGTTCTTCTAGGTCTTTCCCACTCTTAAGTGTGATAGCCTTAAATTTGCCTCTTGGATTTACTTCCATGTTTCTTATAAGGCTTCCCATGCTTTTCGTAGAGAATGCATTAGCCAACTAGCCCACTTGAAACTCTAGATTGTGAATGCAAGAAGTATGATTCTTCGCTACTCGCTCAAATGTCCCTTCTATACTCGTGAGCTTATCTATAAGCTTGTCTAATTTTGAATCAGTCACACTGGACTTATCTTGATGAAATCCTGATGGACCTTGATTTCTAATATAAGTCCCTGCATTGTTAGACCAAAAGACAATTGGGTAGTTCTACTACCCAGTATTGTACAAATTTGAATAAGGGTTATTACCTCCCTGATAATATTATGCTTTTATGAAGTTGGATTGCTACATGTTGTTGTTTTCTACTAGGAAGCAATAAGTTATGATATGGCTCTTTTTTCTGTATAGCTCCCATCCATGTTGAATTGCTTTGAGTGGAGAGAAAGAGGTGTTTGTCAAGCTGTTCAATTGCTTGATATGATTGTCAATCTTAACCTGCAATGTTTTCACTGAATTTGTAGCAATCATTCGTTTTAGATCTTAGAAGGTTGACTGCTGTCTACTTCATTCATATGTCTAAAGACAACTATTGTTTGTCATCTCTTCTAAAAAAACGTGTGTCACTTACACTGGTGGTCATGCAATTCCTTGATGATAGGTATTAAACCTTGGTCCCATGAACTCTATAAGGATCCTTTACTCTGCGTGATGTATTTCTTCCACCATTATTCTTTCTATGTCTTCTTAGCGTTTAAATCTTCGAATTCCTCATTATTGCCTTGTTATGTCTAAATTGATGTGTCTTCTACTTTGCGTCTAAACTTTCCTTTTTTTCTATTTCTTAGTATTGGGTACCTTAATCACACAAGAAAGGATAACAATTCCTTGAATCAAAGGAATTCAAAATGTTATAATGCTAAAATCCCCAATAATGGCACCAAAAACTTGTTGAGCAAGTTTTACATCTAATAATAAAACTCTCAATACTCGTAAGTGTACGGGTCGTATCTTGTAGTATAAGAGATTATCGTTCCTATAAGGATTATTCAATAGCTAATAGTTTGAACTTAACCTTGTCTGAAGTAACACAAAATTGATTTGAATCAATTAAAAAACATAATTTAATACAAATAATAAAACGAAACAATCAAACAATTAACAAGTGAGCTGCCAATAAAAATTGAGAGTGATTAATATTGAATATTTGGGAACTATTTCGTTTCCTTAGTCTTGTTGAATCAATTTATGTGTTCAATCCTAGATTTCCTACAGTATTAATTACTCTCCCAAGATCTAATCAATTAAACCTAATTAAATTTGAAATTTTCAATTATTATGCTAAATTGATTATTATGGTTGAAATAACGATTAAACTAATGTATCTATCCTGAGGGAAACATGTATCTCTAATTAGGTAATTACCACCTCTTGATATTTAATTCCATATAATGAAACTTGTTAAATATAATTAATCTCTTTAGATATCACTCTAGTGTAGGATAATTTCTTTCTTTATATTCATAATGTTTATTCTCCTAATGCATAGTTCATATTTCACCTCTTAGTCCTTCATATCATCTCTAGAATTTAATTTATGATGGATAGTCACAAACTCAATAATTAAAATCAAAGAGAATAAATTCAATTAAATGATAATCATTCATGCATTAATAATTAAAAGATCCACCATAAGCTACATACCTAACCCTAAATAAAGTTTTAGTTACTAAACATAATGAAATTAAAACAAGACAAAGACAAAGACAAATCAACCTTAAAATAAGAGAAAGAAGAGAAAGAAAGAAATAGAAAAGTTATCATGATTCTCCTTCGATCTTGCTCGCAATCCCTCGTTAATATTAAGAAGACTAAAACTATGAAACAATCATAAGGCGATTGTCACACACCTAACCAAAAGTCCTCTTAAGAATATTTATGACTAATGTCACAAAATAGAGTCCTAAACTGCTTGAAATTATGATTTTTTTACATCTTTAGAATTCATGTATAACAACCGACATTAAACCAACATCCATATTGGTGCCAGTTTTATCCTGGAACTTTTTACGCTTTAAATTTGTGTATAATGATGCTTGATACTAAGTTGTAACTAGTACCAGTTTTGTTTTATAACTTCTTATGTAAAAATATAATGAGATTGGTGTTGATCATAAGACCACTCTAGTTTCGGTTTTGTAATGTCTCTCAACCTCTTGAACCTCGCACGAGATAGGCACTACCTACTTTAGTGTGTCTAGAGCTTATTAGGTCTCTTCCACCAACTTCTCTAATTTTCTAACATCTCAATCTTAAATCAATCTCTAATTTCTTCTACAATTATCCATCATAATAGCTTTCCAGTGACTTTAAAATCACCTCGAACAGATATCTACAGAGAAATTATGCTCAAATTTGGAAGTTCTCCTTAAAATCACCACCTACAAGATAACAAACTAAACATAGGAAATTTATATATAACATGTCATAAAAGTGAACTAATTTAACCGCTAATGACATATAAAATATATATTTATCACACATTCTACTTAGTTATGGCAATAAGACACTGCTTTGGCAAGGAGTTGATGCACAGAAGGTTATCCATGAAATTGACTAAGGCACAAAAATGCTAGGTAAGCTATCCATTTTAGTGAAATGCATCAATATATATGAACAAGTTGATGAAGGTAATGTTGGTAGCAAAAAATTCTAGTCCTGGACATACCAAAACTCATTTTAACTTTTAACACTGACATTTATATTTTGATAGTTAACTCAATTATGTTGGTTATATCGGTTTGCTAGTTATGTTAGTCAAGTTGGTTGGTTAATTTTTTTCCTAAATTACTAGTTCCTAACTGTCATATTACTTTAATAACAATAACAAAATTATGTCTAAATAAGTTAAAGACTAAATAGTCATATTAGTTATCTAAAATAACTACTATAACTTCTCCAAATATTGGCTTATATATGTGTATTTGTGTAATGTAAGAAGAAAAGGGATTGGCTTATCCCATTTTACACTCCCATTTTAAACCCGCAATTCATATATTATTTGTTGTAACATATTAACAAATTTTCCTTATTTCTTATCCCCAAAACTTTCCTAATTAAATACACAGAAGATGTACATGAAAATACCCCCAAAAGAATATTTGAGTGTTGTATTGGTTATCTTACTTTGATTTGGTTGGAGATTGTTTATTGAATTATTAAGATAGCTCTAGAAATTTGTCTTCTATTTAATGAAATTGTCTTATTCCTTAAAGAGTTAAAAGTGTATTGCATAATATTGGTTTGATATAATGTCATATTAAAGTGCAGACCATGTGTTTGACAAATTTATTAAGTAAAGTGTACACAACTAGTTTAATGGAATTTTAATGAGAATTTGGTTAGGGAACTAAGCTATGACATAAAGAAATTGAAGGCACTTAACTAGCCTCAAAGTATTTATAATAATTTTTTAATATCTCTTGAACTATAAGAATGTTGTCTTTAATACTTCAACCCTAGATAGGTATACATTAAAAAAATTTGATGATGTCTTTTAAGATAAGTTTGAGCCTTTAAAATAAACAACTTTGACATGATTTTATAAATCATATTACAACATGAAATAATTCTATAATAAGTCAAGATTGAGGGGTTGGAATCTTGGAAGTTAGGTAGATACGAGTTACGTTCATCCCACTTAACATTTTTCCTTTTGAGAAGAGCTCCAAGATTGCATATATAACTAATGTGAATGTTAGGTTCTAAGTCTTCTAAAAAACATAGCTTTGAAAACATTAAGTTATGGGGCTTTATGGGCTCCTAAATTGAATAAGGCATACGTTACATCTAAACTTATTAATGCTTTTGTAAGAAGTTATGCTTGTCCTTTAAAGATAAAGTGAGGAAATAAGAATTTGATATCTTATAAAAAGAAAGTAAATTTTTTAACAATGTATATAATGCCTTTAGATAAATTAAAAGCTAACTTCTTCATGTCTTGGTTTGTGACAATGTTTTCTTTAGGGTCTTTTAAAGAAATCATTATATTGATGTCTCTTCTTGCAAATAAAGGGTTATGAAAGTTTAATATCACTTTCACCCTCCCCTAGCCATTAATTCCTTGAATTTTGCCTTATTAATGAGTTGTGAATATCTAAAGAATTGGTATATTTTGCTAGGGAATTCCTCTCCCTCTATTTATAGGCGTTATCACCTGGATTGGAGTTGAGTTGCTCTTGGAATTTGTTAATATTGCTCAAGGCTTCCTTCCTTTCAAGCTTAGTATTATTGTAATTCTTTCCCTTAATCAATTTGAGCTCCTCCTTAGTAGCTTTTAGTCTTGCATACAATTGAAAGCCTTATATCCCTCCACTTTGATGCTTAATTGTCTAATGATATCATCCTTAAAACTATTTACTCCAAACAAATAATTTTTGAATTTAAATGGATTTTGGTAAACTGACATATTGAATAGACGTATAGGTTTCAATAAAAGAATGATTAGAGCAAAGAGACTTAAAATGAGCACAATTATTAGGGAAAGTAGACCAATCATATAGAGTTGATTAGAGTTATATCACACTTTTCACTTTGAAATCAACTTTCTCATTTGATTATTATTCTAGGTAAAGTAACAATCATTCTATCTAAGATCAAAAAAACCTAATTGGTGATACATTTTATTAACTACTCATTATAAGGATTCATCCTTGAATTTAGACCTTCTAAGTATTGGGAAAAAAGAGTACGATTAAAGTCTCTCATAATAAAGTATGAAGTTAAGTTATTAGCTTCCAAGTAAGGTCTTTCTAAAAAGCTTTTCTTTAGGAGTCCAAAGTTTGCTGCATAAAAAGAGTTATATTGATTTTGGTCACTAAGCTTAATAAAGTCATCTGCAGTAGATATATTGATTTGAACATTGTCCTTGGTGCAGTTGGACGTGATTGGAGTCAAAGGTAGCAATGATTCTTTTATTGTGATGCATTGCATTGTTATTGATAAGCCTCCAATTCTTATTCAAAAACAATATAACTTCTTACAATCTAGTTATTTTTATTTTAATTTCTAGGAATGCAACAAAATAAGCTTCTTCTAAAAAAAAGTTATGAAGTACTTACGATTTTTCAAAGTTGTTTATCCCTCTCGAGCTTCAAGCTATTTTGAACATGAAATACTTGTTGAAAGATTGGTTAAAGCCTTCTCCTTTGGTTTTCTACTTGGTATTGTAATCATATTTATTGAAGGAATGGAAACACTAACCTATAAAGGAACAAAATTTATTTTTATGCTTCAATTACATTTGGTTTATGTTTAAATAGATTAAGATATAATGTGAATTTCATTGATTTTTGTTATGTTTATAATTTTTTAACCATCTTATAAATAAAGCTACACTTAGTATAAGATAGCCATACAAAAAATAATTTATTTAAAGAAATTACTTTATCGAATAATAGAATTATAGTTGGCAATTTATAGCGACTAATTAAAATGAGAAATTTTAGGCTATTATAAATGTGCTCAAAATTGATTAATAAAACTTTATTTTAAAGAGTGACAATAGCTTTAAAAAATATAGTTTTAAAATGATTACAAAATTTAAATACATATATTCTTTTAAAAAAGTAATCATATATAATGATACATTATAATTGAGGAAATTATATAAGAAATTATGTAATAAAAATGTAATGTTGCTAACAGTTGGAAAATTATGAAATTTTGTAAAAATATATTTTTTCAAAAATAAACAATTCTTTGATTTTTGGAAGATTATCTATCAACTTTTGAACATTATGATGTTACTGTTCTTTCGTAACTAAACATTATGATAAGCATATTAATTTTTATAAACTATTTTTTTAAAACTGTCATTTAAATCATAGATCCCCACATAGAACTAAAATTCTAACTATTTTAAAAGGATCTCATCATGGCTTAGACCTCTTTGGAAAGGGGTTATCTTTGCCTTCCTCCTAAGATACACAACAATTAGGTTTTACAAGTGACAAAAGAGTCCCGTAAAAGAGGTATGGTGTTAGACCCCTAAGTCTTAATTATAGAATCGCACAAGCTTTGACCAATGTTTGACACTTAGTACAATGGAACAAGGTAAAGAATTATGAGTAGGTAAGAAAAATAGGCATTAACGATAAAAGCTCGAGAGTAGGCAAGTGTTGGCATGCATTATTGCACATTAGTAAATATCTTTGACGAGATGTAAAATTTGAATGTGAGACTAAAAGATGAACTCGAGTGGATTTTGAGTTAAAGGTTAGTTGGATCACATGTATAAAGGAGGCATGTGAGAGCTCTAAAAACTTAATGTGTGTTTAAATAGATGGATCATGACTAATGGACTTGACATAGTTAAGCATTAAATTCGACCAATTTGCTATAAAAGGCTTTGGGTATAGATAACTCATCATCAATGATAAAGAACAAGGGGAGATTTTAGATAATGTGACGAATAAGATCACAACAAATCTACATCAGCTTTAAAAGATAAAGACCATGTGGGAGGAGCATTTGAAGATAATGATATTCTTTATAGATACAAATATATCTTTCCTAATTAAATGTAATCTCTTATCTTGTTTGTTATCCTGTAGCTAAATCCTATCAAATAGAGTCTTATTTGGATGGGGTGTTATCTAATTGGTTTTTGTGATGTAATTCAGTTCAGTTAGGATTCTGAATTGTAAAACTAGAGGTGTCTATAAATAGCTTATTTGAGTATTGCTCCTAAATATAGAGACAGAGGAGGGGAACAAATTAAGAGAGAGCATTCTTTTGTATATTTTTGGGGAAGTAATAAAGGTTGGATTTTACCGTATTCTTGTGTGTTTGTTGTTGACAATGATTATCTGATGCTTTCGTAGTATTCTTGCAAAAGTGTGAGAGTTAAACACTACAAGGTTCGTGAGCCATTCAAGAATAAGGTTTATTAGTTAACGATCACGTGGGAAGGCTAATTTTTGCTTAAACAGATCTAAGTGAAAATGTGATTCAAAGGAGTAGGTGCAACTTGCAATATAAGTTTGGTATTTAGAAGACCTTTATATCATATGACACGATGTCAGTTTAATTTACACTCATTAGTAATTTGGTAAGTGGACTTCAAGCATTATATGCAGACCTTAGGCAAGGAGAAGCCAGTGATACAGTGATATATAAAATGGGCAAAGAGAGAGGAAATGGGAAATATATTTAATAAAAGAAAAAGATAGGACTTATCTTGCTTCTAAAGCAAGCAATAAAAACTTCAATGATACAAATTCAAATTATGTATATGTTATGTTGGTCACTAATGAAAGAAATTGTCACAATCGAATAATTAATTTGAAACAGAAAGATTTTGTAATGTATAGAGAGAGATTTGCACCATGTTTTGACATAAAGGGTAATAAAGAGCGAATACTCTACCTAATATTAAAATGCATATTTAAAGAAAAACAAAATATAATTAAATTTACGTTAAGAATGTGTAAGCATTTTTAAACAAAATATATTTGAAATTTCTTATTTTTTTGTTTAGCATCTATATAACATATATATAAGCAATGATAGACATGCTCGATTTATTTATTTATTTATCTTTATATATCCATATTAAAAAATATAAAAGTAACGTTTATTATAAAAGTTTGCTTGTATGGTACATTTTGATTAAAATAACTCTTATTTTATAACACAAAAAATTAACATATGTTTTCAAAATTAACATGACATAAAAATTTTAATACATATTTATATTGTAGTTATTAATCTTATTAAAAATTATTTACTCAAAAGAAGTTATTATAATTATAACTCATATATTTACACAGTGAAAAGTGATTTAAATTCTAAACTTACAAAATATTTTATTATAATAATCAAGAAATAATAACTTATAAGAATTAATTTGACTAAAAATTAAATATACTTTAAATATTTTTTGGTAAAATTATACTTTAAATATTAGTTTATAGTTATTTTATATTTATGTAAATCATCTCCACAACTCAACATCTCCTTCGTTATTTGTCTACTATAGGCACAAATAGAAATATCTAGGCAATATAAAACAAATATATATGTTTCTATCTATACAAATATAAAAAAAAGAGTAAATATCAGAATTTATCCTAAATGTATTTAATTTTTTTTCATTTTATATTCCACACTCACATATATATATATATATATAAACAATATTGAAAATGTGGATATTTATTTTTATAAATCACAAAATAATTCATATCTTTGTTAATCATAATGCTTAAATGTTTATAACCGACACATAAATGCGCATGGTAAAAGTAATTATTATAAAATAATATATTTTATAAAAATTAAAGTATGATATATGCTTTAATATTTATTTATGAGAAATTTATCATATTTATTAAAAAAATATGTACTGATAAGAAAGTTATTGTAATTATTCTTCACATATATGCACTATAAAAAAGTAAATTAGATGTCAAACTTGCAAAACAATAATTAAAGCATGTCATAAAAGTGAAAAGAATGTAATATGTATTTATAAAAAGTGAAATTGAATTCAAATACTATCTTCACATGCTTCAAAAGTTCTTTTAAATATTCACCAATTACATTCAATATAAGAAATGTATTGAATTTTTAAAACAGGCTTTTATAATATATTTTTAAATTTCTTTTATTATATCTATAAATATCATTTGCATTTTTATAACTGAAAATATAATTTTGTTCATGATTTTAAGTAAAAGATTAAAAATTTTAGATTATTAGTATAATTTTTTTCTTCATATCATTAATACTATTGATAGTTTTGTATTTTTATTAATTCCATATTGTCCAAAAATTAATCCGTGTTAATTTTTGTATAGATCAGTGTAATGGACATATTAGATTACCATTAATTAATCAAGAACAAATTTATAAACAATTACAGAAAATACCTAAAAATAGACGTAATAAAATAGGTTATATACATTTATCTACTATTCAAATTTTATTAAAATCAACATTCCAAGAAGGAATTGATTCACCTATACGATTAGCTATTTT
>JAOTAY010000006.1:25865491-25878582 GCA_025629805.1 Erythroxylum baracoense | reverse complement strand
AATTGTGCCTCCATTTGTTTAATACACAACAGCACAATTAAACAAATCGAGGCACAATTTGCACATATAGCAGGCATCTTCGAAGAACTATCAATTGATTGGAAGAATTCAATCTGCCAGCAACTACGAAATTATCCTACACATCAATGTTCATTATCCCCTTCCACATCAGCATCAGAAGACAACAACAACAGTACAGATGAGGTAATTATTGAAGACAATGTGTAAAGTAGCTACAGTGTTGTTTTGGCCTGATGTAATCATTTAGTACTTTTGTTATTTTGGCCATATGTAATTATTAGTAGGTGATCGATAATGACAACTAGCCAACCACTTTTATCTCTTACTTTTAGCTTTTCCTTAAAGCTTTTAACTTTCTTCTTCTTTACTTTATTCTTTTCTTGTCAAATGTCTAGTCGTTTGTCTTTTTCTCTTTAGTTTGCCTATATAATGTAACCTTCGGCACTTGCCGAAACCATGAAATAGAATATCTTCTTTCTCTGCAAACTCTCACTTCCATCATAGCCTAAGGATTGGCGTCAAACGGAAACGAGATACACAGGTTAGATTTAAGAGTTTTCTTTCATCACTTAATACTTATCCATATCATGCATATAGTATTCACACTTATTGCTTATATTCATTTATTACTCATACTTATTGTTT
Organism: Erythroxylum baracoense; assembly: GCA_025629805.1. Classification (NCBI taxonomy): domain Eukaryota; kingdom Viridiplantae; phylum Streptophyta; class Magnoliopsida; order Malpighiales; family Erythroxylaceae; genus Erythroxylum; species Erythroxylum baracoense. The sequence goes on along the minus strand of JAOTAY010000006.1, from coordinate 25,877,916 downwards.
ATATTCAACCATATTTATTTATGTTATCAATTAGTTTTATCTGTTTAAATCCAATTGATATTATTGACTTCTTTAATAATTTCAAAAGCTATGGCTTTATACCTATCTTACAACAGTATCTATTTGAAAAAATTTTCTATCCTAATATCGATTATCAAAATTTATTTTAATTATTTCAGGAACCATGACTAATCCAAATTGTAGAATTTGTACAACATTACTATCACGTATTCAACTTACACAAGACATAGTCAATCTTAGTGAACAACTTCTTTCTTTCTTTAGAAACCAATATCAGCAATTTATTTCAAAGTACCACATCTTTTATTTTCTTCATCTTCAAGATCCATCATTAACCCAACCATCCTCCACCCAACTAAATCACGAATTACAAGTTTGTATAGAACACATTACAAACTATACTAAACTTTATGATCAAGAAACACAAAAACTATACCAATCACATACACTTTGGCACCCACTATCAACAAGCACATTTGATCCAGGCTTAGAAGTAGCAAGAGCTGAAGCAAAATCAAAGCACACATAAAAATTGTATATTATTTTCAAAATGAAAAATATTTGTAGCTTCTGTACTCAGTTTAAAGAACATATATCATATATTCAAAATAGACTTAATGAATATCAAACTGAAGTAGAATATTGTACAAACCGATATAATTATCTACAATTTATAGTCACTAATCCTAATGGCATTAAACCAACAAAAGATTCTTTAGATCTAGCTCACAGTCAATAAAATTTTTATCAACAAGAACTCTCTTTCATAATCACTTAATTTCAAGATCATCAATCAGTATGTCAAAGATCATAAAAAATACTGAAATAGAAAAACACACTGAAATAGAAAATCAAAATATATTAGATCTAGATAATTTAGAACTAATAGAATCAGCCGGTATATTTCATCTCACTACTCTTTTATCTAAAGAAAAACAAAAACAAATTGCCAAAGCATAATTAAACTTAAAATCAGGACAAGATATTAAGTATCAACCTTTTCATAATTTAACAAATAGCCAAAATATTCTTTGTTATGGAAAATTAATTCATTAAACACTTATTTGATCAATGTGATGGACATATTAGATTACCATTAATTAATCAAGAACAAATTTATAAACAATTACAAAAATTCCCTGAAAATAAACGTAATAAAATAAGTTATATGCATTTATCTACTATTCAAATTTTATTAAAATCAACATTCCAAGAAGGAATTGATTCACCTATACGATTAGCTATTTTAGACCAACGTTTAACATAATTAAAAGAACAAATTATAGGAATAATAAATGGCAATCTCGCTTATGGAAAAATTAAATTCAATACTAGACTTAAATTAGGAATACCTTTACAATCCCATAAATTAGATGAAATAATTACTATAGCATATATATTTTACAGAGATAATTTAATGTCTATAGGTCAATATCCATTCTCCATTACTTATCAAGTTAGTTATGCTTTAACCAATTCCCATCATAGTATTGAATTCAAAAATACATATAGAATCTATATGGATCAATTATTTAACGATGTAGTCAAAATTGGAATTAATTTAAATACTTCATTAAAAGAATTACCTAAAAGTAAAATATCCTATACCATATACAACATCAAGATTATCTTTAGATACTTATCAAAAATCTTCCATTCCATTATTCAAATCACCATATGTAAGATTAACCAGACCAATTAGATTTACTGAACCAGGAATAAATAAAGATATACCTATTACCGACCCTCAATTAAATCATCAATCTGAACAAAAAACTGAAGAACAAAATATTGGAAAAGACACTTGCACTATTAAAAATAAACTCCATGAATTATCTGCTCATGTTAAGAATATGTTATGAGTATTACAAAACAAGTATATGAATTATTATATAAACAAAATCAATTAGAAATTCATATAAATAATCTTATACAAAAACAAACATATTTAATAAATGTAATACAAAAAATAGAAGTTAACCAGAAAGAAATACTATAACAAATACAACAACAATTAATTAAAATAGATCAAATCCAACAACAATTTCTAGTTTTTGATCCTAACTCCAAAATGGTATCAGAGCCTCGTGATATGCAAAATGATAATCATCAAAAAGCAATCACATTGATCAAACCATGGAGGATATAGAAAAAGATATTCGAACTTAATTAGAAGAGATTACTCAATTAATAAATACATTAACACTTAATTCTAAAAGGGAAATAATTAATCCAGTTACAAATCATGATGAAATTATCTATGGATATGAATCTGATCAAGAACTTTATGTAGATCAACTACTAAAAAATCCAGATGAACCTGAAACTAGCTCACAAGGAGAAAAACGTAAAAGAGAACAAAAAGATAAATATCAATGGACGCAAAAACCAATAGAACTGGAAGATGAAATACATAAATTTGGATATTATCGAAGGGATAATAAAATTAGGAAAAAACCTTCAGAATATACACCCAAACATATTACACTAGGACCATATGGTATTTTAAATTTAGATTGTGTATTAGCACTAGAAAAATTACTATTAGAATGGTCAAATAGTCTAGCTTTACTTATTCAAATAAAAAGACCGTTCAAAGGATTAACTAATATTAGTCTTTTATGAAATTTTGTTACCTATAAAACTACTGGTATTGTATTAGATTTTCTTTTAGATAACAAAGCAAGAATTAAAAATACAACTTCATTTTTAAATGCTCTCGAACCAGTCAAAGCATTTCAAATCATTGTCAATGAAATATATAAAGAATTTATTGGCAAAGATATAGCATCATATAAACAAGAAATAGAAAACGAAGAAAGACAAACTGCACTTTGGCATTTAAATAATATGAGTATATGTGATATTTGTTATTTAGAACAATATATTTGTGAATTCAAAAAATATTATTATAAATTAACCCGACCTGAACAACAAATGTATAATCAAATATTTATCCAAAAATTACCTTACCCATTAAACAAGACAATAGAAGAAACATTCATGAAAAGGCATGATCTTTTTTATCCTTATTAGAAAAAATGATAATATCATCTATGTATGCTAAAGAGAATGCTTCTAATCCTTCTAAATTGCTATCCATGAATCGTTGATAAATTCCAGGGGCTTGTTTTAAACCGAATGGTAATACATTCCATTGATAGTGTTTCTGTGGGGGACATGTAAATGCTATTAAAGGTTTTGTATTATCGTGTAATCTGAGTTGCCAATATCTTGATTTTGGTGTTCTTAAGGTTTGAGATCCGTTAACCTCAACTCAAGTTTTGGTTAGCAAAGTGGTATCAGAGCTTAAGGTTGTCCGCTACGTCCCTGGATCTAGTCCCAGCATAACCACTGGGTCCGAAAACCCCACGTTGACGCGGAGGCGTGGTGGGTGTTGTTAAGGATTGGGATCCATTAACCTCAACTCGAATTTTGGTGAGCAAAGTACTAAAGATAATCTTAGTGTTGTATACAATATAGGATATTTACTTTAAGGTAATTCTCTTAATGAAATATTTAAATTAATTCCAATTTTGGCTACATCGTTAAATAAAAAATAGAATACTTTAGAATTGATTATCTAAAATATTTAAGAAAAGAATAGTAGCACTATATAATTAGAAAAAAAGAAGAAATAAGGTACACACTCAATTGTAATAAGTAATAACCAACGTTTTAATAATCAAACTGAACAAATCGGTTCAATCGAGAATAGTATGAACTAGCTAGTTTAGTTTAGTTTAATTTAACAACCTGTATATATAAAAACTGGTTGGTTCACTAAACTGGTCAGAACCAATCATTCTATATACCTAAACTTTAAAAAAACTTAAAACCTCTCCTCATCTTTACTCTTTTGCTCTTGACCATTTTCTCTTCTTAGATCTCATCGCTTCCATTTCTGGTTAAATAAAAGGTGACTGTTTTGAGTTTAAAATGCAATCTTTCATTATTTCTTCAAATTATTGTTTTCTTTTATTGATCTCTCCCTCAAAGTTGTAGTGGCTGTCAGGATGAGTTTCTTCATAATGCAATGACCATCAGGATTGAGGCTCTCTCTCAGAATTGTAGTGGTAGAACTTCAAACTTGGATGGTTGTTTGTGTTATTTACGGAAATGACTAAAATATCCAATGTAATGAAGACAGACGGGGTAAGCCTCCGTGATTAGGTAAAGAGTCTAAAGGAGAATCCAATTCTCCTAAAGCCACTCATTAAAGAATGCCAGCCAAAAAATGAGTTTGTTTACCACTTCCTTTCACTAGGAATCGGAATAACGACTGACATATCTCTCGAACGCAAGGTATTACTCATTTGTCATTTTTGTGTTGCTTCTGTTGATTTACTGGGGAGAATGAGGGAAGAATATATTGTAGGTTTGTATGAGGTATGAGAACTAGATGGATGGAGGAGTAAGAAATCTGACAGTTGATGAATGAGTTTTTGAATTAAAAGCTGATTATGGTTGTCAATCCAGGTTTCTATAAAGTTCAAATTTGTTCAGTCTATTATGTTATTCAAGGTTTTACTTTGTTAAGAGATAACATATAAGGTTAATTCGATAGCTTCATCTATAAGAGTAAGAGATTTCTTCTTTATCTGTACTTATTAATTAATTAGTTTTCTGTAATGGTTAAACTTTATTTCATTTTGATCTCTAAGTTGGTAGTTGTGATATAATTTATATATACTATGTTGAAGTATTTTGTTGATCTAAAACTCCAAAATTGAAAACTGCAATTGCAATATTTGGGCAAGATAACACTCAGCTTTGAAGTGGAGGACACTTATAAGAGTTTAGTAATTGTTGGAATAAAGTTTAACAAGTGAGGTGAGATTTTGTCCACCATTCTGCTGTTGTTTTTTTTATATGTATATGTATGGTCATTTTGAGTTTATCTGGGTACAGTAATTAACTTATTTTGTTTAATAAAGTGACCTTGCTAATTTATTTGTACTTTTCACTTCTTGCTATCAATGAAGTATTATTTTTCTTAGTTTCACTAAGATAATGTGATACAGTCTTATAGGATATATTAATGAAATTTTATAAGAAACATAATTATTCTATTTCTTCATCAAGAAGTCAAGAACTATTATTTTAATATAGCCTTTCAAAGTTACTTGCTTATATGGTAACATTAAAGAAAAGAAGGGTGAAAGAATAAGTTATATGCTTCTCTTTAATTTTTGACATGCTTTTAATTTAATCAATAATTATTTTCAAGTGTTTATGCCCATCTAATTACTTTACTTTGCATTTTTAATTTTTTTATAATTTACTTTAAACCTTATTCAGTTGTTTAAACTATAATTTTTTAATTGTATCATCATTAAATTTAATTTGATATTACTATAAATTATATTGACTCTTTTAACATTTGCAATGAATTTTATTGTTTTATAAAATTAATTGAAAGAAAATAATAATATAAATATATAATTACTTACATAACAACTTGTGAAATGAGTTATAAATTTATTATTAACGTTAATTACTTTTTTTACTATAATATAAGCTGCTAAGTTTAGTATAACCTTTAATTCATTGATTTCCTTTTTTAAAATAGTGGGCTACTTTTATATTAATTTACATAATTTTTATTATAGTCAATTAATATAAATAGAAAATTTTATCCTTTTTATAAATATCCATGTCACAGTTATTCTTTATTATATAAAAAGCAAAAGATCTTTTAATCTTTTTTTTGCTATTTTGGTATATATTGTAAATTGATTTTTTCATACTTTTTAGGTTAAAGTCATAAAGAAAAATATGGAATCTTTAGAAAAAGATTCAATGAATATAACATTATCAATTCATGGTAGGTCCAATCCAACATGAAATTAATTTTCTTCTTCTCAAGAATTTGATGAGAATATCCAATATAATTGTATATTTTGCGGTAGAAATATTTAAAGGGGGAAGAGTTTATAGAATGAAAGAATATCTTGTTGATATTAAAGGTAATATTACTTCTTACAAAAATGTACCATTTGATGTACATGAGATGATTGGAAATTATTTGCAGCAATAAGTAAAAAGAAAAAGAAAAATAAAGAGGCTCATAGTATATCTTTTAAAGACAATGAAACACCACAAATATTAGATAAAGGAAAAAAGGAAAGCAACTATTGACATAGATTCTTATTTCCTCTAAGAAGTACTCTTAGTTCTCAACCTAGCCTAAAAAGTGTTTTGGTTTATAAGGATGATGTTTGCAATGTAAAAGAGCATAGACTAGATGGTTCTATCATTCATGTATTCCTTTAAATGCTTTAAATTCACCATATTTTCAAGAAGCAATAGATGCTGCAACAACGATAAGTCTAGTATTTAAGGTACCTTCTTATGATGAAATTCACGTGCCTCTGCTTCAAGATTTAAAAAAGGAATATCAATTAATTGTGGATACATATAAGTCCAATTTGGAATCAACAGGATGCATTATTATAGCAGATGGGTGGACTGATCAATGACAAAGAACTTTGACTAATTTCTTAGTTTATTATAATATTGAAATAACTTTTATCAAGTCTTTTGATGCTTCTGATGTGGTAAAAAGTGCCAATGCTTTATTTGAATATTTTTTTGAAATTGTCAAGTGGGTTGGACCAAAGAATGTTATGCATTTTGTTACAGATAATGCAACTAATTATGATCACCTGGGTACTTATTACAATCAAAGTATGGGTATATTTATTGGTCTCTATATACTACTCATTGTATAAATATTATTTTAAAAGATATTGGTGGCATAGACCATATTTCTAATCTTGCTTCAGGCGCATTTACTATTGCAATTTTTGTGTATATTCATTCACATTTTTGTCTTGGTTAAGAAAACAAAAAGATTGGGTTGAGGTTATACGTCCCGTTGCTATTAGGTTTGTAACTACATTTATTACTTGGGAAAGTATTTATGAATATAACACAACTACTTTAAAATTTAGTGACAAGTGAACACTTTTCAAGTCTTAAGTTATCAAAGAGTAAAAAAGGAAAATAAGCTTGTGCTATTATTCTAGATAATAAATTTTGGGATGCTTGCTTGATCATTGTGAAGATTGTGGCTCCACTTATAAGGTTGTTGAAGAATGTTGACTCAGATAAAAAGTGTTCTTTAGAGTATATATATGATGATACGTATAAAGCTCACAAAAATTATAAATATTTTAAAGGGTAGGAGAAATTGTACAAGGTTTATATAGATATTGTTAACTGATGATGAGATAAGCATCTTACTCAAATAATCTACTTTTCGAATTATTTTCTCAATTCTGATTGCTTATATAGTGGAGACGTATGTACAAATAATGTTATGGGCGGTATGTTTAATATGATTGAATGCAAAAGTATTTTCTCTATTAAAGAGCAATTACAAACGATAAATGAAAATAAATTGTATCATGAAGGTTTAGAGAGTTTTGCTAGGTTATTAGTAAAGAGATAACTGATGAAAAAATGTAGTCTGCTAAGTTTTTATACTTTTAATTATTAACAATATGTATTTTTATTTTTCATAACTATTGATTTAAAATATATATGAGTGGTGGAGATTATTCGATAAAAGTGCTCAAACATTAAGAAAACACGTTATTAGATTATTCAGTCAAATAACTTTTGCATTAAGTTGTGAATGTAATTGAACCATTTTTTAACGTATTTATATAAAGAATCGAAATCGTTTGGAATATGAAAAACTTAATGACCTTATTTATGTTACTTATAATATGAGAATAAAGAACATGTATTTTATAATTTATTTTTATTTCATTAATTTTATTTTTATTATTGACTTTATAAGTTCTTTATTATGTATTCAAAGCATGCAATAAGAAGGGAACGTATGATTCAGTTGATATTGATTATATTGACATACCGATCTTTAGATCAAAGAAAAAGAACTATCGTCTGATCTTGATTATAATAAACTTGAAAAGGAGATTTATGAAGAAATGTACTTGGCACAAATAATGAATTAAGAACATCTACTGATGGTCAGTTGATATCTTATTATGATCCTATTTAAGTTAAAAGTATAATTTATTATAAATTTATAATTGAGAATAATTTCATACATTACTAATTTGTAATTTATTTAAATGCAGTAGAATAAGTTGATATAAATATTTTAGATGAAAGTGTATTTTACGAGTCTTTAAATAGTATGAGAAAATTTGAAACTTTTGACGGTGATGAGACACAATCTTATTTAAAAATACAAATTTGATTTTCATTGTTACTTTAAGTTTTATATTAGACTCTAATTTATCTAGTATTATATAACAAAATATACATCAATATCTATTATTATATAAAGAATTAAGATAAATAAAATAAAAAATACATCAATATTTATTATTATATAATGAATTAATAATAAATAAATTAATAAAAAATTTTATTTTCTTATTTTTATAATTTTTATTTCTAATTTATTATATACTAATTTTAATAAATATTTTATTTTTATTATTTATTTATTATATACCAATTTTATAATGGTTAAATAAATATTGATCCTTCAAATATTTTTCTGTGGACTGATTCGATGTTCAGTCTGAGTTTTAAAATATTGGTAATAACAGCAACAAACACGGCCGGTCGAAGTTGAAGTCGTTGATCATACTTGGTCAGTTTTACTTTTACACTCACAAAATGAAATCAATTGTAAAAGCATTCTTTCCAGATCTAATCTAAACAAAACAAATTTCAGCAGATATCTTATTAAGAAAAGGGGAAAAGCCAGCACAATAACAAAATCAACGCCGCGATCTTGTAGACGTTGCACTTGCCGATGACGGTGGCAGAACTGTAGAATAAGACTGCAAGCGTTCCTCCACTGCCTTTTAACATTGAAGAAAAAAGCTGAAAAGGAGAAAAAGAAAAAGAACAAGAAAAAGAAGACCTCACTTTTAATTTTTTCGATGTAGATGTCTTCAAAATGAATAAAGTAGTTTGATAGGGGATCATGGCGTTGGCTCATCTCAATCTGATAACAATTCTTCCCTCTTCTTCTTGTTGTTTCTGCGGGAAATGTAAAGACAATTTGGATCGGAAGCGTTTCGTAGGGCTTGCTTTCGGTAACGGTAAATGTTCTGGAACCGGGCTTACGAGATGCGTTTCTGTTTCTAGGGTTTCAAGAAGGAGAGGTTTGGGTGCAAGGCCATGGGAATTGAACGCCACCGACACGCACATTGTGGAGAACGCTCCTTCTCTGCCCACCACTGCCACCGTTGAAATCCCGGTCTCTTGTTTCCAGGTACCCCTTGCTATCTTTAAGTGTTTTTACTCGAACGCGTCAAGTACGAGCATTTCGTTTTCTTCTCATGAATTGGGAACGCATTTGTAGCTTGTTGGTGTTGCTGATAGAGCAGAGAAAGATGAAATAGTTAAATCGGTTATGCAATTGAAAAATGCTGAGGTTGAAGAGGGGTATACATTGGATGCTGTTAAATCTCGCCAGGTAGGGTCTGGAAGGCAAACTTGAATTTTATCTATCTGATATGAGGTTAAAAGAAAGATTTTTTACGTACTAAGTTATTTTCTTTTTCTTTCAGGATCTACTAATGGATGTAAGAGATAAACTTCTGTTCGAACCAGAATATGCAGGGAATCTGAAAGAGAAGATTCCACCTAAATCTTCCCTTAGAATTCCATGGCCTTGGTTGCCTGGTGCACTTTGCTTACTTCAAGAGGTACAAATTTGTTCTTTTCTTCTTAGTCCTAAACTAGTATTGTTTCTGTGGGTTTTCAGTTTTATTAAGACTTTAGCTTATTTGCTGTTGCCGAGTGGCTAGCAGCACCAATTGGCTCATCTCTTTTTTGCTATCATCTTGGATAAAGTATTATCATCCTCTTTCGTCATCAAGCTGCCCAGTGTGCAGCATTTTTCATTAGTATTACCTATAACACAAAGATAATTTGATTTTGGATTATGATAATATATATTTATTGATACAGATTGGGGAAGAGAAGCTGGTGCTGGATATTGGCCAAGAAGCTCTCAAGCATCCAGATGCCAAGCCATACATTCATGATGTGCTTCTATCTATGGCATTAGCAGAGGTAAGAATAATCAGGAGGTGAGGAAGTTGTAGCAATTTTGTTGGGGTAACCTTGTTATGCCCACTTTTCTTATCATAGGTGCTGCTTTCTTGAAGTGTGCCATAGCGAAGATTAGTTTTGAGAAGAACAAAGTCTCTAACGGGTTTGAAGCTCTTGCTCGAGCTCAATGTCTTCTTAGAAGTAAAATCTCACTTGGCAAGATGGCATTGTTATCACTGGTTTGTTCAACTTTCTCACCCATCTTCTTCCTTCCTCTATCTCCCTGTGTGTGTCTCTCCTGACCCTTAATAATGACTACTCTGTTCAGCATATGGTTGCGTCTCTTATGTCAATTCTACCAAGGATGGTAGTTGTGACCAAAGAAGCGCATAAATATTTTGATGGCTGAAAGAAAGTAGACACATAATTCTCTTGCATTCTGGAGCAAATGTGATAGACATCTAATGCTCTTGATCTTGGTTTTTAGATAGAAGAATCTCTGGAGGAGCTTGCCCCTGCATGCACATTGGAATTGTTAGGCATGCCCCACTCTCCAGAGCATGTTGAACGAAGACGGGGAGCAATTGCTGCCTTGCGTGAATTGCTCAGACAGGGTCTTGATGTGGAAACCTCTTGTAGAGTTCAAGATTGGCAGAGTTTTCTAAGTCAAGCACTGAATAGATTAATGGCTACAGAAATAGTTGATCTTCTTCCTTGGGACGATTTAGCCATCATGAGGAAGAATAAGAAATCAATTGAATCACACAACCAGAGGGTTGTGATTGACTTTAATTGTTTCTATGTGGTGTTAATTGCTCATATTGCTCTTGGTTTTTCAAGCAAGCAAACAAACTTGGTAAGGGATTATGGATTATGCTTTTGCTTGGAATTTCAAGTTTTTGGTTTCTTTGCCTAACGATCAGGGAATTGGTATTAGAGCTTTATGGACCTGTTATGAGTTCTGTCTACATTATGCAAATCTTCTTGCTGTTTTGGTAGATCAACAAGGCTAAAGTCATATGTGAGTGTTTGATTGCATCAGAAGGTATTGATTTGAAATTTGAGGAAGCTTTCTGCTTGTTTCTTCTTGGGCAGGTATGCTGATTTCCCTTTACATTGTCAATGTTTGCTGCCAATTTGGGAATGTAAATTTTGGTTTAACTATCTTGTTCTTCCCATCTCCCTTCTCTCCTTTTTTTACCCTCTTGTTTTTAGTGTGAATATGAGTTCAACTTGTCAATCGAAGTCTTTATTCTTGGTTAGTTTAGTTTGCTATCATTTCTTGATTATGGCACTTATATTCTAATCCTATCTTGATGTTTAGGGTAATGAGGCACAAGCTGTTGAAAAGCTTCATCAACTAGAGTTGAATTCAAATTCAGCTGGACGAAGTTTAGTCTCGGTCAAGGAGATGAAAGATTTTTCTAGTGGAAAACAATCATTGGTATGCCTTATACGTATAATGGACTTATGACGTTCCCGCTGCCACATGCATTAGGACATATTTAATTGGAGAGTGAAATTGGAAAGGCTTTTAGTATTGGACTTGGTATTCTTGTTATAATCTTGCCCAAGGTCTGATCTTATTATGCAGTTAAACTCAATATAGGTAGGATTATAATTGTGTTGATCAAAAGGCAAACAAAACCATATTATTAATAATTTGTGAATAAGAGCTGTTTTGCTCTATATCTATTTCGTAGAGAATGTAGTACATATATACATGAATAGGAATACCGAATAGGATAAGGATCTATACAAATACAGGAGATAATCCTAAGATAATGTTTATCCCTAAGATAAGGCTATTTAATCTATATAATCTGATTGCAATCAGATTATCACAATATAATGTGATAATACCGTATCTTGACCACACTCTCCCTTAAGTTGGATCATAGATATCAATCATGTCTAACTTGTTGATACATTCTTCAAACACTTGTCTTTGAAGTCCTTTGGTAAATACATCTACTGTTTGCTTCTTCGTTGGTACATAAGTTAGGCATATTGTTCCATGTTCTATCTTTTCCTTGATAAAATGTCGATCAACTTCAACATGCTTTGTTCTCTCATGGTGGACTGGATTGTGTGCCATACTTAGGGCTGCCTTGTTATCACAATAATGCTTTATAGGTGACTCAAAAATGATTCCCAATTTTGTCAGCACTCTTTTTAACTAGAGACTTTCACAAAATCCCTTTTGCAACTGCTTTTAGTTCAGCTTCTGCACTACTCTTGGCTACCACCTTTTGCTTCTTACTTTGCCACATGACCAAATTTCCCCACACGAAAGTGCAATATCCAGTGGTTGATCGTCTATCCTCTTCTGAACTTGCCCAATCTGAATC
>JAOTAY010000006.1:25844615-25865391 GCA_025629805.1 Erythroxylum baracoense | reverse complement strand
GGTTTGGAGGCGTTGGGCCTGAGTCCTGCATACTGGGCTTATCTTTAGTGTTATTGATTTTGACCTTATGGGTCACTAACTTACCTTTGCTACCTCCCTTCGACTGCTTCCTGGGCCCAATGGACGTGGAAGGTAGTCCACTAGTCTTCATTGTTGCGTTTTCAATTAAAAAATCCAAAGCTAGCTTATGGCTTGACGCGGGAGTGCTCTGTGGATTAAACGATATAGTCGATGGTGTCTTCGTTAATTCTTGTCTGTCCGGTTCTGACAACGCTTCAATTCTTGAGCCACCCACCAGATGGACAACATTGGGGTTGCGTGTGGTTTGCGGAGGTTGTCGAGATTTATTGTTTCGTGAATATGGCGGTTGGACCTAGATCCAAGGGCCATAATCGTTGGTTGTCCCATCTTGTGTCGTTGCTGCTGGTGCTTCGCCTGGAGCCGTCGCCCCTTCCGCCTCCTCTTCTGTGCTACGGGTCGTTGTTTCCTATGGTGTTGCCTCGTGTTGGTGTCGCAATGGGCATAGTCTAGCTTCGTGTCCCACCATACCGTAACTGAAGCAGATCTAGGTCAATCCCTTATACGCCACCATGATCGTTTCGCCATCAATTTCCACTGTAGAGCATAGCGGTACGCTGATGTCGATATTCACTGCTACTCTTGCGAATTTTCCCCTCTGGGTATTCTTTGTAGCTTCGTCAATTTTGATGGTTTGACCTACCAAATTGCCCAGAGCTGATAGGATCCTAGGATGGTACCGAGCAATTGGTAATTTTAGGAAGCGGACCCAAACCACTGCTCAGGTGACAGTTCCTTAAGATTGTCAGAAGGTTGGGAGCCAGCGTTGGACGGAAAGGGCGTGGCCAAAGATAACCCAAGGGCCATTGGTTAAGGCGTTGAGGTAATCTTCCTCTTCAATGAAGTTCACCAAAAAGTAGTCTTAGTCTAGGTCGACTACCTTCATGGGTCCTTGTGGTTGCCACGTTAGTTTCAGTCTATTGCATAGGACCCGATATCCTATCTTTCGACCCAGAAGTTTAACTATGACTGCTTGTGCCCACTGTTGGTCCAAATTTGCTTTGAATGTATGATATAGCTCAATCCCCACCCCTGACTCCCCCGTCATAGTTTTAATGTCCCTGTCCTCAATTTCTATTGGGTCCTTATTTGGCCATGCGAGCTCCTCGAGCTCGGGATTTCTCATCTATCCCCCGATAATAACAGCACTATAAGACTGTTTTGAGCTTGGCAGAGGAACTTCTTCTCTACTACGAATAAGGACTTTTTTTGAAAGATGTCTATCTTGGTCGAGTGCATCGCCATCACCTCGTTCATACTCGGAGCGTTTTGATGTTTCCATTCTTTTCAGTAGTTTTTTTAACTATTATTAGTAATCAAAATATAGCTATATTGGTTTTAATAACCAACACGTTTCGTTTTTATTTGAAAATAAGAATATAAATCAAATAAAAATTATAATAGAAAATATAACCAAACCAACTCTTAATAATTTTGAATATATGGAAAGTTGTCAGGTATCAATTGGTATCAATAAATAAATTATTTTTTAATTTATAGTTTATAACCAATCATTTAGTCATTACGTCAATGACATAATTAAAAATATTTTTATCTTATACATTTTTATTTAATATACTGATTTATAAGATAATGTTTGTGATATATATATATATATATGCAATACAAATATTATAATTATGATAAAATCATAATTATAATATTTGTATTGCATTTATGTATTATCCATTACTCTGTTAACATTGGATATTAATAAAAAAAACATACCTTATGTTTCTTCCTTACCAGGAAGTAATCATGCTCATAAACTAAAATATGAAGATATATAAACAATTGTGAGTGCTTGTTAAAAAATATGTTTAATAATTTGACTCGACATACAATTTTCGTATGAAATATTACTCGTATGTTTATGAAAATATTAATTACAATGATTATATAAGTAATCATTTGATTTTTCTATAGTATTTTATAAAAACTGCAACAAAAAATATAACCAAATGAATCTTTAATAATTTGAATGCAACCAAATAACCAAATGAACCTTTAATAATTTGAATGTATGGAAAAATTGCTAGATATCATTTGATACGGATAAATAATTCATGTGTTAATTTTTATCTTACTGTTAATTGGTTTATTGTTATTTTAGTGACATAATTAATTAATTTTTAAATCTTATATATATTTTTATTTAATTAACCAATTTATAAGAAAAACTTTATGAGATACATATATTTTGTAAATTAAATTATAATAGAATCATAATTATGATATTCATATCATATTCATGTACTATTCTTAAATTATTTATAGATATTACTCTATTAATATTAGATATTAATAAAACGAAAAGAATCACATACCTTATATTTTTCTTTATGAAAGAAGTAATTAATCTTAAACAACCGTATAGGTAGTTGTCAAAAATTAAGTTCAATGAATTGACCTAATACAAGATTTCAAATAAAACATTGCTTATGTGCTTATGAAAATATTCATTGAGACGATTATATGAGTGATCATTTGATTTACCCGAAGTATATTGGGATTTATATTTTTTTATTCTACTTATAACATATCCTATTCAATGGTATTTCGTTATTAGTCACTGAGTATGACATAAACTATATAAATGTATTTGAACGAGGAATATATGATTTATCATCAAAAGGTAATTAAGAAAATATTATATTTTTTATTAGTATTGATTTAAAAAATTATTAGTTATGTTGAGAGGAAAGTTTGAAAATAGCATTAAAATGTTATAAAATAATTAATTAATTATGTCAGAAGAACTAATATAATTAGATTCAAATAGAGTAAACATTAATTACATATTCTATATTTAATTAGAACTTTATATGATTAAATAATTAAAATATATAAAATTTTAATAAATATTAGTCAAAATTATTTTGACATTCTCAGTAGTTGAGTGGTCACGATACATTGTCATACATTAATCTTGATATATTAATATAAATTGTTTAATTAGATGAGTACAGATAAATTAAAAATTTTAGTCATATAAATATATAATCCTATATATAATTTAAGTTATAGTTTATATGCATTGTCAATATACTTAAAAATTTAATGGGTCATATATAAAGGATAATATAAGAGAAAAGTGAATTTATCGAGTTTGATTATAAAATTTGAAAATTTTTAATGTCAAATATAAGATATTTGACAAAAAAGAATAATTTTATACATTCACGCGCGATAGGGCCAATTGATACATAATTAAAATTAAGTATAATTATAACTTAAGGTAAATTTAAATTTAAATTACTAAATCAGAGCTCTATTATAAATAAGTATGAACTCTGTAGAAGTTAATATTATTGAGTTACTCCTCTCAAGAAGTTAATATTATTGAGTTACTCCTCTCAAGATCACCTATAGAGTTATTTTAACTTATTAATATGAATATTATTAAAAGTTGAATACTTTTGTAATTATGATATTTTGCCATTAACCTATTTCAAAAATTGATATAAAAATGAATTATAAGAAACAAAATCACAATAAAGTAAGATTTATAATTTATAATTTATAATTTAATTATATCTATGCATCAATTATGTTATATAATTAAATAAATCTTACAATTTGAAAAATCATAAAAATTTTGCTTTCTTTTAAATAAATGAGATCACACCTCAAATTTCCAATATTATTAATATATTATATGTTGTGCATTGTTATATAATAAAAATGGTTAAATTTGGGCAGCAATGTTGCATTTACAATGTCAATTAAAGTAACGTTTGTTTCTACTTCTATTTTTTTTATTGTAGTTTTTTAGTTTTCGTTTTTAGTATTTTATTTTTATTTTTCTTTCAAATAAAAGCAAAAATCAGTTTAATTGTTAATATTAATATAATTATATTTTTATCACTAATAATAATTAAATATTAGATAAAACTTAAAGATAAATTATTTTTAAATCCATAAATTTATTTAATCTCTTATATAATATTTATTGACAAATTATTAATAAAATTATGTTATTTTCATAAAAATAATTTAAAAATTTAAATTTATTTGAAATATATTTTAATTATTAAATCAAATTTTATTTGACTATTTATATATTTTAAATTTAATTTTTATTTATTACTAATTATTAAAATTTAATTACATATAATTTAATTATAAAAATTAAATAAAATTAATTTATTCATAATTTTTATTGATAATTAATTTTAATTTATTAAATATATAATCTTGAATTAAATTATTCATAAATTTTATTAATAATTAAATAATTAAATAATATATATTTAAATGATAGTAAATCAGATTATAAAAAAAACAGAAATCGGAAACAAAAACCACATTTTATGGTTTTCATAATTTTTGAAAACTGGAAGAAACTAAAACTAAAAACTCAAAAAAACAGGTTTTTTTACTGAATTTGAAAACAAAAACAAAAAACCAAAAACAAAAATAGAAACAAACAGTTCCTTAGTTTTGTTATTGTTTCCTATTTAGACAAGGTTTCCTTTCATTTTTAAAAAATAATATTCATTTTTTATTACCAATAAGGAATATAAAAAACCAAGTACAAAAGCCTGGAAGCAACACTGTATGGCTTAAATATCTTTTTTTAATTATTATTATTGTTTTTATTATTTTAATTATTATTATTATTATTATTATTATTATTCTTATTGTTGTTGTTGTTGTTGTTGTTGTTGTTGTTGTTTTTGTTTTTGTTTTTGTTTTCAGATAAACCCTTACAGTTCCAGTTCAAATCACCAAATTTTCAGCCCTTTGCTAATATTTGTTGCTCTTAAGGCTTTTCCCTACGTCAGGACTCAAGCTCCTAACCTTAATTTCATGACACCGAGGAACTGTTGTTTCAGTTTTGACGCATCATATAAGGTCATTGGTGTAGCTCTTAGTCTAGAATACACCCTTACCATGATGAGAAACTGAATATACAGAGAGTAGTAGTGTCCTGTTATGAGTTATGCAGTGCTGCATGCTGCCAAGCATTGAAAGCGTTATCTCTTCTACATAACTGTTCTCTTTCCCTTTTTTTTCTTTGTTATCCTGAACATCATATTATCTATCTCAGTTTTATACATGTTCTAAACTCCATACATGCTAAGTGCAGTGCACCTGTTCATGGGAATGTGTTTTAAAGCATTTCTCGAGTATATAGCTGTCAAGTGGTCCATATTGCTCCTCATCCTTTCCTTGAACATGCTTTCTGATATTTGAATGAGTTATTATATTGAGCAGGAAACATGGCTGAAGGATGCTGTCCTTGCTGTTTTTCCAGATACTAGAGATTGTTCTCCATCTTTTGTAAGAATTACATTTAGCATTCAAGTACACAGTTCCATTTGTGCGGAAGGTTGAATTTTCGAAAATGCTTCTGCAGGTCAACTTTTTTAGTGGTGAAAAGAGAAGTTTGAGTAGCAAGAAGAGAATACATACCACTCAAACCAATAATTCTGTAGCTCGAAGATCAATATCTGACATTGCAGTGAAACGGATGGACTGTGGGGAATCAGTTCCACATGCGAAACCATCTCAAAATCTTGGCTTTGCTGTTAAACAGTTGGCGCCAACCAACTTACAAAGCTCGTTAATAGTGGGTAAGATTGACAGTGGTAATGATGAGCCCTCTGCTCAACTGAAAAGAAATATTAATGTACACCATAGAAGTGCTTGGCAAAGTTGGTTAATTCATAGAGCTGCAGTTGGAAAGATAATTATTGTTGCTGCAGTAGGGTGCATTGTGTTTTTTCCCTTTGATCTGTCAAGAAGGATTCCATCCAAATTGCCCTCTAAACCTAGTGCAGATGTCAGTTCTCTTCTCCGGGAAACAGATTCTGCACTTGACTATGAAGTAGGGCCTTCTTTCACTAAACAAAGTAGCATTGGCAAAGGATTGAAGAAACTGTTGACTGCGGTTAAAGTGAATTTTAGGAAACATTCAGAACCCAAATCACTGCAAATTTCAGAAGTTTCGGATAGAATGTCATCATCTAAGACAGCAGTTTTGAGGAAGCAGATGCCTGTTGAAGAAGCTGAAGCTCTTGTGAAGCAATGGCAAGCAATTAAAGCTGAATCTCTTGGGCATAGCCATCACGTTGCGAGCCTCTCTGAAATCCTTGATGAGTCAATGTTGGCTCAGGTATGTTAACTGTCGAATGGTTGGGAAGTTGATCTACCATCTGTTGATGGGAGGAAATCAGTCTACTGTGAGAATTTGAATGACGATGAAAAAATAGCAATAACTATTCTTATCGAGGTTCCATTTGTGTGACCTATGTTAGAAAATGTGACCTATAGAGTAGGTAATTCCTTGTCATGGTGGAAATGCGTAGACATGTTCACTATTACTCAGAATAAGTGATATCTTCATGGTGCAAACTCAAGATTCAATGTTCGGTTTTATCATTGGTTTAGGCAACAAGGAGACCTTTAATGAGAAAAAATCCTACGGACAAGCGGAAAAAGTTTGATATGTTCTTTCAAAATGAATTACGTATGTTTTGCATCGTAAGAAATTCTTTATTATGGCATTTTTCTTTGATTATCTAAAAGTGGAGGAATGCTGGAGCACAATACATCAACTCTTTGTATTTGTGTTTATATCGCACAATACATCAACTCTTTGTATTTGTGTCTATATCTACAGTGGCAAGCTTTGGCTGATGCAGCAAAAGCCAGGTCATGCTATTGGAGATTTGTTTTGCTGGAACTTTCTGTTCTCCAGGCTGATATTATATCAGTTGGATTTGGAGTAGAGATGGCAGAAATTGAAGCTCTCATTGAAGAAGCAGCGGAGCTAGTTGATGAGTCCCTACAAAAGAACCCAAATTACTATGGGTAAGTGATTACGTTTTCATCTTGTGTAGAGGATTCTGTGGTTGCAGGTTTGGAATTAATCTCTGCATTTCTCAGTTACTGCATTAAGGAGAAATAAATAAAATCAAGTTTGGTTAAATGAATCTTGAGTCAAAGATTATCCAACTTCTTTCTTAACGAATCTTTTACATTTATTTTATTTTCTATTTATGTTTATGCTTGTGATTGCTTTATTCAGAACCTATAAAGTTCATTATTTTCTCAAAAGGCAAGATGATGGATTGTGGAGATTTTGTGACTGTGACATTCAAACTCCATGATGATATGAGGCTAGTCCCACCTTGAATGAGATGGTATATAGACTATTCTGCTAACGTGAACTCTCTTTATTTTCACTTTTAGAAGAGGTGTCAAAATTTGAAATCATAGGGATTACCATTGTTGTTATTACCTCTTGTATCTATTTGAATGATATAGGGGAAGAATTCTGTTTCTTACTGCTGAAGGTGTAGCTGTATCAAATATGTGCAAAATATCAATAAGTTCCTTTCCATCTGCCCAAAATTTCTGAGCAAATTCAGAAGGTATGCTTCACGTTATCAAGTGTATTTACTTTTCAGTTATTAATTGCTTAGTGGTTGTTACTTTGGTAGATTGTCATTCGACCAAGTGGACAATGTAATTGGAAAGTGGATCATGACTTGGGAAGGTTTGACCTGGAAACCTATACCTTGTCAATTCTGTTTGGCATCAAACTATGTCTAACTGTTTTATAAATTACTAGGTCCTTTTCTGCATGCTAATCTTTAATTCGGTACATAGCATCGCATCACTTACCATTTAACTGAAGGCCATCATCACATGATTTAAATTTGTCAAAACATCCAAACTTGAAATGACTGTATAAAAACCCAAACCATGTACAAGAGAGGATAAAGTCACGCATTATTCTTGCACTTGGTTGCATTTAGAATCAGAGGATAATCCTACCTAAGTAAACTATACTTTTCCTCTCTTTTACCTCTCTCACCGTCATTTCATTGAGAAGAATGACAATATTCAATTCCAACACTTGTTTGCTCTTTTCAATCTCATTGAATTGTTAGGCTTGACAATGGAGTCTTTCGTTTCATTGTCTAGCATGTCTTGTCAGCTCTCACAAGACTGACATTGCAAGTACAGAGATCTTGCTGTGTGGTTTAGGATCAAAAATATTTTCATCATTCACATTTGAGGGAATGATGTTTTCTGCTGCATGGCCTAATACTGTGCCCACACCTCGAGGGAGTAGCCTATGTAACACTAGACCAAACTTGTAGAGACTAGATGCCTATGCTGTTGTTTCCTTAACAATAAAACTATCTTCCCGTTAATATTTAAACCCTTTGAAGTTCTAATTTCACTATATGGTTAAGTTTCTTGTGAATTCTCAAGCCGAAGAGATACTTCCATTGTTCCAAGTGCTAATTTACCTGCCATGTTATTGATATTCACGTGGCAATTTCTCTAATGCCTATTCAGTATAGGATCTCTGCATAACCTACGTGGATGGAAATGTGAAACACTATATTTACCTTTTTCCAATTTTCCTTCCTTTTTAATTCACCTTACATCTTTTGTACTGATGTTTGGTGTGGCACGATTGATTGCTGCTGCTTGCTTAAAATGACTGGAACTGATATCAGTGGAGTTTACTCGAACCTAGTAGTGTCGACTGATCATGTATTTACTTTTCTAACAGGTGTAAACGCTTCCAAGTACACCGTGAAAAAGGAAAGTACAGTAGAAGACTAATCAATTTTTTGTTATGTAATCAGGTTGCTCTAATCATGACACGCATCCAACTAAGCAAAATGGTGCAACATAAGCAGTTTATTCTTTTCAGAAAGTGACAAGCTTACTTAATGAAGGTGCTTAATGGAAATTAGTACTTTCAATTTCGATCGTTCTGCAAATACTAACCAATCCTGTTCCACTCGGGGTCTTAAAAGAGTAAATGAGTTCCCTTCGTTCGGAATAAGAGATTATAATGGGATATCATCATTTGTGGTTACATGCTTGGTGCTTTTGGTTGATTACTACGTTGCGATCATCTTAAAGACGACCGGTTGAATAAGAGTTTCCGAAATATTATGAAGAAAACAGCTGAAGCAAGCTTTTCGTGAGCTGGAAAATTTGTCACATCTGTTCCTGAATGCCTTCTCTCGAAAGGGCTAACGCTTCTTCAGAATATTTCCATTTGGTAATTGTCTAATACAAATAAAGGAACCGAAATATGAATACCAACAGAATGATGCCAACGTTTAATTACTAAATTGGTCCAAGTCTTGTTAACTTGTTTATCAGTCATGCATGCGGCAAGGACTTTTAGTAAATTAATAATTTCTATTATAAAATATTTATATAATTTTAAATTAAATTAATTTTCAACTAATTAATATTTATTTTGATTAATAAATTTTGCATATTAATATTTACTGTAGATACTTACATATGTAATTAAAACTGTTGCTTCATTTTCATTATCGCAAGATAGCTGTAGCCTCAGTTCCTTGTGGCAAAACTGACGGTGTTTCTCGAGAAAGGCCTATCAAGCATGGATTTACACCTTCTCAAGCTTGTTGAGCACACTAGTTGAGAAGAGTGGCTGCTGCATAACTATTTTTGGATGAAGGCAAGCTAACTAAAGCGCCACTTTGCTTGTCACATTTGTTCCAAAGATGAAGGCAGTAAATGTTATGAAGTAAAACATCACTGCAGTGTAACGATAAGAAGCAACTATAGGCTATCAAATAAGCAATCAATTGGAGAAGTTAAGAGTAGACATTAAGCTTATCTAAACGCATCATGTTAAAATAACATGAATTTTTTTTTTGTCGATATGAAAAGTTCACACAAGTATATAAAAGTTCAATTATGCACATCTTCATTTGTAAGATTTACTAACAACCCAAATTAGTTGCCTGAAAAGAAAATATCGATATTTAGATTGGCTAAAATAAGGTGATAGCCAAAAGATCCATTTGAAAAATTTTAAACAAGATAATCTTGAAAAATCAGATGGAGACACAAACCTTTGACATAATTGATATAATACAAAAAAAAGTTTATGAGACCATTTGAACATAAAGAATGCTCGAAGCTTTAAGTCCCTTAAAAAAATATGAGGAAAAATAATAAATGCAAAAAATACAAAAAGAGACTGTCCCTTTATCTTGTCATTAATTGACACTGAAAAACAATCACAATTAATGTATAAAAAATGCAGTCTTCTAAGGGCTTAATCAAACTTGGGAGGTAATGTGTAAATGAAAACAAGACAATGCAAAAATTGCCATGGTTTAAATTAAACACAAAGAGCATGCGGATCTTTAAAATGCTACATAAGATCAAACACAATGCAAGAATAAGTTATTACATACATAAGAAAAAGGAAATAGCTGCCAATGCAAGAACTTATTGCATTTACTTGATTGTAGTAGCTTAAATTCAAAAGGAAAAATACTTGAAATGTTCATATTTTGCATACTGTCACCGTCAGAATCGTTCCCTTCTAGAATAGATTTTGTGTAATGCAAATTGCAAATCTATTGTTAACTAATCAAGAGCTTTGCATAATGCAATTAAACAGATTCCTACCTGAATCTGATTGGCTAAGTTATACTACCACTTTTTTCTATCCCAATATTTCTAAGTTACAGCTTCTGATAGGATTTTTTGATTCAATGCCAATATAGAATTTTCCATTGACAATAATCGCTCACATAATATGAATCAACGGTCATATATATCAACTGAAGTACAGCCAACCTATATATATCACATAATGACCATGAACAGCTCAGGCACAAGAATGAAATCAAATAACAGAACGAAAAAGGGTGAGTGAGAGATCTCAAAAAACACTCTGGCAGCCGCACAAGTTCTAGTTTATTCCTTCTTCCTTCTCTTCATTGCTCGACTTTGGCTTTCCAGTTTGTGTGTGTAACGAAGAACATTAGGCGGGCCTGCCTAAAGAATTCGAACGTTGTCGTTTTCTGTTTGTTTTAGGAAGACACATACCAGGGAAACAAGGCGTGTTGTGTTCGTGTGTTTTCTCTCTCTCCGTTTTGTACAAATAAGTGTGTCTGTGTGTGCGTGAGAGACAGAGAGAATGATCAAAGGAAGGGGAGCCGCAGCAGCGGCAGCACCACCACCGGATCCGGTGGCGGTTCTACGAGGCCACCGCGCTTCTGTCACGGATGCTTCTTTTCATCCCTCTCTTCCTCTCCTTTTCACTGGGTATTTTATTCCTTCTTCATTATTATTATTGCTATTCGGTTGACGACGATGACTAATATTTAATAAAAGTCTTCCAGCTCCGCAGACGGCGAGCTAAGGATTTGGGATACTATCCAGCGTCGAACTTTATCATCGGCTTGGTATTCTCACATCATTCTTTATCTTTTAAATAAGATATCATACCCATACACTTGTTTCTTTTTGTTAACTCCAATAGCCAATTTAATTTAATTTAAATTGATTTGATTTAATTCAAGGGTGCATAGCACGGCTCACGGCATTATATCAGTTGTTTCTACTTCTTTGAGGGGCAACAACAAAGTTATCAGGTGACTTTTTAATCTTTTTCAGGTATGCTTTTGTTTTAATATGGAAACAATCACATTATATCTGTTATCTTCTGTTGTAGTCAGGGAAGGGATGGCACTGTTAAGTGCTGGGATATTGTGGACTATGGTATCTCAAGGTACTGCTATACATTAATTTTGCTTGTCTTTTCTTCTTGTTGCCTTTCTTCCATAATATCTCTGGCTTTAGATATTGTAGCTCAGTCAGGAGCTTTCTTTTTTCCCCCCCTCTTTTTCTGCCTAATGCTACACTTTGTTTTTGGTGGACAGGGTGCCCTCAGTTACCATCAGAACGAACTCTTACCATTTCTGCAAGCTTTCTATAGTGAAGAAGCCGTGTGCTATTGCAAACCAAGTTGATAGTCCTCATTGTCAACACAAGACGGGGGTTGTGGAAACTAAGGACTATGACAGAGGAGCAAAGAATGAAGAAGGTCATCTTGAAGCTTTATGCTACTGTCTAATGATTGGCCATCCTTGTTGTGGATTAACTAATTGCTTTCGAATGAGAACATAAAGTTGTCTTTGGTTGCAAATGGCTTGCCATGACATGGTGCTATCAAGCCTTGTAAATAATCAAGAGATAACTACTAAAACCTGACTTTGTCCAATGAATTTTTGGTTAGCTCTTTTTGAATTTGCAAGTTTACTTAGGAACTTCAACTTTTGAAGAATGGATACTGATCATCAAGAGCACCATCCTACTGAATCATAAAGTGTCTTGGAGGATAGCTGCTCTTTTATCTTCTTGATTAACATTTATTAAAATTCACTGTTATCTACTTATAATACAACATGGCAATTCGTTTTATAGTATGGTCCCTTAACGGTATTAACTTGTAATTCAGACTATTACAGTTTTGACATTAATTTCTTATTCCCATATGAGGGTCTTGACTCTCCTGGGAAATAATATTTGGTCCATATTCTTCATGTTTAAAAGGTCAACATTATCAACTGGGACGATTTATAGCATTTAATAGCAGTATTTACTTCACCGTATTGGTCTTTTGATGTACTTGATGTACTGTCTCTCTTTTCTATTCACTGTGAATTTGTTATACGAGTACTGATTTCTGTTCTCATTGTTTTTCCAGAGTGTTTGCAGGATAATGGGCTACAGTATGTTGCTGTAGCAGGGGAGAATTCTTTTGAGGTGAACATGCATCATTTCTCGCAATTTCTGTTTGTCTATTTTCCTTCTTGTTTTGGTGTTTAATTACTCGACGATTCTTTGAAATGTATATACACAGATTGAGATATGGGACCTTCATACTGCAAAAAGAATTGCAAGAATACCTCAAACTCATTTTGACATCTCGCCTAGTATGTCTACTGAAAAAAGAGGTTTGACTTTGATCTCATGTCTGTTTTAATTTGACTTGAATTTGTCAGTGACTTACTAAGAGGTGTAACTTGAGGTCCAACATATAGCTGTTTTGGGAATATCAAGTTTTAGTGTGTCTTTTTAAAATGGTTTCCTTGGATATCTCTCCCCTGTCTTGCTTTAATTTTCATTACACCAAAGTTTATTGATATTTTGAAACCAGATAACAGATTTGCAAAAATTAAATTTCTCTTCTCGGAATGACTAGCTTTGTATGAATCGGACACTGTTAGATGTAAGATCCCTGCTGTTAGCATCTTATTGTCAAGTGGATTGTACCCTCTTTAAGCTCTACTTTTATTTGATGGCTCTCTTTTGTTGGAGATGCCTTTGTATTGGGACACTTGGAACTTCATATAAGTTTACTTATAACTCATTCACTACATGGGAAGGTTGTTTTAGTGCATTCTGCATTAACAAAAAGTGCAACCCGTTACCTTAGAGATTTGCAATGACAAAGCCAGTAAAACAAAAATCCCAAATATTTTGTCCAGAGCTTCAAAAGGAAGAAAAGAAAAAAAGAAAAGTTGAATGAAGTTTTTATCTTAGAAAGACATTGTTTATCTGTTTTTCTATGCCTCTAAACTCGAAGTTGGTGTCCATGGGCAGGGATGTGCATGACCGTTCAAGCATTTCTACCATCACGGTCACAAGGATTTCTTAATGTCTTAGCTGGGTGAATGTTTTTGCTTCTCCTTTTGGTTTTACCTTCTTAAATGATGTTTTAGGATTTGTAGAATGGTTCAGTGAGCAAAGAATGATTTTAGTTGAGTATTTTAACTTCCTTTTTGCTATATCTGGCAGTTATGAGGATGGTTCCATGCTTTGGTGGGATGTACGAAATCCAGGGGTTCCTCTAACTTCTGTTAAGTTTCATGCAGAACCAGGTGAGACAAATATTTTTGGAAATCCTCATTCATAATAATCCACATTAAAATTAAGACTTTGAGCCTATTTATTCTATGTGCAGTTTTAAGCCTGTGTATTGACGGGCTGTGTAAAGGAGGTGTCTCAGGAGCTGCCGATGACAAAATTGTTTTGTATGGGTTGGATGTGTCCATGGTAATTCGTCTCCCAGTAATTATTCTATCTACATTATCCTTGCTGGGTGTTTTGATACTAAACTTAAGCAAATGATGAATTAGCTATTTATTTATGTCATTTTGGTTATATTGTTTGTCGGCATTCTTACCTGTTAAGTTGCTTACTTTTTTGCTCTCTGCCTACCACTTGGGGCACCTCGTGTGATTCATGTTGAAACTTTCATTTGAGATAGGGTTCTTGTGTGATTAAGAAAGAGATTAGTTTGGAACGGCCTGGTATATCAGGCTGCTCAATTCGACCAGATAACAGGATTGCAGCAGCTGCTGGTTGGGATCACAGGTTGGTGATTACTTTTAGCATTTTCTTAAATTACTAGACATGGGATCATGATTGCTTTCATTTGTTGGTTGATGACAGAATCAGAATATACAATTATCGCAAAGGAAATCCTCTTGCAATATTGAAGTATCACCATGCTGCGGTAATTCGTCATCAATTAGCCTTAAGTCCATTTTTGAGTGTTATGTTTGCATTATATTTGAGCCCTCTCTCGTGTTCTTTTGTTCCATATCCTCAAAAAGGTGTTTTTTTTGGGGTAATTTTCCAGTGTAATGCTGTTTCATATTCAACTGATTGTAAGTTGATGGCCTCTGCTTCAGAAGACACAACTGTTGCATTGTGGGAGCTGTATCCTCCTAAAAGCTGAATTGTGCGAGCTACAGAAACTGAAATGTCTTCAATTCATCATCGACGATTCTGTACACTTCAATTTTGTCATACATCAGTTCAATCATGATTAACGATAGAAAGGTATATCAGGATTGTTTTGGTACAATGTAGGAATCAAAGGAATGTAAAGTATATGACATTGTTTAATTTGGATAAAGATTGGTTTGGATCGCTGGCTGCTGTGATAAGAAACGAAATCCCAAGGGCAACATAATGAAATAACCACCGGTAGCCATTGTCTTGGTATTGACTATTGACCCAAGACGTGTGTTGTTGTACCGGACATGACATGGCATTGGCATGTGTTGTTCGAATAGCCTCGAGGCCACGGCCGCCGTTGTCCCTGACAATCACTTTCTCAGTATCACCCAGACTCACCACCAATTTTTTCAGTTCTGCGTCCGACCCCCCCGACCTTTCGCTTCCAATTGCTACAGTAGCAGAGGAAATACTTTGCACAAACCTGTTGCAAAAATGTCTCCGATTCCCCAATCTGCATTACGTAAGAGCCATTCACGCTAGATTTTTCAGAATTCCTAAACTACCCACCTCTTCCCTCTATATCCTAAACAACCTTATCATTCTTTATTTGAAATGTAATCGTCTAACTTATGCTCTCAAATTGTTCGACCAAATGTTCGAAAGAAATGTGGTATCTTGGTCTGTTCTCATCGCCGGTTTTGTCCAGCGCGGCTGCCCCGATGAAGCTTTGCGTCTCTTTTTGCGTATGCAGCGTGAAGCTGTCGTGTCTCCCAATGAGTTCAGTTTTGTGAGTGCGCTTAACGCTTGCTCGTTTTCCCAGAATTTGATGTTCTTGTACCAAATCTTCTCTTGGGTCATTCGTTTGGGATTCGAGTGCAATGTATTTCTGATGAATGCGTTCTTAACTGGTTTAATACGACATGGAATGCTGTCAGATGCTCAAGTGCTTTTCGACAAGTGTGTGAGTAAAGATATTGTGTCTTGGAATGCAATGATGGCTGGTTTCTTGCGGCATTCTTATTCTCAAATACCATTCTTTTGGCACCAAATGAACGGTGAGGGAGTTAAGCCTGATGATTTCACCTTTTCTACTGTTTTTACTGGCTTGGCTTCACTTGCTGATATTAAAATGGGATTGCAAGTTCATGCACAGCTTGTCAAGAGTGGTCACGGGGTTGAGATTTGCGTGGGGAATTCTTTGAGTAACATGTACATAAAGAACCAGAGGCTTGATGACGCTTTTAAGGCCTTCTATGAGATGCCACAAAAAAATGTACGTTCTTGGACTCAGATGGCTGCTGGAGCCTTGAAATGTGGGGAACCTGACAGAACGCTTGAACTTGTTGCAGAATTGAGGGTGGTGGGTGTAATGCCAAACAAGTTTACTCTTGCAACTGCATTTGATGCTTGTGCCAAGTTGGCTTCATTAGAAGAAGGGAAGAAATTTCATGGCCTGAGAATTAAACTAGGTTCTCAGGTTGATATCTGCGTAGATAATGCCTTACTCAATATGTATGCGAAGTGTGGATGCATGGATGAAACTTGGGTTGTATTCCAATTGGGACATGATCGTTCTGAGATTACATGGACAACCATGATCATGGCGTGTGCGCAGAATGGCCAATCTAAAGCTGCTCTTGAAATCTTTGAGGACATGATGTTCAGTGATGTGGAGCCAAATTATATCACCTTTATATGCGTGCTTTATGCTTGTAGCCAAGGTAGGTTTATTGATAAAGGATGGAAGTACTTTTTCTCTATGTATAATGAACATGGGATTTCCCCTGGCGAAGAGCATTATGCGTGTATGGTGGACTTACTAGGACGTGCAGGTCAGATTAAAGAAGCTGAGGGTTTGATCTTAAATATGCCATTTCAACCAGGTGTGCTTGTTTGGAAGACTTTGTTAGGTGCTTGTCAGCTTCATGGGGATGTGGAGACAGGAAATCGAGCAGCACAGCATGCAATCGACCTTGATGGAAAAGATTCCTCAACTTACGTGCTATTGTCAAACTCTTTTGCTTGTCAAAGTAACTGGGAGAATGTAGGCATGACGAGGGAACTTATGGATAATCGAGACGTGAAGAAAATGCCTGGCTCTAGTTGGATTGAAGTAGAGAAGAGGTCCCCCGTTTGTCCAGCTTGGGGATTATTAACATGAATGAAACACATAATACGTTCTGTCCTTTGAATTCCATTTGGACTGCATTTCTGGAGATGCCATTTCTACATCTTAAATGATATGTCTCTACCTAGAAACACTTAGAAAAAGGACTCTTTTGTGCCTTACCTGTCATGTAAAATTTTCACGATCTATATTACGGGCCTGTATAAATGGAAAGAAACGTTGTAGGGGGTGCTGCTGACGTTAGCTGATTGGGACATTGACGTATGTATCGACTTGTGAACCAGATCGCTTTGAGACAGTTTTCTAAGGTTGCCTCAGACTTAATCTGTTATCATTCACAGAAAAATGAAATTTGCTTAAGCGATCACCAAGTATCTGTATAGAATTAGAGGCTCATCGGTATTTGTCTTTTCCTCTTTTTTCTTTTGGCAAGTTCTAATGTGTTTCACGTAACTCATTTTTATGTCAGCATTTTGTATTCGTTACTCCATTGGCAGTTTCTAATGCATTCTGGCCCCTAATGTTTAATTATACTTTCTCATTTCACCTAAATATTCACTTAGACGTGGTTGAATTCATCTGTAGCTTTTGTTGAAACAGATTCTTTGAGGTTTCTTCAGGAGATAGATTCTATTGAATCTAATTCGGATGCTTCTAAGGAAGAGGAAGAAGAGGGGAAAGAACAGGGGGCAGATGAAAGAAAAGGAAGCACGAAGTTCATTACCGAACTGCTGCTTCATTGAAATTTTCTTGAGGTTATTAGCTAACTATTTGGTTCACTGCAGGTAAAAACTACTACTGCAACTGATCCTGCCATTGACGTTGACAATGACAATGAAGGTGCAGCTGAATAGAATGATTTTTCAGAACAAATCTTGACATCTCCTACATCAGGGACAGTCCAAAAACCTCTCTAAATGCTCCAGCCTACCATATCTACTTTGCTCAAGAAGGTGCCGAAGAAGAAGAAAACAGAGCAACAATTTTTTAAAGGCAAATTGTTAAAGATTGCTGTGCAGTTAGGATTTCATTTGGATAAGAAACTTCTATCGCTTTTTTGTGCTTAAAGCATTGGGAATAACGAGAGTGCTGAGATATGTAGTTGTTTGTAGATGTATTTGCTGGAAGACTCTATTCTCTTCTATAAAATACTATTACTGTGAAGCAACTGCCTACCACTTATGCTGGCATTTAGATGCATCAATATTTCATTACTACTATTCCGCATTCAACTTATGACTCAACTGGCATTAGTAACCGATTGGACATGACGACAGCAAATTGGATTTTAGATTTTACCTTCGACTGTCCACAAGATTTCTATCTTCTCAAAGTTTACACTTGGTAGGTTATTGAAACGCTAACCAATTGTTTTACTTTTCAGGAGCAATTTGGAGTGTAATGACCAAAACTTCCAATGTAAACCCAATATTTTCAATCCACGAAGCAAATACAAAAATTCTGACCAGCCTTACATCTAGTCTAGACACAGGTTCAAAGTTTTAAATATGCTGCAGCTGCTACACCTAATTCCTCCAAAAACCTATTACCAATTACCATTGGCACTTGCTAGTCGCCCAGAGTAAGCCAATGAAGTTTCAACATGCTAATACTAAAATGACCTAAAGAAGATATAGGGTATATTATCATATACAAGATGCAAGTTCCACATGCACCAGATGAAAAAAGAATATATATAGAAAAAAGGGACGGCCTTACAATACAAAATGCGAGGAATTACATTCGTGACTAGGGTAAGGAGATACACCAGAAGACAGCTTTCACTATATGCCAGAACGCACGAGATCAAAACTATGTTTTAAGGTGAGCCCCACAGAATCCCCGGCTAAACAACCAAGTTTCCTTTTCCTTTTCCTTTTCAGGTTGGTTCACGACGATATGGGCTCATAAGGATAGAGTAGCCATGGATGCTTCAAAGCCTCAGATGCAGATGGGCGCTTCTTTGGGTTTACTTGCAGCAAATGACCTACGAAGTCTATGAAGCCTTGGTCCCCCATGGGCAGTCGGTGCCTCAAGGATGTCTTCTTTGGAATCAAGTACTCCAATCTGTTTGTCTCCTGTTTGTTTAACTAATTAAGTATGAAACTACAGACAACTGATTTTGGAAATAACTGTTCCATGATAATAATGGTTAAGAAATCGGATGTGCACGCCTACACAACAAGAGCATTGATGAACTGCAGACTAAATATTTTCATTTCAAAGCTAAAACTTATATTCACCAACATTCAAGCTCAGTCAATAAGAAAAACAATTTAAGTCCACTTGCAATAGTGCTGCTTCCTTCCAGTACAAATATGCAATCAACTTCAATTTAAATACACGATGCCTAAACTCGAGTCGCAGATTTGGTAAACCTAAATTTGAAATATAGATGCTAATATATAATATATATTAATTTAAAATCATTATACATCCTAATAATTGTTTTTAATACAAACATTCAATCACGATAATTAACAAGAAGTTTGTAAAACCGCACATTTAGCCAAACAAAATTTAACTGCAATACCAAACAGATCCTAAAAACCTGCAAGCATTGGAAGTGATTTGGTATTTTATCCATCAAACAAACCCACACAAATCCAATTAAAAAAACTGATGCTTGGTAGTTGATAATCTATGGTTATATAAATGATATTTAATTTGGGTATGATACCTTTTAGATTTTAAATGTAAATTATCTAAAATTTTCTTAATTCTACAACTTGTTTGCAAATAATTTATAGTTGACCTTGACCCTCAGATGTAAAGATTCAAAGTTTTGAGATGAACATTCCAATTGACAATACAGTTTTACAATAAATGATCTTTTATGTTTCTAATTTTTTTTGTTTGGATTACTAATGAAAAGAAAATGTTTTGGAATAATTCTAAATGGCCAGACCCATTAAACCCAATGTCAAACTGACCTAATCTAGGTCTCCTCGGTAGGAGCGAATTTGCCTAAGCTCAGCTCATCCCAAAACAAACCATGCTCAAATAAGGTAAAAAATTTCTCTGTTCAATCTCAATTTGACTGTCACACAACTTAAGGGGATAGTAAAGGCATGAGAGTTTACAACAGCAGTTTAAATGCTGACAAATTGATTTCTAAAAACATAGACAACGGTTGTAAAAAAAACAAAATATGTTTTAAGCAAAAAAGAATACCTGGTTCCGTTCATAAAGCATGTGATTTTTTGAAAAGTATTTGTATGTATCCCGTCCTTTAGCAAGCATGTCTTGATCAATGGGTCCGATAATTCCAATGACTCGTGCTAACAATGTTGCTGGTGAATCATTTTGAAATAGGACCTAAATCAAGATGTACCAATAAAGTCAGATGAAAGTAAGCCAACTGAAATGTTTTACATGACACAAGTTTCAATAATGTCAAAATTTTCCAAGTGCAAAAAGAAATCTCCAAATTAATTGCTGAGGAAAATGACTCAAAATGAAGTGAATTTCACCCAGCGAATTTTATGTTGAGATGAAAATAGCAGCCAATTGCAAGTGCACCCTAGACCCCATAAACAAAGCTTCTGTAGGGATTATGTTCAAGCAGAGTCTAGAAGTTTGAAAATGGCTAATCTAGCAGTTATATAGGAAAGAAATTATGTTCCTCTGTCAAACAGATTTGAAAGATTTGGAGAGGCATTAGGACCGAAATTGTCGATGGGGTTTTTAGCAAAGAAGGTTCTGGTAAACTTTAAATTATCATCTTAAGTCGTTCCTGATTGATATTGGACATTCCTGGTGGAGAAGTATTTTCTTTTCTTTTCTTTTTTTTGGACTAACTACAGTGCAAATCAGTGGATTGTAACACGTGGACGAGTACATTTAGCAGGCTTTCTAATAAACTGGGGCTAAGGAAACATTTGCAAAAAGGATAGGAAGAACTTCTGAGGGATTTGGGTTGGCACATTTGCTTGATCCTTTGGGAACAATTACTCAGAAAATTCAAATTCATAATGCCCTCATGGTTAGCTACAATACAGA
>JAOTAY010000006.1:25824156-25844515 GCA_025629805.1 Erythroxylum baracoense | reverse complement strand
CATTTGCTTGATCCTTTGGGAACAATTACTCAGAAAATTCAAATTCATAATGCCCTCATGGTTAGCTACAATACAGACATCACAGACAAGGATAAATTCTAAAAAGAATCAGGTCTAATAGCAAAGAAAGGGAAGTAACAACAAGAACAGTTATCAAATTATAGGGTGTGAAAATATGCAACCATCAGCTTCATGGAGTCTACGAGGGAAACTATTGGCATTTTGGAGAAACTGTGTCTATCCTTGGTCTTTAAATTTAAAAGAAAATCAAAGCAGGGCATTCTTCACGTTGCTTTTCAAGGAACAATATTTTAAGATTTAAAACAAAGATACAAAGATCTAGAGCTTTATCCACCCATGAAAATTGTAAAAGTCCAAAGACGTCTCTTCAAAATTTTGGTTACATTTAAAGAGTCTAAATGGTCCATTCCCTGAAAGGACTTTAAAGAACTTGAGGACTCCATGAAAACAAGGTTTATCATCTCCATGGCCATTAATCCTTTTTAGCCTGTTAAGTATATCGGTAACAGTCCTCTGCCACAGTTGCTTGAAATATTTTACTAGACTATGTGATAGCAATTTGTGGTACCACCATACATTGAGTAAACCATTCAATTATAAATGAAATAGGAGAAAATATTTAAGTGAACTATGTGATAATAATCTTCCCTGTTGACAGCGAGTGCATGGAACAAAATACTATTGAAACTAGATTTCTTCCTTATTGAGATATTGCCCTTATCTCAGAGTTGAGGTGAGGGTGTTGTGAGGGCAGTGCAGTTGGGACAAGTTACAAAATAATCCAAAAGACATGGATGAATAAAACTTACATTGCCAGTGCAAAGTTCAGCCAGGATGCAGCCAAGCGACCATATATCTATCTTCTTATCATATGGAAGCCCCAGAATAACCTCTGGTGCTCGATACGATCTAGATTGCACATATGAGCAAAGGTGGTCTGTTTCAAAGCAGCTACTCCCGAGGTCAATGACTTTTACTTCACATCTGCTATAACTTTTCACCAATATATTCTCAGGTTTCAGATCACAGTGTATAAGGCCAAGACCATGTAAAAACTGCAGAGCCTCCAAACACTGAATTGTAATTGACTGCAAAAAGGATACAAGTGAAAGTTATTCATTTTTGGTAAAAACACTAGCAGAGAAAAAATTTCTCCACAAACCTGCAATCTTGGCATTGTAAAATAGACTTCCCCTCCCGATTCTCTATTGAACTTATGGAACTCATATAAGTTTGCCTTGAGAAGTTCACAAACAATCAACAAATGTTCCTGCATAAAGAGCAAAGGGCTGCGTAAATAACGTAGCATGTTTGTAAAACTTCTTTATTTTTTTTTTCAGATAATAGAAGTACAGCAGATGCTATTCTTATATAGAGCTAGGGTACATAGTTATGGGAGTCTTCCTAATTAGGAAAACTCCTTATTTGGAAATATCCCTAAAATAGCTAGATATTACAGCTAAGGATAATCTATAAGGATAATCCCTTGATTAAGGGACTATCCGTTATTACAGGATTCTCTACAATGTTTAATGAGTCAACCTCCTATCCAACAAAAAGGAAAACAGAACAGGATAACAAGCCTAGGACACAGAACTCAGTAAACAATAACTTCATCTTGAGCCATCATTTGAGTGCCAACACACAACTGCAATTGAAATCAAAAGTCAAAAAGGTCAAATTCGAATAAACGTAAACTAGTACTGTACTGTAACAAAGAGTGTATCTCTCATTAAAATGTGCATGTGCTGAACGAAGGAAAGAAATACGGTTTTGTTCAAAGCATGGACCATAAATTTAACATGTCTGCACTTCAATTAACAAGAGTACTTGTCTATATAGTTACAAGTGTAGCGATGAAGATTAATTTTAAACACGGAAGGATATTGCAAAAAGGAGACAACAAAACAAATTCAAGCCCAGTAATGCATACAAAATCCCAGGAGCTATTTTTAAACATGGATACCTTGGTTCCACAAAGAGAAAATTTATACCATATGCATGGCCTTGCTTTCATTGGAAAGCTTGAGAACTTATTTCATTTGAGTAAAAAATGGCAGTTAGAAAACA
Organism: Erythroxylum baracoense; assembly: GCA_025629805.1. Lineage (NCBI taxonomy): Eukaryota > Viridiplantae > Streptophyta > Magnoliopsida > Malpighiales > Erythroxylaceae > Erythroxylum > Erythroxylum baracoense. The sequence continues at coordinate 25,842,424 of JAOTAY010000006.1, read as the reverse complement.
TGGAAATAACCATTCTGGAATTCTACTTTCCTCTTCGGAAATGTATACGAAGATTGTCATCAGGGTTACAAAAAGGATACAGATTTAGAACATTAGTAATTGCTTCGGTTTCATCTCAGAAAGTCAGACTGGTATTGTCAAACATTCAGGTGAAGCCAAACCTTTAAACTACTCAACTATGATTTAGAATTACTTCATATTGTTGGATTCTCACAACAAATATGCTATAGAACTATACATGACAACATTTTCATTTCTCAGAAAAATTCAGCACATGTTCACAGCAGGTACAAAAATCTATGGTTGTGTTCCACCCACATCATTCTTTTTTTTTTTTTGAAGAAACACCCACCCACATCATTCTTCCAAACACAAAATATAGATATTCTGAAAAATCACTCTTCAGAAAAGCCTAAGAGGCAGATATGACAATTCAAATCAAAATCGGGGAAAACACATTAGCTAGTCCGACAATACTCGATAAAAGTCATTCATTGAATCAAAGAGACATCCGTTAACTCTATCCCATAGTGATTGTTTGAATATGCAAGAGGACCTTCCAAACTTTTAAAATAAGTACAACACTGTTCCCCAAAATATTCCAGATTAACATTTCAAGTTAAACTCTATTAACATTATGGAAGTTGCTTGTCCTCCCAGTATGCTAATTGCAGTTAAGTTGAGATGCAAATTAATTTGCAAAAGACTAGCTCCAATGTGTGATAAACGAGTTGTTCAAAATAATCCTTCAAAGCAATTAACCTTTTTCCTTTAAAATAAGACATAAAAATAACAGTTTTTGAGTTTCCTAATTCTTGCATCAGTTAACCACTTAAGGATCAATCATTTTCCCATTTCTTATCAACCTAAACTGAGTTTCCTAATTCCTGCATCAGTTAACCACCTAATATATTTACGGATCAATCATTTTCCCATTTCTTATGTAAATATCTTCTCAATTTTCTCCTTTCTGTCCTAACCCCCTTTCCATTGCAATTCTTTGCTGCAACAACTTTTTAACCAACTAATGCCGATTTAATACGAAAGAGGCAAGTATTGCAGGACATTAACAGCTGAGGCAGAACTAACAATTTGTTATGACAAACACATAAAAAATTCATAAAAAACTAATCACAAGGGTAAAAGAGAACTTACTCGGTAATAAAAATAATCATACAATCTGAGAATGTGGTATTTGTCAGCCGGATCATGCTTATTGACATACTTGAGAAGTTTTATCTCATCAAGACTCTGATCAAAGAAGTCCTTGTTGTTTTTTATAATCTTGACACATACATCCATGCCCGTGTGGAGGTCATGTGCTTGTATAGCTTTACTGAAAGCAGCAGATCCAAGATACTCAGTCACGTGATAGCGCCCAGCTATTACAGAATTCAGAACAACATGAAAATTCTTGTCCTCCTCAAAGCCAGTTCTGGAACAAAAGATGTAAATAAGGGTAAATTTGATTTGAAAATAAAGCCAAGAGTAAGATAGCAAAATCCAAGCACAAGAAGATAACGAAAATAATTCGTTCTTGAATTTGTCACAAAATTCACTTAAGTGAAATTGATGTCCAACAAATGCTGAATACAACAGAAAATCACACTGACAAGGATAGTCCAATAAAAAAGCATAACACTGATGAAAGAGAAAGAACTACAGAGTTGCAAAGACTTCTTAGAAATTATCCTTCAGCACGCTAACTCTTTCACAAAATAAATGTGGGTAAGGAGTATGCATTACAAAATATTATTAGTGCTACCCTGGAGGTACAAATCTAAAATTACTAAGATAAGGCGTAAAGCATACACAGATGAAGGGTGGAGGTCAGAAATTAGAATTGCTGTTGCCACAATTTTTATTATGTCCAAACAACATAATTTTTTGCTACTACAAGCATATAGGAACAATCATTTTAGTATTTCAAAGAAATAAGGCAAACGAGGATACTTGTTTTTCCTATGTACAATCTTGAGGTTGAAAGTTTCAAATTCCTCCTCCTGAGCTTTGATTTGCCTCACTTGCTCCTGAACAGCAGCAGCCTCTTCATCATCAAGTGATGCTCCAGGATCCTTGTCCCTCACGCTGCCAGCTTTCTCATCCTCTTCCTTCTCGTCATGCTCTTCTTCTGCATATCCATAATTTGAGTGCGAAGACGGAGAAGAATTTGCAGATCTGATAGCATTCACATTAACTTCACCCCTAGTACTCTTTACTGTAGAGGAATTGCTACTCTTCTGCCTCCATGTGGCAAGCATGTCATTATTTCCCATCAAAACATTCAAACAGTCATCTGTTTCATCGTCAATAACCGCATTACAGTTGTTTGACCATAAGGATTTACTAGTTCCAACCTGCATCACTTGTCCATCCATCAGTGGTGGAGGAAAAGAAAATCCTGCATCAGTATGAATTTTCATTTGACTAGAGGCAACTTTGTCATTCTCAAGCAAATATTTATAGTCTTGTTTAGTGACTCTCTTTTTATCCTGGTTTAGTTTACCAGTGTACTTCTTCTCTGAGTCAAGGTGAGAAGATCTAAACCCACCAGTTCCAATATCGTGATCACGAAAATATTCTAGATCCCCCTCGCTGCTGCCACCAACCAAACTTTCTCGAACCTCACTGCCAATATCAGCAGCATCACTGTTGATACCCACACCAATAGATCTCACTGAACCACGCTGATCATCATCGATACAAATATCATCCAGTTCATTCAGGGCCCTCCCATGCCCTAAGAGTTCATTTGTCTGCGTCACAAATCCTTGCCAGACAGGTTCTGCACGCATCAAATTTAGCTCTTCTTCATCCAGCAATTGTCCATCATATTGAGCCATTAAATCACTCTCATTGGTCCTCTTGTACATTTCATTCACTGACAAATCTATTGGATCATCTGAAGCTGTAATTGGTTCAACGCTCTTTCCTTGAAAGTATCGTTCACCAGAGAAGTATGAATCTTCCTCGCCAAAAGAATGATCATCATCTTCCTTTGCTGTACCTCTTCCCTGTGGGTCTGGTACACTTCCATGCCCTGTTCCTTTTTCATTATCACTTGGATAATCAATTTCATGAGCTAGAAACCAGGTCTCATCCTCAATAGGTTGTCTAGTGTAGCCATCATCATCATCATCATCATATTCATCAGAATCCCAATATTCATTTGGATAGTCTACAGATTCACTTATCCCATCACCAACAGTAGCAAAACCAGAAACCAGATCAGATGTATCCTCTGCAATTCCCTGACTAACAGATAACCAACTGCCTCCTGCAATCCGTTTTGCACCTGGGCACATAATTTAGAAATAAAATGAGAATATACTATAAATTTGTGTGAAGCCTATTCTGGAAAATGCAAGTTCCAACCTGCAGTAACAATTCTACTTGTGCTAAGTAAATAGCGTGACGCTTCAGGATCTCATCATTTTGAGAGAAAGGGCACTTAAGGAATTTCATGTTCACTAAGTTTGTGCAAGGTTTAGTTGCCTTGGGTTTCGTAAGTGAAGCTATCACATTGGAACATAATAAGCTCATCAACAAATGCTAATCATTGTTGAAAATGCTCTAGACATCCTTGTTGAGCCCTTAGACATCCACTAGTTAATTAACACCTAAAACTATGTAATATCTTTTCTCCAGCAGATTTACTGAGAGAACCAGACAGGAGCTATTCTCCGTAGATAAGATGCAAAAGTTTGATTTTTTAAGAACAGCCCATTATTTGCCTCAATTTAATTATTGATATGAGCAATTTTAGCACATGTTACGCCATATGTCCAGATTACCTATTTAATTCTCCCAATCATTTCCAGAAATATCAGAAAATGCACACCCTTCACCACATTAACCAATAAAGTGTACAAAGAGAGTTGTATATCACCACTTTACATAATAAAGAACCACGATCAATGAGGAAATGAATACACAAAAACATTAACTAGAAGCACATGATAAACAGTCATCAGAAACAAACAATGACTGCCTATAAGTGGAAAAAGATATGCCAGTAAATAGATCTTCATATAGAAGGAAATAAAATGCCTTTGTTGCATGATACAAAGTAACATCCAGACATGATGATTTTCTAACTTCTAAAAGTTTTAAGATCGTTTAGAAGTTGGTAGGGCTAAAAAGATCATGTAGAATGTAACATACAAGACAAGAAGGATGATTCTCTTATCCTAAATTCATGTGACAATTGAACAGCAAATTGGCTGCTCCTCAAGTCAAATTATTTTTTACTTCCCCATGCAGTAACTTGTTCTTATCGAAGCTTAAGAATAAGAAAGAGGTAAATACCATGGAATAGGGTTTGATCCTATCTATGGGGATTCCGTAAATAGTCCAGTCCAAAAAAGAAAGAGAAAGGTCAAAAAAAAAATTGGACAACTAAAATGAAATAGTTTCCTTTATATACTTTAAAAAAACTAATTAAGCTTTAAACAATTTTTTTAATCTTTTCCAGCACCAACAAATGCTGATAACAATTAACTATCAATGCCAACAAACATCATTTACATCGTTACCAACTGCTAAGTTTTCAACTTGGTAATGTCTCATTTAGAGATCATATATATATATATAAAAAGGATCGGTTCATGTGCTAGTATAAGGTTTATTTATAAAACGTATTAAGGTACTTGACTAACTTAGGGCCATGAACAATTCATTTACACATTCAACTTACAAGGTCGTCTATTATAGGGTTGTTTAGTAGAGCAGAACTTATTATCATTTTTGCACTCTTAAAAATCACATTATTTTGTCTTCCTAATCAAGTGAAGCTAATAAAGTAACATAACCATATCATCCGCTCTCTCTCTCTCTCTCTCTCTCTCAAACACACACACAAACAAAAGAGGTGATGCTATTATATTCTGCAATATCTTTTGCTTTGGTCATATGTCACAAAAGAGATCCTAAAATGTTTAAGTTCCCTTTCTATAAATATAAGCATAAGAGTACAGGAGCTCTAAAGACCTAAACATGCACAAGAAATAATTGAAATTCAATTTCTTGACACGATTCATATACAGCATCACTGGCGTTTTTCAACAGCAGCTGCTACTCTAACTAATTGTCCACCTCAAAAGCAACTAAAAGAATTACAAAATTGAACTAAAATGGAAGAACAATAATCTGTTGATAAATGAATTCCTGTTTGTTGAACATTACTTTTCAAATCTTGCTCTAGAATCCATTTGAGATCGTTTTTTGCCTATATGATTTTTTTTCATAGTAGCCACCTTCAATAGTTAATAAAATTATCGCTTCCAACAGCTGGTAATAGCTAGACGTTATATGTTGAAAGATATTCTATAATAATACATAACAACTGTTTAGCCATTTATTTGGTTCTGAATTTATTACTTACATCCATAAGTCTACGAAGGTATTAAAAAGATTAAGTTTCTTGTAGGAAGACAGTGAGAAGAAATCAGTTCAAATTAAAATCCAAAAGATATCTTAACTGAAGGGCATGTTATATTCATCTTTAGCTTAAATGCTGACCTGAAGAGCTGATTTCTTGTCCAACGGGAATGTCAAGGTATGACCCTATGAGCAAAGCATTATCAGCACTTCCAAGCTTTGCAACTGGACAATCACGCTCGCACTTTTGCCAATTGACATTCAATAACTTCTCCTCTGACTTGAGTTTAACTGGGGGAAGTCTAGGAAATTCTTCCCTCGTGTTATCAGATGCAAGTGGAAAATCAAAGCTGCTCAAATGTTTTTGCTCATTACCTTCTTGAGACTTTCCAAAGTATAGAGCTCTTCCAACCTCATCCACCTGTTCTTTGATAGCTACTCTAACTTCAATATTATCTGCTTTGTTCTTTCCTTCTTTTTTCTCCAAACCACAACTTGAATCATAACTGGTTGACTCATCCACTTTAGGAAGTGGCAAAACGGTCTTGACTGAACAGTCTTTCCATAAATCTACAGAACTTGCAGGCACCTCCCCTCTAGACCATAGAAAATCTTCAGAGGACACAGGAGTAGTATTATGTTGCTGATCAAGTTCCTTTGATTCACACATTTCATACTTCAATTCGTTATTGAGATTAATAATACTGGTACTAGTGCTTCCAATCCAGCAACTTCTATTTTCACCACAAAAGTTAACTTCTCCAGTTTTTGAACTTGTTTTAACAGAGAAGTTGTTGGTCCCGGTATGTCCATCGTTTTGAAAAGTACCAGAAGAACCATTAGGAGGGTTAAAGTTCCATGAATACAAATCAAGAACAGTATATTCAGAATCAACTGCTCCAATTTCATCATTAGGTTTGCTACCCTGTTCCCCAACACAAGCAGTACTCCATTTTGTTTTAAAGCCATTTCTACCAGTCCCGTATTCTATCTCTTTTACAATTAGTTCGTTGGAAATTTCATCACTGTTTTGAGAACTTGAGCTCTGCTTCTCACTTACAAGTTTGCTCCCATTCTCATCTTCCAATAACTTCCTTGAGTCCTTGTCATCAATGTTAAGTTTTTTGAGAAATGCATTCAAATCAGGACGGCTACCGAGTTCACTGCGCAATGCTGCCTCAGCTCTTGTGAAACCATTCTTTTGCAAATATTCCAGAATCATATCTACTGGACTTGATTCCGCCATAATCAATTTTTACAGGTGTAATAACAGCTACTAAAAAGAAGCGCTGATGAAGCCTGTAAGAAAATTGAAGCAAATGAAGGAAGCATGGTCAAACTAAGCATTAAAACAAATAAGTGACTTACAAAGAAAAAAGTAAAGATATCAACTTTTCATGTGAGTACAAAACGTGAACTAAATACTTCAAAAATAGCTTCCTCCACCACGGCAAAGGGGAAAAAAGAAAATCCGGACCCCAAAAAACAGAAAGAAAAACATAAGGTGATCACAAACGAGAAAAGAGAAAAAATAAAAAAGAATCCACATTCAGCATTCCTCTTTCCCCGCCACAAATTCAATAAAGACGTTAAGTGAAAAAAGAAAATAAAAAACAAATGCTTTCAAGGAAATACAACAATCAACTGACCTAACTCATCTACAACCAGCAACCCCAAAGGGCAAAACCCGAAAAAATTATCACCTGAACACCAATTCAATACCTCAACAACTAAGAAGAACCACAGGTCCAAGCCCACCAAAAGATAGGAACCAAAATACGAAACTTTCAACAAAATCTTAAGATTTAAGAAAAACCAAGAACGACCCAGAATAGACACGAGAATGTGCGAAATGAGAACTGAAAAACGAAAGAGATGGCTTACAGATCGAAGATGGCGGAAAGCTGACGGCGTTCTCCGAGAAGAAAAGGATGTCAAGTGCAAATTCCATAGCCAAAAATTTTCAAAAATCAAACTTGACAAAATTTGGGGTTTTTAAGTCCGGGCTGCAAATTTTCTCAGGCCTGGCATTATCACAGGAGACCGTTCCTTTATTTTCAACTTTTTATCTTGTAATGGCAAACAACACACACCCGGAGCCCGGAGGGGCTGACGCTGAACTGAATTCTAAACTAAAGAACATCAGACATTTTAGAACATAATAAAAATTAAAAACCCACACATATTACAGCAGTAAGTACTTGGTTTTGGCTCGGTGTGCGCACGTGGAGTGGGTTTACTTTTCTGGCCTTCGATCGGTGTCGTCTTGTTTTAACATATTTTCAGTGGTATATCAATAGTCAGGTGCATGGGGTGGGGTGAGGCTGTGTAGTATCTGAAAAACAAAATGATAGGATCAGAAATTCATTGTTTTAACTCCGATTTTCCCCATGTTTAGGACTTGGCCGATTGTTTTATTGGTCTAAGTAAGTCGTCACTCATTCGAGAGAGTGGAATTTTATGCACGGACGTTAAAGAGCTTTTTAAATGAAAGTAATATAGTTCCAATGAAGGTGTGCTTGTTCAAAGGATAAAGATCATCAAACATATACTGTAAACAACAATGTCGTTGTAGTTGTGTAACCAATAGTAAATATTTCAAATTATTACTAAAGATAAATTTTATTTATTTATTTATTATTTTTATTGTTTTCATATAATTTTCAATTAATATTGATGTTAATTGATAAATATTAGTACTTAATATTTTATATGACCAATAAGGGTAATTTATATTATGAAAACTTTTACTGTAATAATAATTTAACTAATAATTAATATTTATCAATAATATTTAATAACAAATTTGCTTTTCTAAAACTAGAATATTAAATATCTAACAATTAAATTATAATGATTATAAACTTTTATTAATAGTTAATATTTGATATATTAGAGCAAAAGTATGGAACAATATTGAATTACATGATAAAACTTACTTTATTAAATCAAGCTTTAAGTTCAAAGACACATTCATACAATTGTCATTTTCAAGTATGTATTAGGCTTACTCATGTATAATTTGAGTGTACCAAACTAATGAGATAGATTAATGTATGAGTCATTACGTGTGAAAGTAGACTGAATTTTAGGTTTTTATTATTAAATTTTATAACTTCAGACCAAGTTTGAGCTCCCATTTTTTAGCCTTAATCAATTTGAAATTTAAACTTCTTTCGTATGCAAAATGATATTGCTTTGCTTATGTAAAAAGAAAAAAAGATGTTATTTTATATATTAATGAATCACGTACTTAACTTTAGAAAGTCCAACTCAAAGTCAATAAAATAAGCTCAAATTAACTAGACTTTAGGCCTTTTTATTAAAATTTGGACTTCAAGTTGGGTTTGGGTTCCCATTTCATAGCTTGACCCAGTCTAAAACTTATAACTTCTTCAATATAAAAATGATGTTGCTTTGTTTATGTACTTGAATGACACTTAAAAAGTTCTTTCCTTATACACCCCTATCTTCCTATCCTTTCTGATCAACCTATCGTCACCATTCTCTTCTTTTTATTCATTCATTGTTCCAATGGAATTCATCAAAACCTTCAACCCAATACATTTAAGATTAAGCCCCACAGATGGCTTTTTTACTCTAAAAAAGATTGATCTTTGGTATTCAGATTTGGCCCACCTTCCTTCCAGTTCTTTAACGATACTTCTATCCATAAATTTACTTTATCTATGACACCAACAAGCATTCTCCTTGAAAGCTTTGGCAATCGGTCCCATATTCTTGAGAGTGATTTTTAGTTTGATCTTGTTCATCTTTTCAAGCTATATTATTCTTTGACTGATAACTCATAACATAGGGTCAACCAAAATAGATTGACAAATAGAGTATTTAGTGAGGTCGACCTTGATAGAGAGGGTTAACAAGTATCGAAGCCTTAATGAGTTAGAATGGGTCAAGTTTAGAGCTTGGTAGTTTGGGCTTTGGTTCAGGAGAAACTTGATTAGAATTAGGCTAGGAATGAATGGTTCAGGCCCGATCTTGAAGCTTGATTAAGTTCGGGTTCATGTCATTTGTAAAGACTTTAGGATAGGCCTAGGTAACCTTAGACCTAACTCGACTTGATCCATTGCTAATTTTATAGAAGTTAGATCATAGTTAGAATCCAACTATCATTTTAAAAAGATTGCCTATAAAAGAGATATTTCTTTACATACTTAGCAACCCTAAACTCTCACTAACTTTAGTGACAGGGTGTCTTTATGAACACTCTTGACACTTTGAATACTCATTTTTATGGGTATACAAACCTGATATCAATTTAATAGGCCTATCAAAATTTATTTTACATCATTTTGCACCATTATAGAAGATATTTGAAGATCTAATATTCCCATTTGCTAAAATTATTGTGTCTAGTTTCTATTGCTTTTAATTGCCTTTATATATAGATTTTTGGTTACAAATCCTTGTGTTTTGATCTAAATGTGAGATAATTGAGTGGAAATGGTGTGACTATTGTTAATTGGATTATTTTGTGAATTGTGCATGAAGGTTGAAGGGAAAGTTGACGTAAATTTACATGAAAGGAGAAGAAGAAAACAAAGAAAGGTGGTGACTAAAGGTGTCATAGTCACCACTTTGACAGACTTAGTCATGATGGTGACTAAGCATATCACCATCGTGAACCATGACCATGACTATATAATGAGTCACACCTGTGACTGCCATACTCACCCCATTTCAAATTCTTATGTTAATCTATATGTTTTAATACGTGGTAGTTGTAGGTTGAAGGGGCACAAAAACCTAAACCTAGATGAGGTTACAAATAGAAAGGATAGAAGGGTGGCGGCAACATTTTTCATTCATTCCATTCCACCCTTCATTCTTCATTCTCTACACAGAGAGACATTTCAGGAGGTAGATAAAGAGAAAGAAGGGAAGACGAGAAAAGAAACAGAGAGAGTCGGTGAAGAAGAGAGAAACACAGCAGAGAGTTGGAAGCAGAGCAAAACTTCGATCATATGGTGAGAACAAGTTAAAGCAGAAGGTGAGAGCTAATGCAGGAAACTTGAGAGAGGCAGGAGACCACCACATTCATACTCACCCGATACTTTTTTGCTTATTCTATTTTTCATCTGTTGCTCAGTTTCTTGTTTATTTATTGAACTTATTACTTGTTAGGTTAACCAACTGTTATTTGTTTTCTTTTCATAGTTCATTTAGTATTCACTGTTTTATTGCTTTAATACTTCTGTTGATAGTAACATGGGACTAAAGTGTATGGAGATGATGAATTGTGTTTATGCTATGATAGGCTGATATCTTTTTCTTGAGGAATAATGTAACTATTGTAGTCAAATATGCATTATTAAGGGATTATGTTGTTGTCTTATGTTTGCTATATTTTCTGAACTGAATGGATGTAATAACATGACTAAACTTTGCATCATTTTAGTATTAAATGAAAGACTGAAAGGAGAAGCTTAATATAGAACTAGAAACTATAGACGCTTAGGTTATGAACTAGAAATATATTAAATTAAATGGTAATTAGTAGTTGGGTTTTCATAATTAATTCAGATAATAACTGGTCAAATGCGAAAGCTAGATTTAGTCTATTATTTGGGTTGATCTTAGAATTTGATTGTTAATTTTAGTAAGACAATTAACAAATCATTTCCCTTAATCATGCATAGGAGAATAAATTAGTGAAATGAATTCTCAAGAGTCTTCCATTTCGATTAATCTATTCGTCTTTGCTTCTGGTTGAATCCTTTACTTTTCAAACTAATTTGTGATTTTCCTTTAAAGCCTTCACTAAAAAATCAGGATAGAATGTTTAGGATTGCCTTTATTTATTTTTTGTTCAAAATTAATTTAAGTGAACCAATTTCACCTCTGTGGGAGACGACGCTGGGTAATCACTACAACTACATCGTATACTTGAAAGTAGGATGGCTTAGGTAATTTTTAGAACTTTTTAGGCACAAAAAAAATCTTAAATAAGTTGGGTTGTCACCACCTTAAGAAGGAATATGGATAATTATAGAAGTAATTTGGTCATCAACCTTATCAAGATAACCAACATCATAAAGCCCCTTAACTAATAAGTAACCTGTGGACTAAATTGGGGAAATTCATATGTTTTAACCAAAAAAATTGTTACAAGAAAGACCCAAAAAAACATAAAAGACAACATACTCATACCTTATGATCATAATCAAAAGGAGCCCCTTCTATAACTCAATAATGAATACCACTTGAATAGAGCATACGAGGAGAAAGTTTGATAGTAGATAGCCTACTAATATACAATGTCCTAGCAAAGCCATTATTGCTCAATTTTAAGAAGCCAATCTTATACACTTATAACAATATACATGGCCCTCTCGATCTCATACACTAATACAAAAAATTATAATGGGCTTAATAATGCTACATGATCATGGTTACAAACCTTGCCTCCATCCTCTATAACCACCTTTCAACACCTAACCACAATATTCATATCAGTTTTCACTAGTAATAGGCGTAAGCCCATAGACTTAATTCACTTGAATAATAACCAAAAGGTTTAAAGAGAATAAGAGATTAATTACATTTATTAAGTTTTAGAGCAACCTAAATTCCTAATATTGACATAAAGATGGTAACATCATCCTTTGCAAATATACTAAAGCCTTATCAACCTTTATATAACTCAATATAGACAAAATGACATTAAAGATTTGAGGAGGTGCAGATTAAGGCACATAAATATATAGTTTTGGATAAGGCTAAACATAACACAAGAATCTCTAACAATAAATATAATAAAAATATAAAATGGTTTTTTGAATAAAAAATCGAAAAGAAAAAGCAAAGAATTATCAAAGACTAAAATCAAAGAGAAGATAAAGGAAGACCTCTCTAAATAATGATCTAAATGTGAAGCCAAAAAGAACAACTAACCATACTAAGAGGGATGAAAGCATATACTTGCATTACCATCAAAATATTAGATATGATATCAATGACTACAAGACTATCAGAAGGATAACTAATAAATCGACAAAATAAGGAAGGTTGATCTACTTCCTAAAGGAAAAAAAATAGAGATTAATAGTTCAAATAGGAATGAAGAATGAGTCCTCTACCTTATTTGACAAAGAACCACATCTTACTTAAATAATGATCCATATAATTATATCAAGAGATCACAAAGAGTTAAAATCCTAATTAAAAGAGCAACACATAGGGAGAGTCGTGATGAACAAAATGATCATAATAAACCCAATAGCATAATGAAGGTATTTGAAATCATCTTATAGGAAACATACAATAGGTCCTTAATCCATAAGATGTCATAGTTGTGATATTGTTGATATCCAACTCTTGGTCAATATAATATAGATAGATAAAGGAAGTACATTGAACATTTGATTAAAAAATGCATAAAAAAGATGGATATCCCACTAATAGGCTAAATATGTTATCTCCTCTATACTTAGTTTTGGAAGTGACATAATATAAATGAAAGGGAAAAATCTTTGCCTATAATATTAGGGACATGGTTAAGACATGTAATAATATGAAAAAATCTACATAATAAAGGGACTCTCTACATATAATGCCATAATAGACAAATCATTTCTATCTACTAGCTAATAATGAAGTTCCCAACCTCAAATGGTATAGACAAGAAAAACAGAGAACTAAGGATGGAAAAACAATTCTATGTCATAACTTTGAAAGAAAATAGTGTTGCATACACAATAAACATGAAATAATTAGACTTAATGGACCTAAAAAAAGAAATTAAGGGTAAGCCAAATGAAGAAATTGACAAGGTCATAGTCGAGAGACCAGATGATTTTAAGATGCTTAAATTAGGGAAATGATGAAAGAGAACTCTATAAAAGATCTGAAGAATATCCAACTTAGACATTTTTATACATGAAGCTTAACTAACAAGCTAATGATGGGTAGTAAGTAATATCCCATAAGCTAAAAATTAGACCAACTCTTTTAGTTAATAAAGAAAGAAAAGGAATTTTATATATGATGATAATAAGCCATAAAAAAGGAGCTGCTAAAATTTTTAGATGCATGCTTCATAGATAAGTTGATATGGTTATAGTCAATAAAGAAAATAGAAAGTTTTAATATAAACTTCATATAGTTGAATAAGGCATCCATAAAATAAGGCTACACTTTGCTCAAGATAGACTAATTAATGGATGCCCTTCCAATCCACTAGGTCTTAGGTTTTATGGATGTGTACTCTAGGTATAATCATATTCAGATGAACAAAATATATAAAGAAAGGCCATCCTTTATCTTTCAAGGGTGTTTCTTATTACAAATTATGCCTTTCAGCCTAAAAAATATGGGGGAAAACCTATCAAAAGTTAGCAAACCTGGTCTTCTACAAATAAATAAGGAGAAATATAGAAGCATACATTGACAATATGATTATAAAAATAAAGGTGGGATGAGATCATATTGCCAACTTGAATGAATGTTTTACGATCTTGAAAAGTATGACATAAAATTCAATGAGGGAAATGTATATTTAAAGTGAAGTTATGCAAGTTTCTCAAATTTATAGTCACCAACGAAGGGATGGATAGAAGTTAATCCACAAACAATTGAGGTCACCTTGTGTATGGAAATACTTAGAAACCTAAGAGAAGTACAAAGGTTAATGGGTAAGGTATCCTCTTAATCTATGGATGAATACTTCCTATTCTTTAAAATAATCTAAAAGCAGAAGGAGCTTGAGTGGACCTAAGACTGCCAATATTCCTTTAAAAAAAATTAAAGGATCATTTCAAAATACGAAACTTTAAATGTTAGAGAGCCACTATGTATACAAATGCACGCATGCACACACACACACACACACACACACAGAGTTGTTTCAAATGTGACACTCACCTTTATTTTAATTAGGGAAGAAGAGAACCCATAAAGGTTAATATATTATGTGATTAATATATTACTGAGCCTAAAGTTAAACTATTTTAAAATAAAAGAGAAGCATACAACTTCTTATCAACTAAAGGAAATTAATGTTATATTTTTAGGCTCACACCATCAATGTATGAACAAATCTTTCACTAAGGCAAGTATTTCACAAATCCAATAGTTTAAGAAGAATTATGAAATGGTCACTCAAATTAAGGGAGTTTGGCATTAGGCATATCGAGAAACTCCTTAAAATCACAATTCATAACTGATTTTGTACTTGAGATGACAACATCGTTGGAAGAACATATTTAAATTTGTGATAACTTTTTGCCTAACAATAAGCACCTTGTATGAATATTGTACATAGATGGCACAATAAAAGAAAAGGTAACAATGTAGGATATGTTTGGAAGGCTGATGAGAATAATTTTATAACTTATAGTGTGAAAAAAACTCAAAATATCCAATAGTGAGGAAGCATATACAACGATGTTATTTAACTGAAATTGGATAAAAAACTTTAGATCAGGTCTACATTCATCAAGTTAGACCCCATAGTTTATAGTAAACCAAATCAATGAGACTAACAAGAAAAGTTGACAAAGTATAAGGAAAAGTTGATGTTAGTCCCTAATGGCACAAAAGAGGAGGGGGTGAACTGAGTGTTGATAAATTTTAAACAAAATATTTACTAACTTAGTGTGTGAATAATCACAATTTATAAAATATGAAAATATGTATAAGAAAATAAATTTCTACAAAACACTTAAGTAATAATGTAAAAAGGGTAAGGGAAGATAAATATAAATTGCTTTACAACTATTCAACAAACAATCTTTACCTATGCCACTCCTAAGACTCTTCTTAGAATTTTTCTATCTCTTCTTTTAAGGTATGGAACCCTTTTATAATCTTCCTTAATGTTGAAGAGGAACCTCAATGCTACTTAAGTATAATATATAAAACCTAATAGAAGCTTACAACTCAAAATATCTCACTTTGTCATTTTGATAAAACCAAAGAGGCTTACTCACTTAAATATGAGATAAAGCACAAATTCTTGAAAAACATTTAGAAATATGTGTATAAGATACCCAACTACTTTTCCATATAAGAACCAAAGAGAAAACATGTATTTATAGGATTTTGGTACCCTTACTATCTATTAGGGGAAAAAAAACCATTACAACGACTCGTTCTAGTACATTGGTAGACCATTATATTATATTGGTTAGCCAATACACATTCAATTCATAAAATATACTAACTCCTACACCTCAGTGGACTATTAGGGCATATTGGTTAACCAATGTTTCCCTTGGAGGGACATTAGTTGACCACATCACCATATTAGTCGACTAATGTGATAACAAACAATCCTATTACACATTTAACGTACATTGATCAATCGCTAATCTATGTTGTTCAAACAATCCCTATAAAATAATTATTTTAACAACTTTAAATGCTTAAACTTGATTTCTTTAACATAATTATAATTAAAAATAACTTCAAAATATCCCCTCCTAAAGCATGTTTGAAAGATTAAAATGCTTTTCTTTAAAAACAAACACTTGAATACGTTTTTGATGAATGAAAAGACTTAAAATAAGATGAAATATTTATGCATGATGGGCCTTTAAGACTACCAAAATAAAAAAATGAGACTATAATTAACTTTATGTTTTGTTATCATTAAAACATTGATTAAAACTTCAACAATCCCCACCTTTTTGATAATGACAAAATATTTTTGATATTAGAGAGCAATCATAAAATAATAATATAATCAAGATAGTGATTAGCTCCCCCTTATTTCATATATAAAATATAATTCAATATTAAGAAAAAGAGATATTCAATATCAAGTACAAAAGAAATATTCACACATATATATAAATTAACTTAAACATAAAATAACATGAATAAAAAAACTCTCCCTGAAGAACATCACTCCCTTTAAATCTAATATCACTAATATTTCTTCTCCTTTTTATAATTATAAAAAGAAATTAATAATCTAAGAAAAATAGTGTCATGAATTATATTATGTTAGAAAATTCCAAATTTTTGATAGACAATCATATTAAAAACTCAAACTCAATCCAAAAACAAACAATTAAGTACACTTGGATAAAAAATACATGGATTAAAAACTTAATTTTTTAATAAAAAAGCAATTTAAGAAAAGCACAAATAGATTGAAAACCCCCAAATTTGGTACTGTTAAAATTGAAAAATTTAAATGGAGTAAAAAATAGTAAGTTTTGACAATATTACATATTGGAATTGTAAAAGTGTATACATAACTGAAATATCCAACTATTAATCTCATAATAGAATGTATGATTTTGAGATCCTTAAAATTTCAAAAATAATGAAAGAATAAAGAATTTAAATTTGAAACCCTATAATGATAAATATGATATAATGACACTTGCACTACAAGAAAAATGGGGTTAACGACAGAAATTACCAACGGAATGTGAAGGTTTTCTATCGACAAGCTAAGTTGGTGACAGAATGAGTCGTCGGAGAAACGACCGTAGGTAATAATTAGTGACATATTACAAATTTTCTGTAGCTAAGTTACTGATGGAAATTTTCTATTCCTTCAATATATTTAGAGATGGTAATTTTTGTGCTGTCAGAAAATTTAGCGATGGAAGGTTTGTTTTGGTTGGTAAATGTAGCGACGGACAAGGCTCCTTTATTGGTAACATTACCGACGAATTTCTCAAATCCGTCGATAAATTCACGACTAATTTTACCAATAGATCTTAGTTATCGGTCGGTAAATTAAGCATATTATCGAAGGATTTTGGTTGTCCATTGATAAATTCACTACATTTTACCAACTGATTTTGTTTTTATTTCGGTAAATTTACAGATATTGTTTCTTTAATATTTTCCCTGCATTTAATTTTATTTGATAGTCTTATGATTGATGTATAATTTATACATTTATCAGTTATCTGTTGATAATATTTTGATTTGTTTCTCCATTTAATTTGTTAAAACAAAAGGTTGATTGATGATATAAAGTAACAATTATCTTAATTGATAATAAAAATTATTATTTACAACATTAAGTATTTAATTCATACAAAATGACTACAACTACACTACTCATTTGGTGAATGCGGATGCTCTGAATGTTGCGATGAGATGCTACTCTTCCCTTTCAACTCATCCATCTCATTACGGAGCTGGGCTATGTATTCCATTGACTATTACAACTGAGTTGCCAGTGTCTGTACTGTGCTCCGAAGCTCATGGACTTCATTGGATGCAAACCACCTACTAGATATTGCTATACTAGATGTGGAGGATTACGAATAACATGTGTTCGCAAATGAACCTAAGCAGAAGTTCCTTCTACGACAGTCCCTACCACCCACTGCATAAAGATATGTTTGACTCTAATCATCATCTTCAGACTGTTGAGACTGTCGTTGAATGCTTTCTTGTATTTGGTCATATCAGAAGGCAATGTTTATGTTAATAAGTGGTAATTATTAAGCATTAATATTAAAGCATAAATTTCACATATATTTAGTTCTTTACATCTGGTGTTGACGAAGGTCACACTGTCATGCTTCTTAATGTGAGTGTGCAAAAAGAACTGATGGGCTGTAGTCTTCTTACTTATAGACTTTTCTTGCATTAGAATAAAATGTTATAAGTGAACTACAATTTATAAAAATTTCGGTAGAATGTCCTTTATTTTAAAGATATTTACCCCCTGTTGAACAAAGAAAGTAACTGAACAACACAGCCATATATGGCACTAGACATTTATAACATTATAAAGAAAGCAACTAAACAATACAAACATATATGGCATCAGACATTTATAACATTATCATTCTCTATAATACAAATATTTTTATTCCAAAATTCACACATCAAATTAAATTGAAATACATCAAAGTAAAAAAATCAGAATATAAGTGTAAAGTGTAGATACTTA
>JAOTAY010000006.1:25766465-25789054 GCA_025629805.1 Erythroxylum baracoense | reverse complement strand
AAAACCATCTGTAACAATTATAAGATAATTCCATTAATTTCGGATAATAATTTCAACACATTAACGATAATTAAGTCTAATATAAGTGCAATTTAATGACTTAACAGTACTTTTAGTAAAAAGCAGATATCGATCCCACAAGGATTGTGCTTAGGCACCATTTAATTCAGGTTGTTCTTTATTTAAAAACCAATTTTTAGAAATATAAATTGAAAAATTAAACTAAATCAAACAACTAACAATGAACAATTAATAACGCAAAAGTGCGAAAACTTGGAATTCAAGATTTTAACAATTAGAGATCACTTTTTCCTTATCTTATCTCCCTCCTATTTTGTTAATTGAATTGTGCCTCACCTAAGATGTCCTAATGTATTAACTACCCTCTCTTAAGGTGTAATTAATTGTCCTTAGCCAAATTAAAGGGAGATGATTAAGCAATACAAAATTAATCCACCAATTAACTATTTATGAAGTTATCCTATAGGTAACCAATTAATTAGCCAAGATTTCTCTTCTAACTAATCAATTAACTTAATGAATATAGTCTATTGTACAACCCTACATAAATTACCCAACTCAATCTCTCAATATATTGTAAGGTATAAGTTTGACATTCGTCAAAAGCTTTATTCATTCAAATCAACAAAATAGAAGTTCAACAAGTAGTTCAAAAGTAATCTCTACAAATAACTTAGCCACTCATGATGTCATTAATTACTTCTCCAATAATCAATTATTCCATAATACAAATGCTATAAGAGAAAAAACGAAATAAAATTAGATGAAGCAAACTCCTCCTCTTCTTTGCCAGAATTTGGAAAATCTGATGTTAATGTGCTCTTTTCCCATTTCAGAATGAAAAATCTTGGTTCTCCACCTCTCTCAAGACTCTAAATCTATTTTTTTACTCAAGGAGGCAAGTCTCTATGATGCTTCTTTCAGCCTTAGGGCTTTATGTCCTTATATAGTCAAGAGAACCTAAAAATATGTTAAACCCACCTATATCTTTGGGCTAGGTATCCCACGATCGTGGGAATTAGCATGAATCCCATGATCGTGGGTTCTTATGTTACAATTCCTTCACTCCTCTTCTCCTCTCTTGGTCCCTAGCTTAGTCACAAAGGTGGCCACCCTCCATCCCTATATCAAAATGATCAATTTTTACCTTAAATCTACATCAAACATAAAAGAACAATAATGAAGATCAAACTAAACAAAAACATACAAAATAAGTCCTAAAACACAACAATAATAACCTGTTATGCAAGAAACACATGCCAAATACTTAGAAAAACACACACTAATGCACAACTATCATTTATCAAATTTAAAATTTGATGTGTTGTCACTGATACTAAAAAATAAAACTTATGCTTTTGAAAATATATATAATAGTGTAAGGATCATCTATGTGAAAAGTAGTTAACCTAGTTTTATGCTTTTTAAAGAAAAGTTTAGTGGTTTTAATTATAACGAAAATAGTTGTAAAAATACAACTAAGAAATACTTTAAAGTATAACAAAAAGGAAACAGTTAAAAATAATTCTTGGAGTAAGTTTACATTCACCATTGAAATTTTAAAATAATTATCAATGCAATTATATATCAATTTACACTTTGAATATTCACTATTAGATTTATTATACACTTTAAATATTCCCTATTGGATTTATTTTCCTATCTTTCATTAATTGTACTAAATTAGAAAATTAGCAATCCAATTAACCAAATCTACTAAACTAATTAAGTCGAGTTCTAACAATTTAGTTTAGTAATTACTTTAAGAATTGAAATGATCGATAACAATAAATAATGCAAGTATAATTATATTAATTTTTGTAAACAATAAGGGAGGAAAACATGGAATTTTTCACACTTATCAATAGCTTCACTTGTGATTGAATATTTAAGAAAAAAGACTAGCCTTATTGGTAATGATATACTTGCAAGAGGAAAAAAATATTAAAAGAGGTTATGTAGAAAGAAGTAGATACTTGTTAAGTCCAAAAGGAAGAAGAAAGTTAAATGTTATAATTTAGGCAAAGATTAAGTCGTTTACAAAAGGAGAAAAAACCAAAAGAGGTTTTGGTGAGGTTTCTATACTTGATGCTTCACATTGAAATATTATGGAAACCAACTATATTTCAAAATATGGATAGCTTTAATTTTGTCAAACAGTATAGAACATTCAAATTGTTGGACCCTTGATTTAGGAGCATTATTTCATATAAATCCTTGTAGAAAGTGGTTTTAAACTTAAAAATATTACAATGGTGATAATGTATTAAGGGGAAATGATGGTGAATGTCAGGTTGCAGAAATTGGAGATATGAAGATCAAAGTATTTGGTAAATGTGTCTGAATAATTTCTAATGTTTGATATGTTTTAACAATTTAAAAAAGATTATATCTATAGGTATGTTTAATAAGCATGGTCTAAAATATACTAATGGGAGTCATTAATTGAAAGTAACTAGATACATTATGAAATTAGTTAAGAGAGTTTTGGTTTAAAAATTATACAAGTTGATTGGTGAGACTATAGTAGGGGAAGTAGATATAGTCATCACAAAGTTAGAGTATCAAATTCTTTGACATAGGCATCTAGATTTATGAGTAAGCACAAGTTACATTTGTTATAATAAATAAATTGTATTCCTCATACTTTATTTTTACAAAAAAACATAAAGTAACTTTCTCTTTGTCAATATAAAAAAGTCATAACTTTCTTTAATTATTATATATTGATACATGGAAAGTTCTTGTTTCTTCTTTAAGTGGTTGCTTATATTTTTCTAGTTTTTTGAATGATTGTTCTTGCAAAGAGTCAGTATATATGCTTAATAAAACTCCAATTTTTAAAAAAGAAACAAAGTTTTAGTAGATAAAAGATTAGGCATTTCTTAACTAATAGCGAGATAAAGTTTTGTTTAAAGGAGCTTAATAATTTATACAATAAATATGGAATTAAAAGGCAATTAAAAGTTCTTATACACTATTTCAAAATGGTGTCATAAAAAGAACGAATCAAACTCTAATAGAACATATTAGAAGTAAGTTAGAGTGTTGAAAAATTAGAATATAAGTTTTAGGGAAGCTTTAAGTATTTTGGAAAATAAAGAATTCCTTGATTATGCATAAGCCAAAATTTTCCAATGGACAAAACAACAAAGAACCTCAATGGGAGCTCACATACTAAACTAGGCTAAAGTGGCCTTAATTAAAATAAAAATACAAGTTTACCCTAGTTAGAGACAATTTTTGACTAATGAAAACATTGAACAACAAATAAGTTAGATCATCATATAATTTGCCCATTATTATAAGATCTATCTCATCTTTGTACCTTAAGTGAATACAAAAGAGGATTGTCTTGTAAGAGCCACCTCTCTTATCCTATTAATATTTCGTAGACTTACCACTTCATGAGAGCATGCTAAGTCTTTAAATATGTGATGGTTTCTTTCCCACCATACACTATAAACCAAGTAGCCTAAAGAAACATCAATAATCATACCATGATCTTTACTCAACTAGGATAAGTTGGAAACAAATTGAAAAATACCTCCTAGGTCATAAGAGTTACAGCCCAAGTTGCATAACCTTAAAATGTCTTTCTATAGTGAAGATGAGTATGGACACTTAAAGAATAAATGTCTATTATTTTCTTAAGTTTAGCATGGTATGATCCTATGGTTAGGAAAAAGGGAAGTGTTACTCCTGATCTAATCTATAATGAAGACCTTTTCCTTTCCTGTAAGTTAGAGTACAAAGGAAATATTAGGAGAAAGAATTTTGTTTTAAATGTGAAAACCACCCAACCTTAGTAGTTAAAAGCCTAAAGATTTCTGAATAAGACTTGTTAGTGAAGTGAATAGAAGAGTGCTTCAACCACACAACTCTATCCTATAAGAGAGGATTGGGAGAGTAATGAAAAAAGTAGCTTCATGTTACCACAATACTAGCCGCCACAATTAGTCAAGAGTTTCACTTTAGCATTTGTAAGAAATAAGTCTCTAACACTAGAATAGTTAGAAAGTAGATTTAATTGACCAGGATACTCCAGTTGTTAGTTTACAACCATGTTTGATTCTTATTCCTAAACTTACAATGGATCACTAGTTGGAAAGTTTCTCATAACTTTGGTATATAAATCATGCTTCATAAAGCATCCATCCTTAATTAAATTGTCTATAAGCCAACATTCCTCAAATAGTGCCCATACACTTACATCACTTATACATACTATTTATCCTTAACTGATATCCACAACCTCTTAGCCATTATAAGTTTGTTTACTAGGAGTATAGATTTAACTCTTGATCCCCTTCAGTTTTAGACACACGTATATGTCTTTCCATCTTACTTTTGCAAAAGGTTTTGAGTGTCCATTTTCAGTCCATAAAAAATTCCTAAGAAGTTTTTCAATTCCCTTTAATAACTTCTTACGGAATACTTTGTGAGATGACTAATAAATATATAAGCTTCGAAGCATATATTTAATTAGTTGTAATATACTAGAATAGGATAAGCATTTGATGTTCTAACCACTCAATCCTTTTCCTCAACTTATCAAATAGCCCTTTAGTCTATAAAGGAGATTATCCTTTTGGTAAGTGGAATTCCTATGTATATGAATGGTGGAGCTTTAATATAGAATCCTAAAAGTTGAAGCTAGGTTTGGGTTAGAGGGACAACATTAACAGAGACCATTAAAAATTATTTTTCCTTATTTATACTCAATCTACGTTGGCACAGAACTCATTAACTAAATTTATTAAATAAGTAATAGAGAGTGCATTAGCTCTATAGTATAAAATTAAATCATCAAAAAAAGCTAGATGTGTAATAACTAGCTTTCCACACTTCTTTTAAACCCAAACCTATGTTCAAGACTTATGGTATGGGATAAAACCTCTATGAAAATAGTAAAAAGGTAAGGAAGGAAAATGGATAACCTTGTCTTTTAACTCTTATACCCCTGAACATATGGGAAGCTTCACTATTAATAAGAACAGTAAATGAAGTTATGGTTATATGTTGACTAATCCAGGAGATAAAGCAAGTTTGGAAACCAAATGAAATAAGAGATTAGAGTAGAAAATCCCAATTCACCATAGCAGAAGCTTTATATTTAATCTTAAATACACAATTAACTTCAAAACCTTTAAAACTGTAAGTCTTGAACAATTCTTGAGTAAGCATGATATTATACCCATTGCTCCTTGTCTCAATGAATGCAGTATGAGACTGAATTATAAAAGATGGTAGGATAGGTTTGATTCTATTGGTCACAATATTAAAGATAAGAATGTAAAGGACACTATAACATGATATTGTTTTGAATTCTTTCAAAGGATATAGATTAGGAACCTTAGGAAACTAAACATAAATAGGTTTTACTCCAAGATGAGAGCATTCTTAAGCTAGAGAAGAACTCTGGTACTGCTTAACATAAATGAATCTTAATAAAATCACATTATTTTTGAAGAAAATAAGTATTAAACCCATCTGATTTTGGGGCTTTATTAGGACTAAAGGAAAAAACCATATCCTTAATATCCTCAATAAAGAAAGGCCTTATAAGGAGATCAGATTATTGCCTAGAGACCTTATAAGGGATGGAAGAGTCGAAGGAAAGTGGAGCAGAGATTTAAGATCGTAACATAGATAAGAAATAATCCTTAACATAGATGACAAGTCCCACTTGGCCTGAGATAAACCTCTTATCCTCACTTCTCAGAGTTAAGATTCTACTTCGATTTCTTCTTAAAAGCATTAACTTAGACTTGTGCATTACTAAAGAATAATAAGTTTTAAAGGCCTTTTTGTACTTAGACACAGCATGTTTCTCTTTGATTTTTAGGAGGATTAATGGAAAATCATAGAGATCATTTTGGCATTGTATCAACAACGCCTTAGTTCTTTCAATTATTTTCGCTCTATCATTATTGCTTCAATCTTAGAAACTTGAGGCCCTGTTTAATTTTTATAAACCTTTTAAGAAACTTATAGGAACTATAGCCTTAAATCTACAACTTCAGTCCATCCTCTATGGCTTTTTGAATCCCTTCACATTACACATAAAATTGAATAATCTGAAAGGAGTCTTTCTGCTAAGGTCCTTTAAAAGATCATCAATTTTTATTATAGTGTCATATGAACATAATGTATTATAGGACTACTGTATTGGAATTTATCAAGCCATTCAAGATTCACAGTTACATTATCTATTTTTTTATATAACATGCTCCGTCTTAATTATTGTTCTAAGTGATGAAACTAACTTTATATTTAAGTTATGTAAGTTTGAGTATGCAAGATCTTAATTCACTATAAGGTTCCCCATACATCTATCACCTCTAACTTTAAAAATAATAAAGTTAAATTAAATTCCCTTATTAGTAGACATGGTAACATGAGTAGATCATTAAATAGAGATGGTCTTTGAAAGGAAAATAAAAAGCATAAATAATTGTAATCTAGAAAGTTTCATCACCAATAATGTCCACTAATATATGAATATACTAAGTGTAAGTCTAAGATCTTACAACTTTGATGCCATTAGTGTCATATGTAATAACTTCCCTACCTAAAAGTTACTCTTTTTAATCATTAATGAACAACCACTTATTCTTGAATAACCAGAGATTAGAGCATTTTTATATTTTAATTTTTTATTTAAAAGGTAGTACCTCATAAGATTTATTGATCTAATTTAATCATATATCATCTTTTTTTTAAGGTCATTGTGTCTCTTACAATTCCAAGCAAATAGTGATATTAAGGTTTGGATAAGGTGGACAAGCTAGAGTTAGCTTTGTGACCTAATTTTCGTTTTTATTATCTTAAAATCACTAGCTTCAAAAGTAGTACCGAAAGGGATTGAAGCCTCACCAATAATAACTTAACCTTTATTTATTACAATGCCAGTAACTTCTAAAGATAATCGAGGAGTTTCACTTACCATTGTAGTGTTATCATGAATATCCTTTGAAGTAACATCCTTTGTTGGAGATTAAAAGTGGGAAAGGCAATCTCTATTAGCACTAATAAGAGGAGCTTCTAAAGTTTCTCCAAAGGTTATAGTTGTATTTAGATTATTATCTGGATCTAGATTAGAGGGGGTGCTCATAAGAGCTTCAAAAGCCATAATGGAAATCAATTCTTTTGAAATAACTAGTTTAAAGTATCCTAATAGTAGGTTTACATATCCTTCCTTTTTATAGCAAGATAGGTATCCATTGGCAGGAGATATGAATGGTATCCTTCACCACATCATATCCTCTTCTCCTAGTCTAAGTAATGAAATTTCCTTATGTAACATCTAATTTATATCCGCATTAATGCATAGGATGACATATCCAATTCTTCTTTTTGAAGAAGTTGCTTCATCTATAGACAAAGGTCATATAATATAACTAGATAGGAGGCTTAGACCCTTTTTTGGACCATTATTTAAAAAGGATTTATGGAAATTGACCTATAACAAAACTTTTTTTTAATTTCTACAGCTTGAGCCTTGACTTCCACACTTGAAGGACGATACTAGAGCTATTTTAAATGCCATGGGACATTTTCTATAATTCCCTAATCCTTTTCCTTGGAGCTAAATTTGAAAAGAAAAAGATGATCATCATTTAGAATGACTTCCATAAGACCTTGACTTCTTTATTGTTTAGTGCCCTATAGTTTGATTACTAGGAAAAATGGTCTTTTCCTAAGAAACAATTAACCATTCTAGCTTCCATGAGATGGCTTCATGCTTAAGGACCTCTGGAGATGGGGAGATAATTAGATGATCCATTTTGATGGAAGGGGGAATGATTTAAAGGGAGGCATTTAAGAAATCACTAAGAATGAATATACAATTTAGAGGTTTAAAAAGGGACTTATCTTAAGACAGGGGTAAGGTAAGAGAAGATTGTGGCAAAGCCTGGCCTTGAATCAACAGAGGGGAAGTCAACTGGGATGTAAAACCAAGGCAGGGGTTTAAAGATAGAAGAGGAAATTTTAATAGAGAGAAAAGAGGTACACTGGCCAAAGTTTACAAGGCTTGAATAAGAAAATAATACAACTAATAGGAAGTAAAAAAATCAAAGTTGGTTTTAAAAATGATAAGATTAGGTAGCAAGTTAACAAGGGCTTCCGCTAAATGCCTTTATTCATCCTTCATAACCCAAAACCAAATACTAGGGAAGGAAACACATTAAGGACTAAGACTATAAATGGAGAAGGGGAAGGAAATAAGAATAACCAAGTAGATTAGAGAAGGAGGAAGGCATAAGTGGAAAGATTAGGAACTAGGAGGAAGGTAAAAAGCCGAGAGAGAATAAAGTCCAGCATTAGAGAGTAGCTACGTTAAGAACAACTTCTCTTTTTTATTCTCTTAATTTTTTTAGAACTTTTAAATCTTTTACAACTAGTAGATTGTAATACCTTCTTGGCTTGGAAGCTTTAACTATTACATGTTATTTAATTAATAATTCACCTATAATTTATAATTTTAAAAATATTAAAGAAATTTTTTATATAAGCCAGTTGATTATAATTTTCATTTTTTATTTAATTATGATTGTGTTTGGATTCCAAAGGAAAAGGGAATATGTCTTAATATGAATTTTAAAGATATATCTAACTAGGTTATGGATAGGTAAAAGGGGTATTAATTATGATTCATACTACCTATATGACTATTGTTATTCGGAAAGTGATATTTTTGAGAAAAAAGGAGCATTATTAATTATTGTTCCTTAATAGGAAAACAAGGAGCTCAAATGTAATAACATAATATAAGACTAACTATGGAGTTTAACAACAAATCCATTCGACATCAAAAAAGTTCTAAATTATAAAATATTTCAAACCTTCTTATTTGAAAAGAATAAGAATTCATTTGGCCTTTCTAATAAAAAACTAGACTATGCTATTTAAATCGATAAGGATGTCTATATTGGAGCAGCTTTCTTATCACCGGGAAATGCTAGTCAGCTACCAAACAACTTGAGCTTGCTATCTTAGCTTTTACTTTTCCTTTAAACATTCCATCTTAGTGCCAGAGTTTGGTTCAAGTGTTTTATTCCTAATAATCAGAACCCCATTATAAGGTTTGCCTTTTAAATATGTTAGAATCTATAGTGTTTTAGGAGAATAATTTATTATTCCTTTCCTTCTATATTACATATATGATATAACTAAATGAAATCTTAAACATTTCAGCCTCAATTTTATTCCTATGCTTGAGCTTTGATGTCTAATCAATGATTTGTTTCCATGTATTATAGTTGCAAAAAATGTTGTATAGATTGAGTAACGATTGCCAAGTATTTCTCACAAAGTTACAACTTAAGAAGAGATTATCTAGGCTATTAAGAATGCTATTATATAAAGGCCAGTACAGGTTGCTGATTGAACCATATATATCTTTCATCTTAAAGCTTCCTTTTTTAATAGCTAGCCATACAATGAAAGATTCTTTAGGTAGGTTGGATTTAGTCCACTACAAATTTGATAAAGATACTTTTGTATTTGGTTCCACAAATATATCATTGCATATTTTATTAATGAACTGACCAGAGTGATGGTTCAATTCAATCACTTTGTCCAAGTTTCTTGAGTTAGGATGATAGTTGAGCATATTATCTATTATGTTTGATTAACTAAATGCATAATGATTGGGATATAACCATATTTTCTCCTTGATTAAAATATTAAAATTAGAGGAAGCTAAGAATCTAAACATCATATTGGCAGCAGTTGGAAAGAGATGTAGGAGGCTAAGGGATGCTATTAGTCATACCAAATCTAGGTTTCTTCAATATTTCTAATTATAAAATTCATTTAAGTAGCAAGCTTTTCCGTTAATTTGAGCATCTATTGTAAAGTCTAGGATATACTAGTGTTAAGGGCCATTATTCGAAGATTAAGGTTCTTTATAAATCGTATATGTATCTATTTGACCTACAAGGAATCTTTATCGATGAAAGGCTTTCATACTCTTCTTCCAAGATTGATTCCAATCTCAATCCTCCTTGGTCCTTGTGCAAACACACTTTTACGAAATTGATTTTTTTGGAGAAGTTACACATAGTACTGCTTTATACATAGAACTTTAGTATTCTTTTAATGTGTTAACTTTATAAGAGAGAAATAGATGACTACTCTAGTATATCTATAAACTACTCAATACTACCTTTGTGAGTAGTAGTCTTCTTACAAAGAAAAGATACTTATTGCACTAACATCTAATTATTTTATTTATAACATCAAATAAGGGCTGAAAATATTCGTAAGTAAGTTTAGGTGGTGGGAGAGATGGCCCCCTGTCTTAATCTTTAGCTCCCCTTTCTTTCGAAAATTTCAATATATTAAGCCATAAAGGCACAAAAAAATATAATGGTTGGTTATATAGGAAAACATAACTTACTACATTTCACTCTTTACATATAGAGATATAGGCATCCACTAGGTAATGTTCTAGTTTTCAAGGATACATTGACTACATAAATTCTTATCTTTAAAGGTGAATAGATGTAGTATGACTTTATCTACGTATTTCCTAATAAGGTCCTCTTTGGATTTATGATGATTTATGAAGATCCTCATATGCCTTCTATCTTATAAGGACATAATAAGGTATGAAAATGCAATTCAATATATCCATGCATCCCCTATATTGTTGTATTTGATTTTAATGCTTCAATCAACTATCTCATCCTATAATGTAGGGGGTTGGTTAATCTAAAGGGTATTAATGAAGCTGTACTGGAACATTAGGTGGTCTAAGTTTTTATCAATGGCCTTGCAAAAGATGCCCTAGTTTGGACTTTGATATATTTAGCAATTTTATCCAGTGTTAGCAACCTTCTTATAGCAAGCCAAAGAATATGAGCAACTTAGATATGATATCTTTTCTTTAAAAAAGATTGTACAAACTACTTTAGTTGTTAGTGGATT
Organism: Erythroxylum baracoense; assembly: GCA_025629805.1. NCBI lineage: Eukaryota > Viridiplantae > Streptophyta > Magnoliopsida > Malpighiales > Erythroxylaceae > Erythroxylum > Erythroxylum baracoense. The sequence continues at coordinate 25,778,095 of JAOTAY010000006.1, read as the reverse complement.
GAAGAGACCCTACAAGTTTTGTTAGTGAAGATATCAGAGATCGAGGGTGGTTTCCATGTAATTCTATCCTACGGTCTAAACCTAAAAATAGTGCTGGTGATGAAAGAGGAGATGGTGGAGAGTAGAACCATATGATTGTCTGAATACCAACTCCTTATAACCTAAGCTACTGAGATTTTGTGGGAAGGAATTGTTTAAGAGCTAATAGTTCATCCATGCTTTCCAAGGGGTAATAAAAAGACCTATTATCAAACCAGAAAGAATTGTTTTGGCCAACCCCAATCAAAATGTGGCAGTAAGGTCTCACTTTATCTCTGAGCCTAACTAAAAATTCATTGTGGAGGATGAAATTAAAGGTATCTTGCAGCTCTAATTTTTTTCCTTTTATATAGTATGTATGTATCCATCTGACCCAAAGTGGATCTTTGACCTTATATAGCCTTCATATTAATCTTAGATAGTAATACCATTTTGTTGGTTTTAGGTGAAATTTTACCTAGACCTCTTTGTGACTTTGGTTGGCATACCTCTAGAGATTTGATCCTTAGTGTGGATTACTTCTCTATAGTGCCTGACTAATGAAACCTTTTAAGCATTATGATAATCTCCTTTAAAAAACTGTTAGGGAACACTAGGTGTAAGGTCTAGTAAGTGCTGATGAAACAAAGAGCAAATGTGATTAATTAGGCTCTCTTAACTAAGGATAGTTCTTTAGAGCTTTAACAGTGGATCCTTTTCTGGATCTTCTCTATTGGTAGTTTGAAATTAGTAGTAACTAGCTTAGTGCTAGATATTGGAATGTCTAGACATATGATAGAGAGCTAAGCAGGTTTGAAGATAGTGAAGAAGGAATTATATGGGCTTTGATCAATAACATTAGCTAATAGGTAAATTACACTTTTACTTTTGTTAACCATCAAGCCTGATAAGTTAGAGAACAAGTTTATGGCTATTGTATGGAGCACATAAAGTGTTTTTCTACCTTAGAGAAAACAAAAAAGTTATTAGCAAAATTTAGGCTTTAGATTTTGAGTTTCCTATGTTTAGAATGATACATTAACCTATTATTTTTCTCTACCATCCTTATTAATGATTTTTAAAGACTTCCACAAATAATAAGATCAAGTATGGAGAGATAGGTTCTCCATGTCTAAGGCCCTTGGCTCTTATGATTGTATTTGTGAACTCAACATTAATAAAAATGTTAAAAGCGAATGTTGTGAGGATTTGTTTGATCAATTTATATATACACAGTAGGAAACTCAAAGGCCTCGAGAGCGTTGAGGATGAAAGATCAGTCTATTAAGTCTATCTTGTGCTTTGTTTATAGCTGTTGTGGAATCACTAATTATGAGAATATTATAGGAGGTAGTTGTACCACACTGTTCGATCTAGCTTATGAACAATGGTAGACTCAAAAGCTTCAATAAACTAAAATAGGAACTACTATTCTATATACTTAAAATAAAGTTTATTTTTAAAGTACAATTTTTAATGTTGGTATCCTTGAGGTAATTCCTAAAAAGATCTTGAGCTATCAAGATATTATCAATATTACTTCTTCCTTTAATGAGTGCTTCATAAAAAGGATCTATTCAGGATTAAAGAATAGCTTTAAGTTTTTAATCTATCATCTTGGATATAATTTTGTATAATATATTACAATATGAAATTGATATATACTTTTGAAGCTTTGAGGGATTTTTAGTTTTTAGGAAGAGGCATATGAATGTTTTATTGAATTCCTTGAGTAGCTTTCCTAAGGAAAATAATTCTAGGGTAACCTTGCTAACCATATCCCCTACTATGCTCTAGGTATTTAGTAAAAAATAGCATTGGGCTTTATTAGCTTTCAAGCTAGAAAGAGCATTTTTGATAACCTAACTATGGAAAGGATTTGTTAAAAGACATGCTTGTTATTTTGTGATTAGTTAGAAAATATAGTCTTTAACAAAAGTTTTAAGTAGTTAATTGCCACCTCTTTTAGGACATCACAAGTGAATTTGGGGATACCATTTTTATCTTTAAAGAGGAAGATTCTATTTTTGGTCTTTTTATTGATGATGGTGTTATAGGAAAATTTGAAGTTCTTATATTTAATCTTTTCCTCAATAGAGAATCATGGATGATAAGAGCTATAAAATTTCCATTGAGAGCTTTTTGCTTCTCCATTAATTATTGTTTATCTATTGGCTCAGTTAATAGCTAGTTCTATGTAACAATGAGTTTCTCCTTAATCTCCTTAATTGCCACCATTATATCCCTCTTTGCCTCTGCTTTGAGCTTCCTAAGCTTATTCTTGATAGTTTTAACCTTGAATCTACATTTAAAAAATTACTAGCCTTTAATCTAGCTTTTCATAACTTTAGTCATTGCTACATTATAGTCTGGATGATGAACCATATAATTGTTAAATCTAAGAGGACATTCTCTAGTTAAGCTAGGAGTAGTAAGAGATACTTTAATTAATGAGTATTACAACATCATAGAAGGAAGAAAATTATCAATACTATTGGGCAATTCAAAGATCCAATCTATATTTAAAAGGGATTTATTGTTAAAATATCCTAGAAATATCAAGGGTTACTTTATGGTGGTTACTAGTTCATGAATATCTTTTTAAAGGGAGAGTTTTTAATGAACTAGATTGTGGGCATACATAAAGTAACTTATGCAAGGGTATTTGTAGAAATGTGATTGAAATATAGATAAATTGATAAAAAATCTTTCTATTATCAACCTTATTATTGTAAAAGTGTAATTGAAATATAGATAAACTGATAAAAAATCTTTCTATTATCAACCTTATTAAGAAGGTATCAAAAGCTATAATAATTCTTCCAGTGTAGGGACACTAATAGTTAAACATCACTTAACAATTTCTTTGAAAGAACCATAATCCTTATTGGAAGAACTTGACTTTTATTTTGGTCTTTAATGGACTTATCAAAAGAGGTTTCTTTTAGAGGAGCAAGTTATGCAAGGCTTGCTATTTATTAAGATTATTTAACCTTTTAACATTCCAAATTATGAGGGACATTAATTAGAAGGTTTGGAAGAACTTGATTTTTTCTTCCTCTTAGAGGATCATCTAACCATTATCAAGGTGGCATTTTCCCCTTGATCAATGCCAGATGGAGGTGAGTGGTTCTCAATTTGGGCATGTATTTGCATCTATTAGCTTTGAGTGTGTTTTCTAGATTATTGCTTCTGTCTACGCCTCTAATGTCTTAGGTATCACTATTTCAGGACTTGTAGTAACTTATGGTGCTTCTTTTGGTTTTTGGGATCAACTTCATTAGGCATGTTAATGCAGTTGAATTCAAGAATTTCAACTATTTTTTTTACATATCTTTGTTTACAAGGGATGATCTCTAATATATGGTACATCTGTTCCTAAAATATAGGAGATAAAAAACGTAAAAGAAGGAGAATTACACAAATCATGTACATTAGATATTTTAGAGATATACATCCTATAAATACAAACCAAATCTATTTTCTAATAAAGGTCATCTCAACACTCCCCCTCAAGTTGGTGAATGAATATCCTACATTCCTAACTTGTCACCAAATTTCAAGAAAATCTGGCGTGTCACTGCTTTAGTAAGAATGTCTGCTAACTGATTTTCAGACTGAACCTTTGATGCATTATTATCAAGCTTCTCCTTAATAATAAATCTATTTACCTCCACATGTTTCATCCGATCATATTGTATGGGACTATGGGTAATATCACATGCCACTTTGTTATCACATTACAAACTAATAGGAGGAGCAGATGCAGATCCTAAATCTCCAAGAAGAAGATTTATCCATAATCCTTCACAAAGTCCAAGTACAACTCCTCTAAGTTCAGCTTCTATAGACGATCGAGCTATAACGTTTAGTTTCTTACTTTCCATGTCACAAGATTCCCTCCTACAAATGTAAAATATTTAGATGTGGATTTTCTATCACTAAGATCACCTTCCCAATTAGCATCCATACACACCTGAATTTCTTATCCAGTTGAGTTTTTTATAAACAAAGTTCTCCTTCCTGGTGCAGCTTTTATGTACCTCAAAATACGTGTTACTACATCCATATGTTGTTTACCCGGACTATGCATAAATTGACTCGTTATACTCAATGTGTATGTCAAATCTGGCCTTGCATGTGAGAGATATATCAATTTTACTACCAATCTCTAGAATTGTCCCTTGTCAGTTGGAGTTTGATCTTCTTCCACACATAACTCCAATTCTCCTTCTATTGGAGTATTTGTTGGTTTACATCCTATCAGTCCTGTCTCTTTCAAGAAATCTAATGCATATTTTTGTTGATTCAAGAAAATTCTTGCTCTTGATCTTGAAACCTTAATTCCTAGGAAGTATTTTAAATAACCAAGATCCTTCATTTCGAAATCTTTTGACAGATGTTCTTGCAACCTTCTTCTTTCTTCTGGATCATCTCCTGTAACTATCATATCATCGACATAAATAATGAGAGCTGTAATTTTCCCATTATTCCTTTTAAAGAATAAAGTCTGCTCTTGATTACTCTATCTATAATTGAGAGCTGTCATCGATTGTGTGAATCTTCTAAACCAGGCTTGTGGCGATTGTTTTAAACTATATAGCGCCCTTTTTAATTTACGAACCTTTGTGCCTTTTAAATTTTCAGTCATGCACCCTTCTGGAAAATCCATATAAACTTGCTCAGATAGCTCACCATGTAAGAAAGCATTCTTCACATCAAATTGTCTTAATGGCCAATCTAGATTTTCCGCTAATGACAGCAAAACTCAAATAGTATTTATCTCCGAAGCAAATGTCTATGTATAATCAATGCCATATGCTTGAGTATATCCCTTTGTGACCAAACTCACCTTGAGCCTTTCAGTTGATCCATTTGCATTATACTTTATTTTATACACCCAACGACAGCCCACAAGATTCTTTCCAGCTGGACATTCAACCACATCCTATGTTTTATTCTTTTGTAAGGACTTCATCTCTTCATTCATCGCTTCCTTCCATCTTGGATTAGCTAGAGCCTCCTATACACTATTAAGAATAGATACATTAGACAATTGATTCATAAATGCAATATTTGATGCTGAAAAATTAGAGGTAAATTTATTCATAGGGTACTTGGCTTTATTAGAAAATTCAGGTTCATAGGTAGCCTTTGGAATACCTCTAGTACTGTGAGTTGGTAACTCCTTTCTTAGTATAACTATATCTTGGGAGGAAGATTGGTTTAGTGTGTCTTTATGCTCCACTTCTTCTCTATGATTTAGCTTAAGCACTTCTTCTGTATGATTCAGTTCAAGAACTTCTTCTATATGGTTCAGTTTAAGGATCTGATTGGGTTTAAGAACAATTTTATTACTTTCACTTTCATTATATACAAGATTTCATCATGGTACCCCCCCTGAATTTCAGCCTCTTTTCTAAAAAGCATGACATTTTTATGGAACACGACATCCACAGTAACGAATCCACTTTGTTTGAGGATTATAACATCAATATCCCTTTTGATGAGGAGGATAACCTAGAAACACACATTTTCAGCTTGCGATTCTAGTTTACTCTATTCCTTCTTATACAAATGAATATAGGCTACACACTCAAAGACTTGAGGAATTAAATCTGCAATTTTAGGACTTACTACAACATCTATCAGACATTTAATTGGAATTGTATATTCAAGTGTCTTGGAAGGACTCTGATTGATAGAGTTTCACCCCAATAATGTGCTGACATTTGAGCATCAATTAGAGTAGCCCTGACTACTCCAAAAAATGACGATTTTTTTGTTCAGCTACTCCATTCTGTTGTGGAGTATTAGGGTAGGTGTGTTGGTGAATGATTCCTTTATCTGCTAAAAAAGATTGAAGTTCAGACTGCATGTATTCTCCTCCATTGTCACTTCTCAAAACCTGGACTTTTCCTTTGTACTATGTTTCAATCATTTTGCAAAATTTTTGAAATAAACTTCCAACTTCACTCTTTGATTTCATCATCCAAAGCCAAGCCATTCTCGTGCAATCATCAATAAATGTAAAAAACCGCTGTGATATTCCTAAAGTAGAAAATTTAGATGGACCTTATACATCAGAATGAATAATCATAAAAGGCAATGGAATTTTATTTGCTTTTAAATGAAATGATGTTCTATGACGTGAAGAATGCTTTCTTACATAGAAAGCTATCTGAGGAAGTTTATATGGATTTTCTAGAAGGATGCATGACTGAAAATTCAAAAGGACCAAAGGTTTGTAGATTAAAAAGGGTGCTATATGGTTTGAAGCAATCGCCATGAGCCTGGTTCATAAGATTCACACAATCAATGACAACTCTCGGCTATAAATAGAGTAATCAAGAGCAAACTTTATTCTTTAAAAGGAACAATGGGAAAATTATGGCTCTCATTATTTATGTCAATGATATGACAGTTACAGGAGATGATCTGAAAGCAAGAAAAAGGTTGCAAGAGCATTTGTCCAAAGATTTCGAAATGAAGGATCTTGGTTGTTTAAAATACTTCTTAGAAATTGAGGTTTCAAGATCAAGAGCAGGAATTTACTTGAGCCAATGAAAAATTGCATTGGATTTTTTGAAAGAGACAGGAATGACTAGATGTAAACCAACAAATACTCCAACAGAAGGAGGATTGAAATTATGTGTGGAAGAAGACCAAACTCCAACTGATAAGGGACAACTCTAATGATTGGTAGGAAAGTTAATGTATCTCTCACTGGACCTGTTCAAGATCATCATCCAATCCAACCAGGAAGATATGTACTTTTAGCCTTTCAATAGACTTTTGATACAACTCCACATCTCTAGGATCCTTCATAACAATCTTGTCACGATAATCCAATTCCCTAAAGATCTCAATCAATTCATTATATTCTGTTAGGGATCGACTTCTCTATTTCGCAGCAAATGCCCTTTGATTCAAAGCAAATACTTGTAGTTCGTCGCTTCCATCATAGAAAGCTTTAGACAACTCCTCCCAGATTCCTTGAGTTGTAGGTAACCTAAGATATCTCTTCATGATTTCTAGTTTCATGGACATCAAAAGCCACTCTTGACCTTTTGATTTGCAGCATGCCATGCTTCATATCCTGGATTTACCTCTGATAGTGGATCCTTCTTCCCTTTAATAAAATGGAGTTTCTCTCGTTCAACGATGTGCATTTCTATTAGCTGTGACCATACATCATAATTGGATTCATCAAGTATAATACTTGCATTAAAAACATCTTTAGATTGAACAACCACCTAAGTCGGTGTTGATTTAGAGCCTTCCGCCATTGTTACGGATTTGACAATTTCAGAGAACCTTACTTTGATACCAAGTTGAATTCAAGAATTTCAACTATTTTTTTTGCATATCTCCATTTACAAGGGAAAATCTCTAATATATGGTACATCTGTTCCTAAACTATAGGAGATAGAGAAACGTAAAAGAAGGAGAATTACAGAAAATTGTACATTAGATATTCTAGAGATATACATCCCATAAATACAAACCAAATCTATTTTCTAATAAAGGTAATGTCAACAAATGCGCTTATTTCCTCCATTGGGTCTTTAGCTGCAGGAACTTTTTTTGTCATTTCCACTGGCTCTTAAGAAGTAGCGATTTTCATTAAAAGTACCGAGTTCCCTTCTCTAAAATGTTGTATATCTTCGCTTGTCAGAAAATTTGAGGAGGAAATAATCTTCCTCTACGACTGCTACGTTCTCAAATTTGGAGTTCGCCCATTTAGTGAAATCCCACCATTACATCTATTTAAAAGGTATTCTTTTTCATTGTCTAAATCCTTTAAGCATGCAAAACCAACATGCAGCTGCATCTTAGAGTAGTCCCAAAGGAGGGGAGACCACCAATGGTTCTCTTAGAAGTGAAGTAAAAGGATTGAAATAAAGCTTTATTGTTAGAAAATGGTTCCAAATTTTAGGGAATGTTGGTTCAGGGGATGGATCTTTTTCTACACCTATATTTTGAAGGTCGTAGATAAAGAGAGGAGCTTTATTACTTTCCAGTTATTTTCTTGGATGGAGAGGTTGTTTGTTAGGGGTTTCAACTGAATATGAGTTGATAGGTCTTTAAGTAGCTCAGAGGAACATGATTTAGTGATGATAGGAGTGGATATAAGGTTCGATGGAGTCACTGGAGAGGCTAGTGCAGGAACTAGTTACTGAATCCATGCTTAGAAAGGTAACAAAAGGACTAGGTGCAGTGGGGCGGGAAGAAGTGAAAATTGTTGTTAACCTTAAATGGAAAGTCAACGGTTATTTTGACTAAAAATAAATGGAGCTGAATCTAGAGAGATGTGAGAGCATCTCTATTTGTGAAAGTGATACTTAATAAAAGCTATTGGGTTAAATAAACTAAATCCTTTATGGTTTAGGCCTTTTTTAGTTTAGCCCCTAAATTGTAGAAACTATTGATAACCTCAATATATCTATATCTAAGTATGAATTATCTGAGGACTTGGGTATATAAAATAAGTGTTTTCTTTAAAGGTTTTAAATATGTTTTGTAATTTTAGTAATTTCAATTAGTGGATTATTAGTAATTTAATTTGATTAGGATTTAAGTTTGACGATTATGACTAGAGTTTGAATCTAGGTATTCTAATTAGAGTTCTAATTTTGGATTTTGATTAAGGTTTCATTAGGTGATGACAGATTCATTTATTAAATTTATAATTTGTAATTTGTAGCATAAATGATTTGTCACTTAGTTGGTATAATTCTTAAGGAGTAATACTTTTTCTTATTGAATTTATTTACAGGTAAAAGTGATGAAAGAGTACTAAAATATGTGATTCACTTAAATTGTATTTACCAACTTTATTAAAAGTCTATATTCCTATCTTTTATCCACATGTAAGTTAAAATTTATATTATTGGACTTGTGTATCTTTTCAACATGTGAACTTTTTATATTTAGTGTTCATTGTTTCTATTTCATATTAAACTCCCTCGATTTATAAGTGATAAATAGGAAATAATCATGTTTCCAGCTTAGTGAATATAATAATCTTACCAATAATAATCTTTAGAGCTCAAAAACAGGGATATGGTCAACTTGCAATCAGTTGGAATGGAGACTTGATAAGTATGCTATGTTCTTATGTACAAACACGTATTTATAATAAATGTCATAAATTTTTATTATTGATGTTTTTAAGTAAGCACTCTCTTAAAATTGTTTAATGCTTATGAAATTCCAAAAAATTACAATAATAACAAGAACACTAAATTAAATTAGGGTCTTAAAATCCCCATGACCTTTTCTTTCATTAGTATATTAGAAAAATGCCACTAATAGTTTGGTTCGTACTAGTATTATGTAGTACTTTTAAAGAAAAGTATACATGAAAAAGTGAAAGCTACATCTTCGAATGTTAATTAGGTTATATATATATATATTTTTTAATTTTCAATAATCATATTCAACATTGAAGTAAGTGGTAAAACAAATTTTGTTTAAGGTTTCAATTATGTACATTTCATGATTTAACTCAATTCCTTTACTTAATTTGTCCTCCTTTTATTTCTGTGCTATTGTTTGTTAGGTATCAAAAAGAGAGAGAAAGGGGGAAGCTTATATATGCATATTGTTCTAAGGATATTAACGAGATTCTTACAAGTTGCAATGCTTTCTAATGAAATATTCTCAACTTTGGCTAATGCTTATTTGATATTCTTAGCCACTGTTTGAGTTAAAAAAGTAGAATTAGGTTAATTCTCAATGCTATCATGTAATCATTATACATGTCATAACTATAACATATGATTCTCTTATTTCATTTCATTTTTTAATTTTCATCATCCATGAAAATTTTTTATAATGTAGTTATAGGTTTTGTTTAATAAATAGTTGGTCCTAAATGACTCTATAATTATGTTTGGGAATTTTTACGATGGATATTTTAAATTAAAACAAAAAATGATATATGACAGTAAAGAGACGAACTATTTTAGTGTTGAGGTGTATGTAATTACCTTGGCTAATATCATGCTCAATACTAAGAAGTTCGGATATAAGAAAATATGGGATTTTATGTATAATTCCCACACAATTCATTTGAAGATGGTTTGAAGAAACTTTATAATGATAATGATGTTAGCAAGTTGATACAAGTAATTTATAATAGAAAACTAAAGACAATTGAGATGTATTTATATGGGGAGAAGAAACTTAAATTATACACACTTAATGACACTGTAGTGGATATTCCTATTGATGTGTACTTAAGGAAGATAATGATCGAATTTGTGCTGAAGTAGGCTTTGCACAAACTACTATAGAGTCCATTAAATTACTATTGAGAAACTTATTGAGGAACTCACAGATGGACCCATTAGAACAATCATTGAAGAAGACTCTAGTGAATCAAATGAATCAAAATATATATTCATAATCAATCAACATATTTGAGTGGGTTAGGGTATTCAAATGAAAAAAATACAAATGATCTATTTAAATATGATATAAAAGAAGAATAACCTAACATGGGTGAGTGGAACATACATGTTCAAAATATTGATTTAGGGGATAATAAGATACTAGTGGCCTAGAAGGACGTTCAAATTATGAGAAGAAGCAGAAGCCAAAATATCCTCACTTTAATGCTTTATGTTTCAATTATAAGAAAGTTATTTTGATGCAGGGAATTATTTTTTATTCTTTCAACATTTTAAAAAAGGTTTTGAAGAATATGAGTATCTAGATGGGTTTGACTATGTGTATATAGAAAATAAAAGGTTTCTAGAATTACTATAGAAGGGAAAAAAATATGGATCGAGAATTCATGTAAGCCATACATACAATTGGCATGCATTTCAAATTAAGACATTCCAAGGAACTCATTCCTGTGGTAGAACATTTGATAGAAAGAAGATTGATTACCAAATGATTACTACAAAGTATATGGCATACTTTAGGGATAGTCCTACCTTACATATTTTAATTAAAAGGGGTTATTTTACAAGATTACTAGTAAGAAATTTTAGACTTTAAGCTTATAGAGCTAAGAGGTATGCCTTACATTTGCTACTTAAAGAGGCATAAGATGAGAAGTTAAGCGGGTACTGCTTAGTTGTAATGGAAAACAATAAAGGCAACTCACTATACATTAGATATCTTAAATATGTATTTGATTCATGTTACATTTACCTTGAATAAGTGAAATAAAGGAATGCTTATAGACTAATTATATGTATTAATCGATGTCATCTAAAAAAAATTATGATGGGTAACTGCTAACATACATTGAAACAGATATAAATGATAAAAATTATGCTTTAGAAAAGGTTGTCATTAGATTTGAGAACAAAGACAGGTGGCAATGGTTTCTAGGATGTTTACTTGATGACAATGTTGGTGATTACTCATGGGTCTTCATAAGTGACAAACAAAAGGTAATACAATGAAATTCAAAAAGTTGTTTTCATAAGAAATATAAACTTATTTGATGTTGAATTTGTCTTAAAGTGCGTTCGGTTCAGCTTTTGGCAGGTAGAAAAGTACTTTTTTTCACCACAAAAGCTATTTTAAGGAAAAAATGAGTGTTTGGCTGTAAACTTCAAAAGCACTTTTGGAGTAGAAATAGCTTTTTT
>JAOTAY010000006.1:25728758-25745752 GCA_025629805.1 Erythroxylum baracoense | reverse complement strand
CAATTTCTATTTAATCCATATTCAAATGAAAATTCATAAAACTTCAAGAATCAAAGAAATGCTAAAATTGAATTTAACTTAACCTACCCATAGTCCATCTAGGTTAGAAAACCCAAAATCTAACTTGGAAACCCTAAGATCAAATGGGTTCCCCTTAAACCATCTTCTTCCACATTCCTTCCCAACACAAAACCCCATTTTCTCTACTTCCTTTGTCAAACCAAATAAGAGGAAGATGAAAAATTACCTCTAACAAATTGATTTCCTCTTCTTTTCTTCTTCCTTCCAAATTTCCCAGAAATTTTCCTCCTTTCCTAGCTTCTCTCGCGACTTTCTCTCCTTTGTTTCTTTAATTTTCGTTTTTGTTCCATCTTAAAGCAAGACAACATTTTTCCTTTGACCATTATGCCATTAATGAGTGTTAAAAGTCATTCCTATCCTTCCTTTAATGCTTCTTGCCTTTTAACCTTAAGTGGCATGCAAAAATTGCCCTTACCCATTCTTACCACTTTAATCTAATTAGCCAATGTAATAAAATCCTACTCACATAAAAATTTAATTAACTTCAATAATATTTCTATCATGACCTTATAATTCATGCTAAGGCAAAAATTCAAATTCCATGCTTATTCCATAACAATCATGTTTAATTCAATAATAATATTTCGGGGGCCAACAATGAGGGCAATTTTCCTTAAGTTTCTTATCCCCTTACACTCATAACATATTTGCTCCCTCTTCCTACACTCTTCATGATGAACCATACCATACATACCACACTTAGAAGCTATACTATTACTTAAGGGCTATCCTACACTAACCTAGTTCATCTTAGTATTCTCCCTCATTTCAGTTTTTCCCTTATACTCTATAGGTCTGCCACTATGGTTACCACTATTATAAGCTCCTCTACCACTCTTGGCCTCAAAGACCGAAGTATCCTCACTTGCTTTCCTCTCTTGAACTATCTTGGACTTCAATCTATTATTCTTTAGAGCATTCTCTACCCATCCCTAAAATGAGAACTCTTATATAATGTTATCTAATTATAATAGAATGTACTAAACCCTCCTCAAAGTGCTTATACTTCATTCGCTTAGTCAGGAACACCTTAATAGCATAAGTGTATAAGTCTTTAAACTTGTCTACATACTCCCTTATAGTTATGTAACCTTATCTCAGAATTAGGAAATCATTCAAGTTACCCCTCTTAAACATCTCCTTAAGGTGTTTCTTGAAAAAATCCTATCAAACACCTCCTGTATATAAGGTCCTCACCTTAGATAGCCATGCTTATGTTGTTCAATATAGTTAGCCATACACATTGGATGCCTTCTATACATCCTTCATCTCTAATATAATAATGGCTTTCTCAGTGGCATTGAACCATCGATCTATTCTCTTAGGTCAATTGGTATGTGAAAGTCATAGAAACCACACTTCTTAATGTGCTCAACAATATCCCCTGACTTATGATGAGAAGACTAGGCAGTTAAAGCTACTATGAGCATGTCCATAAATCCTTAGGGTCCAAGTGTAAAATTAGCTACATAAAATAGAGATGGTGGACTTATAGCTTTACTTACTCAGTGCCAATATGAGCATCCTCAATTAGAGCCTTAGAGTGTTAGCTCCCTCCACTAATTGCCTCTCAACCTTAGGTGGTCTACTCACTCATCTTTTGGGAGGCATTTTATAGACATAACAATCCCATAAGTAGTACTTATAACAAATTCTACTTAACCTTTGCTTTGATACTAACTTGTCACAAATTGCATAGTGTTAGCCCTACACTAAGGTGCCAAGCAAACCATACAAGCTTGTATATTTTAAACCAACTAACCAACCAGTTATTAATTAACTATTTATTCAATAAGAGATTCTAAATTCAATTATAAATAATTCATTCAACACAAAAATCTCTCAAAGAAATCTAGTTCATCATTTATTACTAATGTTATAAGTCCTATATAATAACCTAAAGATTAATAACTTGATAATAATCCAGACTATATAAAAAACCTAATTAAGCCTCTAAAGTATAATGATACTAAAGTCATAAAGTACTTAATATATAAGGAGAATAAAAGTAAGGATAAGTAACGTGATCAACGTCTACTAAACTTCAAGTTCACCAATAATACTATTGTTGCTAATAATTGTTGATAGTAGACCCAATAACTTCCTTCCCTCTGCCTAAAGGAGGGAAAAAAGGAAAATATAAGTATTAAACTTAGTGAGGGAAAACATTTTTACTTGTGAGTGGTCATACATTGAAAATTTCATTTCCATTTTAAAAACCATTTTGGTTTATAAAATATGTCATAAGTTTCCTATCTATATTCACATATAAAAATGCGTACTAGATATTCTAAAACGCTCTAATATAAACAACATCCATAATAAGGCATAAGGTTGATCGTTACATTTCACATCAAGGTTTTCTTAAACAAGCATATTCATAACGATAAAGGCACAAGTTCGTCAACCACTTAACAAGCTATCATTCTTTTGAACAAACAACACCATATCAAGTATGAAGCATATATATAGCTCAATTTCATCACACAAACCCTTCATCAAGTTTTATTCATTTCCATTAACTTTTAAACCTGTAAATCCCTATTTTGTTGACCTAGCCACCTCACCTAGGTCTTGTATAAGAAAATTTGTCTAAGACAACTCACTTAGGTATTGCGAAAGGAAATTTTCCCAAGTCACCTCACGTAGGTTCCTAATTTATTTTTATTTAAACAATCCATTTATTAAAAATTTTTATTAAGGGCATATTCATTTTCTCATTTTACTACACATTTTCAAACAAACTAACAAATTTTCACTCTAGCAAGTCTAAGTCATGTCATAAAAATTCATCATAACCTCATAACTAAGACAACATTCCTACATAACTGCTATAAAAATTTTAAAAATTTCACATGCTTATTCATATAGTTTCTACACCATCTAATTCAAGAAACTCTCTCAATTCACATAAACAACTTATTCATTAGACATTTACAATGACTCACCATAATCTCAAAATTAGTATATGGTTTACATTAGGAAAAAACTTGTAAACAATTTAGATCTAAACCATAATAAACACCCTTATTATTCACAGTCACACACACACATGCACACACACACGCACGCACGCACGCACGCACACACACACACGCACGCACGCACGCACGCACACTCACACACAATTTCCATGTTGAGCTACCACTTTTATGTTTTATACTTTGTCAATTTCTAAACTCTTAACAGTGAAATGATTAAAGAAAAAAAGCTCAGTCATTCACGCTTCTCTTTTTCTCTCTCTTTCCTTGCAAATTCTCTCTCTCTTCCTCTTCTTCTATAGGAATGTCATCCCCTTCTATCTCAAATCACCCTCCTTTTGTATCTTATAAGCCCTAGATGAAAGATTTTTAAAAACATTTGATCCATGTCTAATAATGCAAAATTTCGATTATGCCCTTATTGAGTATCTCTCCACTTATTTCTTCCTTTTGTCCTTAATTATCCATCCACTTTTTGTATTTTTCTAATATATTTTCACATATTTTTATCACTAATAGGCA
Source organism: Erythroxylum baracoense (assembly GCA_025629805.1). Lineage (NCBI taxonomy): Eukaryota > Viridiplantae > Streptophyta > Magnoliopsida > Malpighiales > Erythroxylaceae > Erythroxylum > Erythroxylum baracoense. The sequence continues at coordinate 25,742,168 of JAOTAY010000006.1, read as the reverse complement.
TATTAATTACCTCAAATTTAATTTTTTATAATAAATGCAAATTGTTTTAGGTGAAATAGAGATAGATCAAATTAAACAAACTTCAGTGTACATCAGGCACATAAGCCTGCGAGGAACAAGAAAAAAGAGCATTAAGTCGTAAAATTGAAACAAGGCCAGGAGGTGGCCAAAGATAGAAACATATTCTAGAATTGTGATGAACACTTAATCGGGTGAGATAATCAGCAGCATTATTAGCTTATTGAAAAAGATGTTCAAGGAAAGCATTAAAAAAAATTATGAAGTGACAGTAAACACTCCTGTAGAATCGGCCAAGCAACCTGAGAACACTGACCAGACGATAATAGATTCCAAACTTCCCATGAATTTGTCTCCACATGTAAACAATGAACTCCTATTTGAGTAGCATACCAAAGTCCCTGGCATACCCCATGAAGCTAAGCCTCAAGACAAGAAGTCTGACAAATATTGTATGAAAATCCACCATGTCAAACACCCTCAGCATCAAGAAGTAGACCCCCTGCACCTGCCATCCCCATAATAGGATTTTCGGTACCATCACAATTCAGTTTCATCCACCCACTAATAGGAGGTATCTATCTGACCAATCTATGTTCCTGTAGACCAATAATGGGATTCACAAATTTAGAAACCTGATGAGCATGCCAAAATTGCCAGGAATATGCAAAGACCACCGAAATAGGATCCCCAGGAATATCCACCCCATCCTAGAAGACAAGTAAGTTACGCTACCTCCAAAGCAACCACGTAACCACACCAAACAACATCAGCCATGAAAACCCAGAGTAAGATTCCCGGTGTGTTTGAAGATTAGAAAGGAGCCAATCATGTAAGGGAAGCAGATGAAATCCTATCTATTCATTAGCAGGGACCAGTTGATCCTAAACAGTACTAGCAAATGGGTAATCACGTAGGATATGTAGTGTATTCTTGTCCACGGATGTGCACTAAGGACCTTGGATTTGTAGTAATATTCCAACTATAGAAAAATAACTAGGTTGCTAATCGATTATGGCCAACAAGCCACAAAAAAGACCGCACTCTCCCTGGACCAGTCCACTTCGAAATCAGCTGCCATAATCGGCTAGAATCACTCTCCCCTTCATCATCAAGTAGTTCATAGGCAGTAGGCATTGTAAAAATACCAGTAGGCAATATGGTCCATACAACCTTACCGTTATCATTCTCAAAGCAAGGAGCAAGTAAAAGAGCCAACCTCGACACTAAAGAAGAGGGTAACAACTGGTCGATCTTAGCAAAATTCCACCCACCTGGATCAATAACATAATCATATACCTATCGAGAAGCTACTTTAAGAGGAATATCATATAGCGCATGCATTCAAAAGGGCTCAAAATCCTCTAACCATGGATCATCCCAGAAAGCCACAGGAGCTCCATTACCAAGCACCCAACGACACCCTCTAATTAAAGTAGGCCAAATTCTACACAATACATAGCAAGTAGGAGAGCAACTTTACGAAACAACTGGCACCTATAACCAAGAACTCGTCCATCCATATTTAGCTTGTAATACTCATCGCCACAAGCTATTATCCTCAGTAAGAAACCTCCACCCTAACTTGAGCAACAAGGCTTAATTTTTTAGGGTGGTTAGGTTAATACCTAAGCCACCATCCCCCTTTGCCTTACAAAGAGTGTGCCTACCGACTGCATGTATACGTTGATGATCGTCAGTGGATCCCCAAAGAAAATTTCGAATAAGATGATCCACATCCTGCGTAATATTCTATGAAAGCTTACATGTCTGCATGAAGTAAATCAGAATAGCTGACAAAACCGAGCATGCCAAGGTAGTGCGTCCTGCAAAGGAAAGGGATGGAGCCTTCCACCCTGATAACTTATTTCGAATCTTTTCAAGAATTCACATATAATATCGCCTCGATGCCCGGCCCTGAATAATTGTTGTCCCCAAATATTTACCAACTGTAGAGGTTCTCCTAAATCCCAAATACTCATTGATACTACCTTGTAATGAAGCAGAGACATTAGCCGAGAAAAAAATAGTAGATTTTTGGCCACTCAGCTTTTGCCCAGAACTGATGTAGAATCGATCTAAGCAGTTTTTAATAATCATCGCTTATTGCACCGATGCTTCCTCAAATAGTAAAATATCATCAGCAAAAAACATATGAGATAATCGCAGTCCCTTTCTACCAAGTCGAATAGGTTTCCACTCCTTCCTATTTACAACATCTAGGATAATGTGTGTTAATCGTTCCATGTACAAGATAAACAAATATAGGGACAAAGAATCCCCCTGCTGCACACCACAAGAAAGGGAGAAACTATGTGTAGGAATCCCATTCAGCAAAACCCGCATAGAAGTTGTGCGTGTACACTTTCTGATGTGAGAAATAAAGTCATTATCAAAACCTACAAGTTGAAGTGCCTCTTTATTGAAGTCCCAGCTAAGTTGATCATAAGCCTTCTCTAAATCCAATTTGATAAGCATCTACCCAATCTTTCCCACCTTATGATGTATGGAGTGTACAACCTCCTGAACTGTGGTGATATTGTTTACAATCTATCTACCAGGCATAAAACTGGTCTGAAAATCCAAGACAATTCTTGTCATAATCAGTTTCATATGATTAGCCAAAAGATTAGTAATGATCTTGTAAATAACATTACATAAACTTATCGGCCTAAAATGTGCAAATTCGGTCAGACTACTCACCTTTGGTATCAAGATAATATATGTTTCATTAAAAGTAGTGTCCATCCACCTCATAAGCAAGAAATCTCACACTAGTTGAAATACTGAATCACTAACAATCGACCACTAGTTTTGGAAGAAAATAGGTTATAACCCATTCGACCCTGGGGCTTTGAAGCACCCTATATGTTTTACGATCCCAAATACCTCATCCCTAGTAAGGGACTCAGCTAACTTTTGCATGGACATTGGTTACATATGACAAAAAGAAGTCATTGTATAGAGTGGACTATACTCCCCTTGCTCCGTCGATTATAACCCGCGATAAAACTCCACGATTATGATTAGCACGATTATGATTAGCACGCCTCCTAGTAAGTGTTGATAGGTGAAAAATTGGGTATTCTGATCACCTAGATTTGCCTAATTGATTATTGACTTCTAAAACCATAAAAATTCCTCCTGAGCCAAAACCATCTCAATTTCCTTCTAAACTTGTGAGTGCACACTAACCATAAAATGTGATCACCGCGTATCCAATATTTTCTTCAATCCCTGTAGTCGACTCATCAAATGCTTCTTGTGGCACAAGATATTCTCGAAAAATTTTTTGTTCTAATCGTGAATACTGGAACTAAATCAGGTATAGCACTAGATTAACTCTTCCCTACCTTCCATTGTTACTCAACAAAAATAGGAAACTCCGGGCAGGTAAGCCATGCCACTTGGAAACGAAAAGGTCTCATACTAGCAGGGCCTATCAACCTACTATACCATCATAACAAAATCGGTCTATGGTTTAACTTAATATGAGCTAGGTGCCAAATCTCTGAATCTCGATACTGTTGTTGCCAAAGAGAATTACACAATGCTTTATCCGGTCTCTCCCTCAAAGTGCCCTGGAACCACGTAAACTGATGACTAACAAATCCAAGATCGAGAAGACCACATTCATCCAGCACCTGACGCAGCTCCAAAGGTCGAAAAGGTCTAGATAAAGCTCCACCCTGTCGATCTTTTGGAGATAACAAGCAGTTAAAATCCCCAAGAACAACCCACTGGAACGTGATATCTTAAGAAAAATCCCTCAATGTTGACCACAAAGTAACACAGTTAGCAGGCGAAGGGCTAGCATATAGAGCAGTGCACTCACCCGAGAAATATGTTTGTTGCCATCGAAAATGTACATACTGTCGAGTAGATTGTAGGATCTGAACAGTGATACATTCAGCTCACCACAATACGTAAATACCTCTAGAAAACCTTGAGCTTACTAACAGAAAAATATGAGGTTCTAGCACCACCATAATAGAAGGGTGATGTACCCTAACTAACTCCTTAAAAGTAACTAGAAATATAAAGCTAGTAGCTCCTTAACAATTCCAAGAGATAATCATCATAATAAAACATCGAGGATAAGAGGAACAATTCAACAACCTTACAAAGAAGGTTCAAAATCCATGACCATGTCCGGGTTACCATCCACTTGGAAAGTCATGGTAGCATCCATGTCAACTTCAGGTTCTTGTTGAGGGGTAAAATCTCCATTACAAAAGTAATATTATGATCAGGTCTAGACCTTTTAATAGAAGAACCCTTTTCCGTCCTCTGTTCCATGTAGATAGCTAAGTTTGCTAGTTCATTCGCAAATGAGGATATAACTTTGCCCCTCAACCGATGACGACCAGCCCGTGATAACATCCCTAAAAACTATTGCGGCTTTTTTGTGTCAACCTGTAGCACTGCTGCTAGTTGTTAAGTAAACTAAAATACCGAAGGTCCATATTTCATTAGGACAGGACTTTCCACTACAGAAATATCCACAAGTCCTACATTAGGTGGCTTTCCCTGATCATTCGGTGGTAATGAAACTAACTACAGGATCATTTTCTCGAAGCTCGCATTGCACACCATAAGATACTTTTCCATCACGGCACTTGGTGTTCGTGCAACCCTAGTACTTGCACTTCTCGTTGCAGCTACATGAGCCACCTCCACATGTCCAGTACCTGACATATCCTTCTCCTGGTTCCCATCAGCATCTTTTGACTACAAAACCTGAAATTGAGACCCCAAACCCCCCCAATTTATTCACAAGTTGTGACCCAATTTCCTTATCGTGACCATCACGCTTCTCCTCCACATCTGTATTCTTATGAGTAACTCGTCGCTCCTTTCTCGGATCATGCATCTATAGGCCATAGAGACTTTTTTTGACTCATTTAGAACTTTCTCCGAGATCAACCGTAGTCGATTCTTCCATACTCGCCAACCCTGTAATTGTCACATCCGGTTGTGAAGGCTTGAATGGATAGGCCATCTGATTATGGCCAACTCTTCCACAGGTAAAATAGGTTTGTGGGATCTTTTCATACACAATTCGCTGCCAGGTACCCTTAAGGCTGAAGTGCAGTTCTAGTGGCTTGGATAGATCAATCTTAACTACTACTCTAGCAAACCTCCCACGATACGACTCCACGGTATTGATATGCTCGCATAGCCTTGCCAATCAAGTTACCAATCTTCAAGAGGAAGGCTTCATTATAATAATAGATAGGTAAATCAGGGAATCGAAGCCACACCATTACCATCGACGTGGTGACCGATGCTGCCCTAAAATTAGGGCTCTAGGGTTGCAGCACCAAATAATTGCCAAGCATAATCCATGACCCTCTAAATAATATATGATTGACATCATCCCCATTATTCAATCGAAGTAAATAAAAATCGTTATACAAATCCAAGATTTTTGGTTCCTTAGATAAACACCAATATTTGTGAAGTGTAAAGCACATCAACGCATATGAGCCTTCTGACCTAGTAACTTAACCACCATGGTATACTGCCAAGCCTATTGTAATCTGCCTTTCAGTTCATCCAATACCTCTACAAATAATCCCTATGGCTTCCTGGTGATAATAACATCATCATCGTTAATAGATATAGGAGGCGCACGAGAAGAACTCCCAGCACTGAGACTATCCTTGTATGTAACAGGATTTTCATGCATGACAGTATCGGATTCTCCATCCTGTGCGTTAGGCTCATCACTGCGTTTATCTCAAAATTTAACTTTGCCAGACGTAGCCGTCACGGCTTCAAAGAGAGCGAGGGCTTTAGAACGCGCCATTAGATAATATTATTAAATTAGTTTAACTCTAACATAAAGGATTCACAATTAAAATAACAACACATTTTAAATGATTGCTTGATTAACTTTGTGCAATAAATGCAATTTATTTCACCTTTAATGCATTTTCTTCTATTTATTCACTAATATTAATTATTCTTAATCTTCCAATGCATTTTCTCCTATTTATTTGCTAATATTAATTATTCTTAATCTTTTCTCCAAAAATTCTAAGTAACAAATATATTTTACAATGTGTACTAATTATTCACAAAATATCTCCTTATTAAACTGACTCTAAAAATAATCAAAAATTCCTATTTGAAGCATAAAAATGAAAAATAATTATAAATTTTAAGTTCAAAAATAAGAATACTATATAAAAATATAAATTAAAATGACTAAATGATAATTAAAAAACTAAATGAATATTCAGAGCGTAACAGTAATATTTTGCAGTTTACATCATGATTTACTTTATGCGAACTCGATTAGTTACTTATTGAAACTCGTTGAATAAAGTATCTTATTGACAATGCACACTTCTCCATTGTGTTGCAGATTGTGTATATGATATGCCATATGACATATTCAACTCTAAAAATAAGGCCGAAATGATTCAGATAAAATGCTTAACTATATGAAAGATGCAAATTAAGAGGAAAAAATCCATAAGTGATTTGGCTCATCTTAATTCATCAGGATTGAAAGATTCCTTCGTATGGCAAGGAAAAAAGTCAGGAATATCAAACAAGTAACTATATGAAAGATCTAAATTCATCTATTTATGTATCAGTTTCAGTACTCAAATATATAGTTTACCTTTTTAGTATCTACTTTGAAATTAGGTCCAAAAAAATAAAGCAAATATCGTAGATGCCTCTTTATATTGATGCGTTATTTGTGTAAGGGCTCCAATGATAATATTCCTAGAAAAGGCTACAATTTCTGATTGTTTATGTAATTCATTGTTTGTCTTTTCTTATATTTAACCAAGAATAAAACAAGTCATTCTCTTTGACTTCCTTGTAGGATGAAGAATTTGTAAAGTTATTAGACAAAGGTTGTGTATCTCGAACTTACGATGTTATAGGTTCTAAATATTATTATGTGAATGTCTTTTATGATTGGATATCTAGGAGAGCGATAATTATATCAGTTACATATTTATGTTTTCCTTTCTATTTAACTCTTTATTTATTGTTACTCATTTCCTTATCATCACAAATCTCATAAATGCTTGATGAAATTTGAAAATCTTATGAAGGGAGCATTTGGTCAAGCTTTACATGATTTAAATATAATGACGGGATTTTCTAAAGCCTATGAGGCCTAACTAATTGCCTTCGCTTCCTTGATGTCTTTATTTTTGTCTCTATATTGGTAACTATTTGATCTCAAGTCTTGGTAGTCAATTTTGTTTGTTTAACTTCATATTTATCATTTAAACTTTCTTGGAGCAAATTATTCTCTTAACCCAATATTGATTCTTGATTCATCTCATTAAGGCTGATTATTTTCTTTTCATTAGGTGACATACTTTATAGCATCACCTAACTTATGAAAGTTCATTTTCATTTCAAATATACTAATCATGTTTATTAAGCTACAGCGTTTACTTTCAAAACCATTTTTACTGACATACATAAGCTCAAACTAGGCATTTCTTCTCTAGATAAAACTAAATGGGATGAATGTGATGTAGGCAATACAATTTATTACTAGATCTTAGGATCTTTATGTCTTGTATCAACTTACGCTTTCTCAAAAATTTAATGATTATTAGATATAATGTAGAACTTAACTTTAGACTTTGATGCTCCATGTTGTCATAGTTATGCTAGAGTGTGACAATTAATTTTATTGAGATTATCATCAAAAATATCGAACAAGTAACTATCAATGTGATAATGACACATTCTAAAATCTTATGTACCCTTACTTGATATATGAGCTGATATAGTGTTGGTCCATTTTCTTGGTTTTAATGAGAATTATAATTAATTATAATCAGATATTATTTCGATCCAAATAAATTTTATTATGTGATATTAGTCTTTATTTTCCAATGATTTTGTTATAGTGATGGCTTAAATGCTAATTGTTGCTCTACAGTTTGATTGATTTAAGATTGAACCAACCATAATATTCAACATTGCATAAAAATCATAAAAGCAAAATCGAAAGTGATAAAAAAATGTACTCCTTTATAGAAGTAACTTTTGATTTGGATATTGTTCAAGTCACAAAACCTCACATAGAAAAAGCTAACATTGTTGTTTATTCTGTGGATGAGATAATTGACAAATTTAAAAATAAAGCTCATATTATCTAACTATTGGATTCATTTATGATGCTACTAATTGTTTAGGACTCTATAGTAAATAAGTAAGTGTTAATTTTACTTTAATATGTGAATATCATATTTTACTACAAGGATTGCATAATTCTATACAAAAAATATTATCATTATTTACAAATAATAGTTACGTCTCTATATAAAAATACTATTGCAATAAAAAAATAAGTATAATCTTTACTTTAATATATAAATACTATATATGAGTACAAGTAATACCATGATTCTATATAAACTATACCATCACTCCATACAAATAATACCACACCTTTATACAAAAATATCGTCACCGTAAATAAATAAGTTCCACCATTATTTTAATATGTAAATAATAAACTGAGTAGAAACAATACCATGATTCGAAAAAAAATCATCACTATTTCCAAATAATACAATGTATATATATAAAACAATTCCATCATAGTAAAATAATAAGTATCACCTTTAATATGTAAATGACTCATCTGAGTTAAAACAATATCATGATTCCCTATAAAAATACTATAACCTTTTGCAAACAATATCACGCCTCTATATGAAAAAAAATGGTTGTAGTAAATAAATAAGCACCAATTGACTTTAATATGTAAATATCATATATGAATATAAACAATACTATGATTTCAAATGAAAAATATTAGTATTCTTTATAAATAATACAACTTCTTTGTACAAAAAAAATCACCACTATGAAAAAATATGTACCATCTTTAGTTTTGATATGTAAATATCCCATTTGCGTAGAAATAATGCAAATACCATCTCTATTTATAAATAATATCATGGTTATGTATAAAAAAATACTATCATAGTAAACAAATAAGTATCACCTTTACTTTAATATGTAAATATCGTATATGATTAGAAACTATACCATGATTCCAAATACAAAATACTATCACTCTTTGTAAATAATACCACCCCTGTACTGCATCTACTTAATAATTTTCCAAATTGTTGGAAGCTGACTTATAATTATAATGCACATCTAAATAGAAGAATTCTGGTGCTTTATAATGAAACTAAGATCTCCATCTTGATTAAGTGCGGAGGAGACTAAAGGAAACTGCTCTTATAAAACCCTTTGTGATGATTTAATGAGCTGCCTTAATAATACTAAAGTCACAAACTTGCCTTTTGGAGAAAATTTCTTTGCTTAGAGTAATAGGTGGAAGGAGCATTTTTACCTTAGAAAGAAATTAAATAGGGGACTCCTCAATCTGGAATGGATCATGGCTTTACCACACACCAAAGCTAAATTTCCAAACAAAAGATTCTCATACTACTCTCCTATCCTGGTGCACTTGGCTAATCCTACTAATTTAATCAAAACTCCTTTTAGATTTAACAATTTTCTAGTTAATCTAGTAGGTTTCCATGAAGTAGTTGAGAAGGGTTTTAAATTTCATATTGAAGGAACAAAATAGTTAATTCTTAACAGTAAAATGAGGAAATTATGAGAGTTGCTTAGATTACTCTATAACCAAAATGTTGGGAAAACATATCACCTAATTCAAATTGAAAAAGATGCACTAGAGAAGACCTAATATAAGCTTTATAAAAAACCCCTCTCCACAAATCTTCAAAATAAGGAAAATTAAGGCCTGTATAATCTATCTCAGGATATAAATTTCAATCATTCCTTTATGAATTAGAGGTCTAGAATCACATGGTTGAATCTAAGAGACAAGAACTTGGCCTTTTTTCATAAAGTTATCATCTCCAGACAAGTTACTAATAGGATTGTGCCTATTTCACAATTAGGTACTATCCTAAAAACTTAAAGTCAATTTCTTAAAGCTAGAGAGGAGCAATTCTTGAACCCCTTGACCCCCACTTCTGGCTCTCATTTAACTCTCAGATTAATAGAAGAATCATTAAATAATAAATTACCCCTCAAGAGGCTAACATTCTAGCTCAACCTATGACTACCTAGGAAATAAATAATGCTCTAAAATCTCTATATCCTTATAAGGAACTAAGGCCTAATGGCCTAAATGATAATTTCTTTATCAAAACCTAGCCTATCACTAATCATTTGGTTGTGGATGCAACTCTTGAATCCTTCAGAAAAGGAAAAATGCTAAAGGAAATTAATTTTACATTCATCACCCTTATTCCTAAAGGTAAAGATCAGAAAACCATGAATGATTATTGGCCAATTTTCTGCTACAATACCATCTACAAGGTCATGCAAAAGTTTTATAAAATAGGTTGAAATCAGTCCATTAAAATTACATTGATCAGGCACAAAGGGCTTTATACCTAGTATATGCATTGGTGATAATATCACCAACGTTCAGGAACTCTTCAAACATTATAAAAAAAAGAGGGAATAAGAATTGTGCTTTGAAAATTGATTTCCAAAAAGCATATGCCACGGTTGAATGGTCTTTCATTATCAATATCCTACTTGAATGGATTTCCCAACAACTTTATAACTTGGTTTCATCAGTTCTTAATAATACTTTCTTTCAACATATTGGTGAATAGAGAGCCCTCAATTTTAATTAAAGGAGCCATGAAAATTTGGCCTATTCTCATTAATTGTAGAAATGTTTAACAAATTTTAATAGAATTTATTGAGAGAAATCAATTCTTAAAATTCCATAGAAGGTGTAGAAAGAGGCATTTAGGTCCTCCAATTTTCTTTGCATTCTCTCCTTTAACCAGTTGCTAGCTTTTGGTAACAACTTTTTAGAAATATCCTCTCAGCTTTAAACAGCTTTATTGCACAAAAATGCATAACTCTAAAGCTCTAGACTTTTATATAAAGTCACTAGTTGCTTTTTCTTTTCTACCCTCTCAAAACCTTGAACCTGACTATTCCTTAAAATCAAAAGAGAAGGGCAATTGCTCCCCTAAAGTCAAAAAAACCTGGAAGTAGGTTATTAGTACGGATGAAGATTGAACACTTCATTACTCCCCTCCCAAGGAAGAAAAGGGTATAGTCATTGTCTCTCCTATATTGGAAGTTCTCTTAAAGGGATCGAGAACCTAGGAAGCTTTACTGGTTAGTTTCTTTTTGGAGAGTAAACCTCCATTCTTAAAGTTACAGAAGTGGTCTAACAATGTCTAGAAGAACAAAGGCCTTGTGGATTTCTTACTAGCTAATAAAAATTTAACTCTTTTCACCTTCACCTCTAAAGGTCATGCATTGCTTTTGAGATAAACAAATTATAAGTGATTCTTTCAATACTTACTTCCAAATTGTTTCCACATTGAACCAATGGTTATTTTATCAGCCATCTTTCTTAGGATCTCATCTTCCAAAATTAACAATATTTCTATGTTACTATAATATAATCTTTTTTATTGTTATGTCACTATAACATAATATTTTCTTTCTTTGATGTCTCTAAATTTTATGGTAATTTTTTTCTCTCTCCAATATTGTTTTGCATCCTTATTGAACAGGAATCACCCTCATCTTCATCTTCCATAAAGTAAAATCATTTGATCCATTAAATTTTCCAATATCTAACTTGTGACGATATATCCTGATAGCAAAATCTTAACTCTAATACAATTGTTGTGATAATATTTGTTCTAATACCAATTAAAAAATATAAAAATTAATATGAATGGATCAGTTGTGTAGCGTTCGTATTATAAGTAAGGAGATAGAACTTTTTTTAATGAAAGTCTAATGTCACTAAAACTTTACTTTTATAAATGTCCAATGATACTAAAAATTTATTTTTCTATATTCTCAAAATCTATGTCACAAGTTATATGCATATTCTACACTTGAACTAGATGCTTGTTTTTTTTAATCTAGAAACCTATCTAACTAGTATGAGACTCATATTAGTCCTATATTATTTTGTTAGTGTTAATTAACTTTTGAAATTTTACTATTTTCAAAAAATTCAAAGTATTTCTCATGATGATGGTAATATGCAGGGGTCTGTCACTGACTGGTATGGATAATATAATGACTATGACTTCACACCAACTACGTTACACTACATATGGACGATAGATCAAATGTGGTCGTAAGGTCTAATGTTACAGTATTCTTGACCAATGTTCCATCTTCCATGGATTAGCATAACATATAGGTCTCCTTGGAAGAATATGTACTATTATTTATGTTGAAAATTAGATGCCTTATTTTAACCAATATAGAAGTTAGTAACTAACTATGCATCTCCCCAAAAGTTTGTTACTTTCTTTTATCTTTTTTAACATAATCAATAAATTAAATTCAAGTTTATGATCTATACTAAAATCCTCAAATCGGAAAATTCTTTTTAATCTAACAAAGTTTTAAATATTGTTTATATTTAGTTTATGGTTGCATTAAAAATAAATGTACTATGTGCTTAAATCCATGAACCATTATCCATAATTCCATATATTCAAGAGTAGCCTATGGTTTTATATATTGATTATGAACGAGGAAAAAAATTTAAAGACAAAACGTGTTTGTGGTACTTAGAAGCGTGTTGGGGATTCTAATGTTCTTTGTTATGTTTATCGTGAATTAATAAATCTTAAATGAAAAACTTGGCTATTGTTTATTGGATGGTTTAAGTGTACAATTAGCTTGTTGTTGTGTCCATTTTCTATTGCTTTCAATAGTCATCATATCTTGATTTTGGTTACAAATACTTATGTTTTGTTCCAAATGTGAGATAAATTGAATGGAAATGGTGTGAATATTGCATGAATGTTAATTGGATTATTTTTCATAAAGGTTGAAGTGAAAGTCACATAAATTTTGCATGAAAAGAGAAATAGAAAAAGAATAAAAGTGGTAACAAGTGTCACCACTGAGACTAACATCAAAATGTTAGTCACTGTGGTGAAGTGTTAGTCAAGGTGGTGACACATTTTGATGTTAGTCTTTGTAGTGACATTTGTCGTCACTTTTCTTATCACCACCGTGACTAACACTTTTTACTTAACTTGTCACCACCATGACAAGTGCCCTCATAGGAGTAAATTAACTTGTCACCCCTATGACCCATTTTTTTATAAATTCATTAATTTATTACGTGTCATATGTAAGAGGGACAACTCAAAAACCTAGTCCTAAAACATACTACAAATAGAAGAGTAAGGGATGTTGGGCCCTCAATCTTGTGAGATACGTGGCTGACGTCCTAAGTGACATCTGGACGCGCATCACACAAAGATGGAGTGCCCTCACCAGGACAAACCTTAACCTGAAACTTCATCTTGATCACTTCTTACCATCTCGTCCCACGACTTG
>JAOTAY010000006.1:25685676-25709054 GCA_025629805.1 Erythroxylum baracoense | reverse complement strand
TATTTATATGATCTATTAGTTTGTAAATTCTCATTACCCAACCTAATCATGTTACTATCGATTCAATCTCTCAATTTATTATTGAGGTAGGCAAAAACCATAACATCACAATACCTAAACATTCCATTAACATCAAAAGCAAATAAGTCACAAAATGATTAAAGAATCAATCCCAAAATGAAGTTAGAACATCATTAGCAACATATTCAACATCCTCAAACCTAAAGCATACATCAAGATGAAATGAATAACAAAAGGAAATAGAAAATAACTTGAGATGGCTAGGTTAGAGTGGTTGGACAGCAGTTGGCTTAAGCTCCTCTTCTCTTCTCTCCTTCTTCTCTTTTCCTTGTATTCTTTCTAAAGATGACAAATGGAGGCTTCTTTAATTAGGGTCATTTTATGTTCTTATATAGTTCTTTATCCATTTAGGGTAAAAACTAGGTTTTACCTAAGACAAAAAGTCCAAAAAGAACTTAAAAATTAAAACAAAAGGAGATCCCCGTATCTGGAGAGCACCTATCATGATCGTGACAGGGGTGTTATGATCATAAGCCTGTGAAAATTGGCTTCATCATGACCTAGCATGATCCTCTTCTGTCACAATCATGATAGGGTTGTTACGATCGTGACGATATGGGAGACTTTCTATCACGACTATAACAAGCATGTCACGATTAAGACCTTCTTCCTTCTGTCTAAGCTTTCTCCAACTTCCTTCAATCTTCTTCATCTAAGTTCATATACTAACAAACACATCAAAACACCTCAAGCGCAAAAAATTAAAGTTCAATATCATGCTCTAAACTACAAAACACTAAAAAACATAAACACACAATCATATTAACATAATTCTAAACCTAAACATGCACAAATCATCTAATCAACACCTAGAAGCACAATAAAATACCTACTGAAACATAATGTAAACTACAACTATCAATGAGTAAGAAAAGGAAGAAATGTTCTTCCAACCTTAAGGAATTTTTAAAAAAGTTGGATGCATGCATAAGTGAGAATGAAAAGATGAAAAGTGATTTGCATAACATTAAAGCATCAAAAAATGTGATTATTCATAACAATCATAACTTAGATGCAATAAGGTTTAAAAATGAAACATTGAAAAAGGAAATTGATGCTCTCAAATATTCCTTATGTAAGTTTAAAAAGGGAAGTGAGAAACTTAAAAAAATGTTAGGAGCTCAAAACAATTCTAGTGATAGACATAGAATTGGATATAAATGTGAAAGTGTTTCCAACACTAAAACTACCTTTTTCAAATAAAACATTTACATAGTGAAGAACCATTGCTTAAATGAAAAATGAGTGTGGAGCATCCATATCTAAACATACATATGCACATGGCATGTTCACGAAGACCCAACTTAAGAACAATCATCATACTTTCATATATGGCTCTCAACCTAGGCATAGAGTTTAATATTCTCAAGGGAAGAATAGGCATAAATGATAGCATATAAATCCACTCACTGCATCATGCCTTCATTAATAGTAGGCATCATACATATAATAATGGCAGGACTTGTCACCATCCCAAGAGACCATTCGTCACATTTAATGTCCAAAGAAAACTTTCTCATTATAGATACATACATAGAATTACAAGTAATGCATTTATGCATCATCATTACTCATATAAAATGGTATGTCATTTTTGTGGTAAGTTTGAGTATATTAATAGAATTTTATTTATCAAATAAAGAATTTTAAGCAAACCTTTGAAAGTGTGGGTTGAAAAGAAGAAGAAACCAAACAATTAAGTCACCAAGCTTAGTTGGATTCCTAATACACATTTACCTTAATTTATAATAATCTGTCATGCAGTAGATATTGTAGTACTATTAAGGAGTTTATGTATTTTGTCTTGATGAATCTACCATTTTGCCTCTAAGAAAGTCTTGAAGATGTTGGAGGATATGGAGAATTTAACCCTAAAATTAACCAGTAAGACTTCTCAAATTGTTGAACCAAGTGATAAATATAAGAAGGATGTGATACCTCTAATGGATTAAGAATTCAAGAAGAGTCTTCATTTAAATCTCTTATAGGTAATGTTCAACATGAGGCAATTATTAGTTCATAATTTAGAAATATATGAATACTTATGTTTATGTGTCAATTTGAGTATAAATCGTAGGTGATAATTATTTGGATTTGAATTATGAATAAGGTGTTTTTAAAGTATGAACCTTAGTACCTAGAATTAGAGACTATATATGTAAGATAAGGTTACAAAATTAGAATTTACATCAAGTGAGCTATTATTTTTATAAACTTTTGAATAAGGAGAATCTTGTTTTTTCTTGTCTGTTTAAAACTGCTACATATATCCTATTCAAGATAAACTTTGATCGACCAGTATAGTCTTACAGTTGACCATTGTTCTTAATCTAAGGGCTTTCTTCCTATATTTTCTTATATTTTTCATCTTATATGTTTATATCTTCAAAATTATAAATAATTCACTTTTTTGAAAATTTCAATTTTGTTTAATTTTCATATTTTGGAAACTTTTTTTATTTTTCTATTTTTTATTTTAAGGCTTTCAAAATTTTGCATTCTTTTATGAAATTGATTATTGGATATTGAAATTATGCTTTCATTTGTTACTATTTTAACCTCGAATTTTGTAAAACTTGCCCTTAGTGCTTGAGTTGAATCTTTCAATTTAGGAATAATACTAAAATTGAAGATTTTTTAAAATTAGACAAAAGTAAGGATGATTCTGTCAAAATTGGCATTTTATTTTGACTCCTTAAATATTAAATAGCATTCTCTAGTAAGAAAGTTTGCCAATCTTGATCAAATTCTTTTTTTTTAAGTTAGCTTGATGGATGGCACTTTATAATATGCATTTTTGGTTATTTGATTTCTTTTCTATGATTCCGAAAAGGGGAAGAAAGTTTGTTGATATTAGATTAAGGGGAGTGATATCATTTAGAGGGAGTTATGAAATTTAGGGGAAGTGACTGCTTTTTCGTTTCTTATAGTTCTTGCATTTTATATGATATGCTTGAGTAAATTTATGTTATATTCATATATGGATATTTCTTTGATTTGAATATTTTTTATTGACATTAAATCATTTTCTTCATATTGAATTATGTTTTATGCATGCATTAAGGGAGAACTAATCACTATCTTGAATTATGTTTTGTGTGCTTAAATTTATTATTATTCTCTAATATCAAAAATGTTTTGTCATCATAAAAAAGGGGGGAGATTTTTGAACTAATGGAGGATCCAATTGATATTTTGATTATAAAGAAATATAATTACACTAATGTGTTTATTATTTTGATGAAAAGAAATATTAGAAAAAAATGAAGTCATAAACTTAAGAGTCACTTCACATTTTGTATTATTATTTGTATGCTCACTTTGTTAATTTGATGATCCAAAAGGCTTACTATGTATAATCATTTCATCTTACTTGAATACATTAGTCTTTATATTCATCAAGAGGCATCAAAGCTTTTGATTTTAATATAAAAGCATTTTGATATTTCCAATAATCTTTAGGGAACATGTTGAGAAGTGTTTTAATTATATTTGGATTATAAAAATTGTCTTTGAGCATTTCAAGTGGTTAAAATCATGTTTTTGGGTTAATTGGTCAACCTATATAGGTTAGTACTCAACCAATATAGGTTAAAGTTATAAAATTTTAAGTATTGGGAGTTTTTTATAATATTGGTTAATGCATTGGTTGATATTGATCGACCAATATAGGTTACTAGTCTACCAGTGTCTAACAACTAGTGAATTTTATGTTATAAATGCATATTATAGTGCATCAAATATAGCCATTATAACAGTTAGTTCTTAGCTCCAACAATTATTTTGGGTCCTGAAACATTATAAATTGCTTTTTTTCTCTTTGGTTTTACCATCAATTAGGTTTTTTATGCTATATACATGCATTTCAAAGTCTTCAATCGTTTAAACATCATAATTTCATATTTGTGTGCGTGATCCATTTTAAAGTTATCAAGCGAATAAGTGAGATATTTTTTAGTTTTTCGTGGGGTGTTGAATATTGTACTCAGGGGTGATCCAAATGATATTAACGTTCTTTTTCATCTTAGAAGAAGATTGAAAAAAGGTTCCTCTTTACCAAGAAAGATTGTATAAAGGTTATTCTTCACCTTAAAAGAAGAATTTTAGTGAAATTCTGAGAAGAGTCTTGGGAATGGATGTAGGAAAGAGTTGTTTACTAAACCACTATAAATCATTTTGCATTTTCTCCTCCCTTTCCTCTTTAAATTATTTTTCAACTGTTTGATCAATTTATATTAAACAATTTTCTCATACCCTTTTTTTTGGAGTACGAGGGAAACTCCATCTGAGGGGCCCAACGAACAACACCTCGTTTACAATGGGGGCCCAGCGGGCAACATCTCTAACGGGAGGGCCCAATGAGCAACATCCCCAATAGAAGGCCCAACAGAGCAACACCCCTAGCGGATAAAACCCCCAACTGCCCCAGGTTCTTACAAGGACTGCAGCAACGCGGCATGGAATCGAACCTGGGACCTAGTGCACGCCAAGCCCTGCTCTTAACCATCCAACAAGGGCAATTTTTTCTCATACCCATTTATATTGATTGTAGTTGATTGAGTATATTAGTTAGAAAATTTGTTGAAATTTGTAAACAATCAATTCACTACCCCCCCCCCCCTTTTGAATGTCATTAGGGACTAACAATATGGTATATGACCTTGTTTATTAGAAATAGTTGTATCTCTATAACTGCTTGTACATGTAACCCATTTCAGTCAAATTTATCCCTATCTTTTGTCTTATTCTCTTATTGCCCCTTTATTAAACCTTATTATGCTAGCAAAAATTTTACTCTCTGTTGCCATAATCCAAAATTTCTAGTTCTTTTGAACTTCTCCCTTTTAAACTTTACACCAAAATCATTATTATTCTTTGGTATCATTTTATTGAGAAAGTATATGTAGCAAGAATAGAATAGAATGAAAGAAAATAATAATAACACACAAAATTTTCAAATACATTCGACCGATTGTATGTGCCTACATCCTCAAGAGTTAAGAGCAATTGATTCAATATTTAATAATTATGATGATGAATAAATCTGATTAGGTTTTATATATATATACCGATTGTATGTGCCTACATCTTTAAGAGTTAAGAGCAATTGATTCAATATTTAGTAATTATGATGATGAATAATTATGATTAGGTTATATATATATATATATATATATGTATGTATGTATGTATGTATGTATGTATGTATATTTACATCTATATGTAAATCCTAACTGATACAATTTTATTCAAATGACTTCTTACTAAACCTAACCTAATTAAAACATGACTCTAATAAGTCATATAACCCTTCTAAAGTTTGAAATTTACCTAAAAAAACATGTTTCTAGTTAAGGTTTTACATAACGAATATGATTTAGGACGCGACCGTGTCCCCAACCATAAATCTTACTATTTCTCCTCTACATATCTTCCAGAGAAAAACCTCTGTGACACCAATACGCCTGTGTCTTTAGCCCCTATCTTCACCTCTAATTTCTAAAAAGAAATACGTGTCCTATATTGTGGTCTTCTAAGGACTTCTAAGAACTACCTTTTCCTTCTCAAACTCCAAGATTGTATGTCTGTATATATAAGTTATGCACAACATCATGTTTGTTTATTTAACTAATTTATAACATAATTTCCAAATAATAAATATAATTTTTAAAAATTAAATCATCATAATAACATGAATATGAAATTTATATCCACTTAGATATTATCCTTAAATTATTCTTATTTGTTGTTCTATTAATACTGGGAATTAATAAAGTAAAAAAACTAACACATGTTATATTTTCTTGTAGAAAAGCCCTCAATCTTATGAATTATATAAAGATACTTAAACTAACGTGTTAGTACTTGTTAAAGAATAAATTCACTTAATTGACTTAACATAAGAATTATATATGAAATAATACTTGTGTATTTGTAGAAATGCTCATTTAAACGATGTATAATTGACTTTTTGACTTGAGATCTCTAAATTTCTCACATAGGAATTATTAAGGACCTGTCTTTGTCAAGAGTAGCTCCATTTATTGTCATTGGATATGATATGAATTATATAGAGGTAGTTGAGTAATCAATATATGATTAATCACCCTAAATGAATTAAAAAAATGTTCAGTTGTTCTATGAGTAGTATTTATATTTTAAAAAATATTTATCAAAGGTGGAATGATACTCTTAAAATAATTTTCAAATCTCATTAAAAGAATCAAACACTAATATTGAAGAATTAATATAATTGGACTCGAATAGAGTAGACATTAACTCCAAACTTAATATTTAATTGAAATATGTATTAGTAAAGGATTGAATTATATGAACAAATCATGAATAAAGAGGTTAGTTAAATTTACTCAGATATTCTTAATGTTTTAAGTGATCATGATGCATTACTAGATGTTGATTTTAATCTATAAATATAAATTAATTAATTAGATAATTAAATAAATTTAAAATTTTTATTTTTTTAGTTCCAAATATAATAATTATTATAATTTATATATGTTGTCAACATTATACACATTGGGTTGTTTTTGGGTAAATTTTTAAAAAATGTCGTTTGAAAATTTTACCCAAAATAACATTTTTTGAGCATATGTTCAGGACTTTCAAGCTTGCCTCCCAAACCTAACTTCAACTCAAAGTTTGGTCAAATTAGGCTTGACTTGTTAACTTCAGTTTGGGCAAGATTGGTTCGAACAGACTAAACTATCAAGCTTTGTTAACTTATTAATGAATCTAATGAATAATACATAAATAACAGTTAAAGAGAAACAATAATTTAATCAAGTTAAATTTGATTGTAAATTTTGAATCTTTTATATATCTCTTTAAATATGATCAATTACATTAAAATTATCATAATTATACAAGTATACGATCTCTAACAATATTCACACAAACTTATTAATTTTAAAAGTATGGAGAGAGAAGTAGTAAGGGTGGTAGTTCATGTAGAACTTACACTTATTTATAATAAATTTTAAACTTTTTAATAATTTAATTGGAATATACTATTAATTTTAAAGTTTGATTAGAATTAAAATTAATTTTAATTAAATATTGATACGTTTCAATAAATAACATATAATATTGGTTTACATTTGTCAAATATCTGATATTTGAATTAATTTGCTATTATCTTTATAAATTAATTGTATTATCTAATTAAAAAATCATAAAATATTTTATTTATTGCGCTAAATATGTAAAGCAACCTGTAGTTTCTCCTTCATTTAAACATAAGGAAAAGTTTGGAGTAACTCTGAATGTTCACTAGTCTCGAAAGGAGCATGTCTTTTCAAATGTGAAATATTATTGGGTAAGAATTTCTCTTTGTGTATTACACCGAGGCAAGGCCATCTCTGGTCCTGCACGTGCAAATGGAGATTTAGCTCACGATGGTGATGCTGTTGGGCCTAAAGTTTTTGGGTCGGAACCAGGCCAGCGAAGCATTTGGTGAAGACCAACCCCGATCTTGTCTTGGAATTGTTTTCTGGGCTAAACAGAAATCAAACAACGTAGAGGAGAACAAATCCTTATATAGTAGGCGTACGCAGTTGATTTCTACACTCTTCTTCGACACTAAATCCTACATATTTTGATGGGCTGACTTTGTGTTCAAGCTTCACAAGCATTTTGGGTTCCTGACCAAGAATCCATTTTACATTAAGAAGAGGAAGAATCTTAGTATACAATTTTTACCAAGTCAGAAGTGGCGCGTATGGCATAATTCTACTATCCATGAACAACTTATCCACACATATTGGTTCCAGGATTACTGCTTGACCCAACTTGACAGGACTCAAAAGACCGTCATGTGCAACGCTGCAGTGTGCAAGAATATTTACTGCCATTTATCTAATCATTGCCCTGAAATAATTTTTCTCTGCCCAACCATATTCTCATATTTCAGAGAAGCATCGTTGTTATACAAATCTTAAGCGGTTCTTACCCCTCTAGCTTTTGCCCCTGCGGTTACAAAGCCAGCTAACTGGTTGCTAGTGTAGCTACTCACTACTCAGTGCAATGATTAACAACAAACAGTATGCAGCCAAGGTAGCCGATAAAATTAACAACCGCTAAAAAACAGCTAACAGTAGTAAGAAGGCGCAAACTTCAAGATAGAAAGCAAACAGCTAGCTAGGCTTTGAATTTTCATGCACTGTTGATTGCCTTTTTGGTTTAAAAATATAGTTGCAAGGAGTAGTACCAACCACACGCAGGTTTTAGCAAAGAAAGTAAAGTTTGGTTGCAGATTGGAGAAAAGCCATTGGGTGGTCTCTGCATAAATGGAAAGATGCTGTGTTTCTTCCTTCTGAGAAATCTGCAGCCACTGGACCCCCCATAAACCCTCCTCCTCCTCTCTATGGCTACGCCTGGCTCTGATTCTTATGCGGAGAGAAAAGATTACGAAATAACATTGATTGAATGGAGTTTGTTCGTGTCTCTCTGTTTGGGGACCTTGAGAGGGACGAGTGAGTCTGTAATTAAACCTTACAACTGTGGCACTGAAAAACATGGCGCTTTTATCTTCATATTTATATGTGAAGACCAAAACTGCAAGGATTTGAAAAAAAAAAAAAAAGAGGGCATCTCTTACCTCCCTCTCTTATAGTATTTGAAAGTTAAGGTTATAAATTTAGTCAGTATTGTTCTTTAATGCTGGTGGGAGAGGTCACGATCACCTTCATTTTCCTTCACCTCGGTTTACCAACATATCCACATAGTCCAAACAGAAAATCCAAAACTACAAAAAGCCGAGGGAAAGAAAGGTGCTAGTGCTTCTCAACTTGTTGAATGAAATAGTTTCAGAGAGCAGCAAAACCTCATGAATGACACCCTTTTTCATTGAAGAATATTTATTGTAAACAAATAACATCTCTACAAAGGTCGTAGAAACAATTGTCATTTATGGAAATTTACATTATTACAAGAACAAAACCAAGATCTTCATAGCTTTCTTAATTAACAAAATATACCGTATAGCACAATATTCTGAAGAACACAACTGAAACAGCCAACATGAGACAGTTCGTAGAACCCCGGGTTTGAAATATTAATATTGCACAGAGTGGTGGAAACAATCAATCCATGATAACAGCAGAAATAAAAAAATTTATGATGTTAAAACTTGGACACCTTTGCTAGATCGGTTCCTACTTCACCTTCTGTGATGGCTGATGACATGTAACTTAATACTAAAGAGTTCTCATCTGGAGGTGTTCTCGTTTGAAACTGTTGTTTGCAAGCATGGCAAGTGATTTCCAGGATAGTGGAATTCATTTGCTTTATCGCATGCTCCTTCAACGCTTGTGCCTTGCCTATCTCAGCTTGAGCCTGTTGTCTAATCCTCTTGGCATTGGCAAATTCTTGTTCCGCCAATTCAATCTGTTTTTTAGCTTGTTGCCTTGCCTCTTCAGCATATGCTTTCTCTGCCTTGGCCAACCTCAACTGCTCTCGTGCTTGTTCGATAATCCTCGAAGCTGCCAAGTGTTTTTCACTCTCCCTTGAGGAATTTTTGCCTCCTGCTTCTTCATTGGTAGACCGGTCTTTTTTATCACTGAAGCCATTAGACGACCACCCCATTGAGAGCTGTAGCTGAGCTTGCTGCTCACCATCTCTCTTGGCATCACCTGATGTCTCGAGAGGATTTGATGTGGTTGAGAGCCGAAGATCTAAATTATGATAGTGTGCACTTTTGGAAGAATTGGTCTCCGCATTAGGATTATTACTCAAGAACATGGCATCTGTTGGCCTTGGAATTATGAGAGGAGGCCAGGGAGTGTTGCTGAAATTTGTTTCACTAGAAGGGCTTGGACTTGAAGCAGTTCTTGACAAGCATGCAGGTTGTATAGAATGCGATTCAGATCGGAGGCGACCCATATTGCAAGCGTCTTGATGTTCGATGAAACTCTCAACCCTACAATAAACAAGTACATTAATTATAAGAAAACTATCATCACGCATACTTTCAACATGGGTTGCTATTGAATTTGTCCAGATGTCACGCAACTAGGTAGCAAAATACTGGAACAAGAAGATGAATATAAGGGTTGATCTTTGTGTCGTCTTTATTAGTGAAAAGAATTGAAAGAATCAAAGCAAGGAGGAGATCAAGTCATAAACTCATTGCAGAGAAAGGATCGAACAATAGATATATCTGATAAACTAGTTAGAACTTGACTGGAGACAGGTAGCTATCTTATACGGATTCAACAGGAAGAAAAGGTAAAAGAAAGAGGAAGTTTTGAGTTTGGGGAGCGAGAAACAAACAGCGAAAGACAAGGGCAACTGATTTTGGGAACCGTGTTCAACAACTGTCAATAAACAGTTGTTTTAAACTAGATTAAGGTTCCATCAGTCAAATACTAAATATTATTTTATTACTCTTCTCTCCCCCACTTTGATAAAGTTTTTCTTTTTCCGTCTTCTACACACCCAAGTTATAAGGGGATGAGTTGAATTACAAAAAAAAAAGATCATGGATTTGGATTCCTTTGCATATTTATGGCATTAGTGTATGGAACATAACCAGACAGGAAAAGATTGAAACTTGAAGCAAAAATGTAATCGAGTACAACACACAGCATTCAGTTCAATTACTGAAGATAGATCGATCTATTATCCAACTGCCGAAGAGTGTTTAATGGACAAAGACTAAGAAGAGAAAACAACAAAGCGACTGCGATGAGAATTAAGAGATGAAGTGAAGAACCTTGAGAAAACACGGCCACAATCGCAAGAGTGGCCTCTGGTGCCACAGGTTTTGAGATGGGCTTTGTAATCAGATTGAACAGCATAACCTTTAGAGCATTTCTCGCAGACCCATTGTTTGTGATTGCTGTGTTTTCTTCTGAAATGCTTCTTTATCCCAACAAGATCGCCGAGAGCGTGACAAGGGTCATGGTGCAAACAAGTAGGCTCTGGGCATACAAACACACGCTTCCTCACCACCGGAGTCTCTCGCTTCAGTAGCTTCCAAGGAACCTTGTGCCGTCGCCGGTGCATCTGCAAGTTTTGATCTCTCTGAAACCCCTGGTTGCAGATCTCACACACGTAACGATCTGATTCAAGCAGCGTTTTTGGTGATAGAGAAACCACTTCAGCATCTGGATCTACCCTCAAACAGTTGCACGACAACAAAATGATAAAAATAATTAAGCAGACCGTCAAAGTTGTAAATGAAGCAGTAGATAATACATATATACACATACCTGGAGTACCTGCAGGCCTTCTTTTCCTCTTATTGGTGTTCATATTTCCATTTTCTAAGCAAGAAAATGGCTCAGAAGAAGAAGGAGCTGAAGATGAGTTATTGGGTAACATGGGTGTGCTAGTATCGCTTTTTTTGCTGGCTTGATTATACCCTTCTCTAATATATGAGTCTACAGTACAAACCCCAAGTAGCACGTATAGTAAATCTAGCTCTACGCTGTACCTGTCATCTACCACTCTCTCTCTCAAGCACTATTTGGAAAGTTGAAACTAGTTGGAATAGATAGATAGATAGATAGATAGGGGAAGAGCTGTGTGTAGAAGACTGGAGCATGAAATAGAGAAGAAAAAGGTCTTCTCTTTTCGCTCCTTTCGGTTATATCAGCTTTCTTTAGGCTTTAAAAAGATGAGCTTTTTCTGTCAGCAGCTTTCTTTCTTTCTTGTAACACTCATCATCTTCATCAGGTATTGTTTGTGGACTTGGCTAAATAAACATCTTCAAAAGGGGAGGGGAGAGAGAGAGAGAGAGAGAGCTAATCAGTTTGATGGCCACTTGATCCCACCCCCAGAAATATGGGCCATAAAAAGAAAACATGCCCACAAGGAAACAAAAGACTCATAATTTAGCTATCTCTGTAAAAATATATATAAAAACCATAGAAACATAAAGAAAAAGCAAGCTTCTGCATGCATAAGTACAAACCATATCCCTAATTATACGTCAACCTCTTTTAACTCTCTCAAGTATGTTTACATCTATTAGTTGCTTTACTTATAATTAATTTCAACTAATAATCTTACGTGGATTCAATATATGCACATGTTATGATTATATAATTGAAAACCTGGAAATTACTTAATAAAAGATAAAAGTATTCATTTTTAGCTTATTAAATCATTCATCACCAAATTAGCATAACAATACATATACATAAGTTTCAATGTTTTAGTTGGATTATTGGCGTGAATGTGGCCATGATTATGATTAATAAATGATAAAATGCTTAAATAACAGTAACCACAATCTCCAAAACTATATATACAATGCTCTTACTACAATTAAAGATGTCATTTTTAATTATATGTACATATATATATATATATATATATATATTTAATTTTCCTGTAAAATTTTAAAACAAGATGAATGTTTTCAATATGTTCTAATATTTAAAATACAAAAAAAATCAACTTGGGTTTAATATTGTTCAATTACTTTTTAACCTGCTCTGCGCAGCTCGACTAGAAATCAATCAAGAGCAATTCATCTAGAAATGAATCAAGAGTAGCCAACTATTACTAAAAATATATCCACATTACATGTACAATAATTTTGGTATAACAAATCCCAATAACTAATAAAAAAAAGTGATGTTCGTGTGTATAAACAAGTTCTTCTATGAACTGTTATCTTCTTTTTTGTGTGTGCTTTATTTGTATGCTGAGTAAAATGTTCAAAACAAGTTCTTTCTCATGCTGAAATTTGAAATCAGAGTCAAATTACAGTTGAGAAAGAGGAAATTCAGAGTCAAATTACAGTTGAGAAAGAGGAAGTTAACATATACATTACTAGACCATAATCAAAATTATTTCATTGGATGCAATATAGAAAAGAAATGTTTTGTTTAGATATGTGAAACATGACTACTTTTATAGTACAACATTTAGAATAATGACAAGTGATAACAGTCTTCAAATATAAATAAACAAATAAATATATAATTGCACTTACAATTTTTTCCTAAAAACCTTATCATAACCTTCGTTAATTTTTAAGGCTCGCAATCTTTGGATAACCACATCATGGATAACTTGGGATGCTCAGTTAGTTGGTATGGGAAAAAAGAAATCGATAAAAAATAAAAAAGATGCTTAATAATATATTATGATTAAATGAACAATGTTTAATATCCCTTTGAAGCAATTTTTTATACTCACAATATAGTGCAGAATAAAGGTCATATTTATTTACATTCTTCACTATATTTATTATAATTCTTATTACCATTCTTTCAAGTAAATCAAGCCGAGGATTCGTACTTATTATATAAAACTAGCGAGATTTATATATGTACACATAACAAGTCCTAATAAATGTTATTGGTGGATATAGATAATTACTAAATTTATTACAAAAATTAACATCATTCATCTGTTAGAGAAGTTGGCTTTAGAGTGATTGTTGGACGGACAGGCTCCGACCCTTCAATATGCGAATACCGTGAGACCGAGTAATAAATATGTAATCAAAATCTAAAAGACGGAAAGAGAACCTGTAAAGATACGGATCAAATTAAAACTTGATGACCAATTTGGCTTGAAACTTTTTTCCTTTGCCTATTTTCGAGTGATATGCTCTAACCTTCCTATTTTGTCACATTCAAACATTTTTGGATGAGCAGAAAAAGTTTTGAAAGGTTGGTTCGCGTGCTAAAATACGATTGTTCTATATAACTCGTATCGTTTTAGCGAACAAAACGATAAATAAAAGTGATATTTAATGTAATACATGTATACTGTAGAACTAGGTGGTATCTTCTTCATCTAAAATGCAGGTATTATGCAGCCGGGTGTTGGTCTGAGTCAATGATTTGTGTGGTAAGTAGCTAGCCTGTCCAACTTGTCATAAGGAACATCTAATAGCATATGTTATTCATAAATATTGATCATTAGACATCAACTTACCATAATAGCAGTTAGTTGTCTTCGTATCCGGCAGTTACTTTTCTTTTATTTACTGTTTATATGTCGGGTTAATATCCAATCACTTGTCTACCAAGCCACAACGAATCCTTCTTCTGAAGATAACAATAATGCAGATATGTCAACTGAAAACCTCCTTAACACGTTTCTTTCACATTTTCTTCGGATCCTGTGAGGTTTAAATTGGTATGATGCACTATTTGGTTAAAGTTATTAGTACTAAATAATGAACCTAATTAATTCGACGACGAGAACTGTGCCTTTATTTTCTCCTACGGGGTTTGGGTTTAAACACTTTAAATGGGAAAAGGTAATTCATTTTATGTAATTAATACACTCAGAAAGCAAAGTTATTTACCCTTTTAACACATTGAAACGCCTAACTCATCTCCAAAAACTAACTTGAGAGGGGAGGTTTGCACATTACTATAAATGACTGGATGTATTCATACTTGTCTGATGTGAAATTTTTGACACACCCTCCTCAGTTCAAAGTAGGGCTGGACATCTATTGGATATATTGGGCAAAAGAATAAAACTAAGCACCGTCCCAAACCATCGAAACAAACAAACTCTGATACTATGTTGAAAGACCTAACTCACCCCTAAAAACTAGCTTGAGAGGGGAGGTTTGCACACTATTATAAATGACTGAATGTATTCATAATTGTCCGATGTAGGATTCTTGACACAGCAGAAAATATTACACCTACTAATTAAGACCTGTTTGAAAAAATATCCGTTAATGCTCCTAAATTTTATAGATTTTGTGATATTAATCTGTCCGATGTTTTTGAAGATATTTTATAACGAAAAAATTCACTATTTGTTTGCAGAGTAATTTATTAGATAAATTTATTCATTTTAAAATATTTTTATTTTTAAATTTCTTAAAAATACTTTATATTTAGCTAAATTTTCATCATATTGTTTTAACTTTTAACAGTGACTATTGATATATTCTGGACAATCTTACAAAACAATAAGAATGTGACAATTTTTATCACAAAATAATATGATATTTTTATTAAAACAATTTAAGATCAAATATTTATTTTAAAATTTTAATATCACAATAAAATTATAAACTTACATAATAAATAAAATTATGTAACAGTTTTTCTTAACATATTTTGGTAAATATTGACTATGAGAAGTAACATATATGTCTATGATAGGTTTTTCTAACTAAAGAAAATTAAACTGTTACATGTAAAATTAACGCATAACTTATTGATTCTTATATAACATTATTTCTCTGGCTTCAGTGTTAGAATGATGCCTCTGTACTGTACTTATCGGGACCATAAATAAAAGTTTTGCGCTTGCCACTCAATACCGATAACATCTTAAGTAGATGCCTAACAAAGTACAATCCAAACGAATATATACACTAAATAAAACTATTACCTATAATATTGTTCTTTAGAAATATATTTTGAAAATCTAGATATGTTTTATTAAGACTTGTTTCCCTTGCGAGTCTTCAGGTAAGAATAAGGTTACGCAATATTCAGCTTTTACTAACAGCCCGTTTGGAACAAGGTGAATTGAATTTAATGTTGTAATTGAATTCAATTCACCTGTTTGGAACAAAAAAATTAACATGAATTAAATTCATAAGAGGAATTAAAACCCACTCTCTTTGTTATTTCAATTCAGCCAATATTTCAAGCGATTTCAATTCCCCAACGTTGCTACTCTTCTTTTTTAACACTGAAATTGGAGTCTTCTCATTATACCCACACTCAACTTCAACACAATAACCCTATCCCTATAATAACTTATAGCCACTCTTCTCTCAATAACAGACCCACGTAAGAGCAGCTTCTCTCAACACAGCACTCCTCTTCACGTAGATACCCTCAATGCATTCATAACTCGGTCTAGTCTAATGTTATTTGCAATCAATTTTTTCTTTCATTTTAATAATGAACTTTTTTGATGATATTACTTATAATAAAATTGATGTTTATAAATTACTCTATGTAAGTGTGAATGTTTATTAGTTAATAAAATTATTTTTTAATCAGGGATAAATGTGTCATATAAAATAATTGAATTCATTTTGATTGTGTTCCAAACAGTATAATTGAATTCAATTCTAATATTACGGTATTTGTTCCAAACAGTGTAAATTGAATTCAATTCAATTTCATTAATATAATTAAATCCAATCCGTTAATGAATTTGATTCAAAGGTTTCCAAACACCTTGTAAGATTGGTTGTTTTCTTTCCTCCCGAGTCCCGTCCCGTGTCATTCTATGCCGTACTCTGGAGTCTGCGGTCTGCCTGCTCTGGGACAGCAAATTATAATATGTGTATGCGAGTGCAGGCGGCAGTGATGGTGCATACCATCATTGCTTGACACGTGGTACAATAAATTAGTATATGCAGCGGACGGCTCTTTGGGTCGTGTGGACCCCACACCATTGGCCCATTTAAAGATCTCCTCTTTTTCCCATTTATTATAATACAGTGACAATAATATCCTCTGGCCGTTCGATATAAACATTTATTGTTGAAAAGTAAGCGAATTGGGTGGCGGAGATTAAATGTGACATACACAGGCATAAAAATTTTAAAAAAAATGCAGGCCTCTTGTTTGGTTGGCTACTGGAAAGCAATGAGGACCCGTCTCAAAAGCCCTACCATAATTTCACCACCTCATCATACTTGAACCCTTGTGTTTTTCCCCTTCATTTACTAGGTATGTATTTATTAATATGGAAGCTTAGCATGTCAGTCCTATGCTCGTACAAGAAAAATAGTGCCAAATGTTTCAATAACTTAAACATTTGAAGGGTTCGGGAGAGAGATTAAGGAAGATCTTTATGCACGTAGGTTTAGTGATTTGAATAGCAAATGCTTAAGTTAAGCGATGTTAAGTTCAGTTTCTACGTTTTACTTAAAAGTAATACAAAAAGACAATAACTAAAAGTAATTGGTTCGCTTTAGATATGGTTTATGATGGGATTAAGAGTTGAGAAAGATGATTGCAAAGGTGAATTTATATATATTACTTGCATGTGTTTGAGAATCCTAAAGCAATCATCCACCCCAGTTCCTTCGATCTACAATTATAATTAAACCTTGAGTTCTCGGCATGCAGATTTGCTTTTTTCTTCATCTTTCATTATTATATCATACACTGCCATCGTGTAAAAACTGAAAAGCAGCGTAATCTGCATCTGTGTCTCTCTCTCTCTCTGCCCGACGCAAAACTTAGGCTTCAAGATTACAAACTGATTCTATTGGCCCAGCCAAACTCGTCGTAACATTTATGTTTTTTTTAAAATTTTTTTTCTTCAATGCCTAATTGAAAAGGGCACTAAGCTCAACATCACGTTTTAGATTCTAAGAATCTCAGTTTCAACAACTCCAATCTAATACTGTTATTCTTTTTTCAAGAAACCAGGGTCTAAAAACTTCAACTCTAAAATATTAATAGGGTTAATTACCCTTCATTATTTTATAATTCACAAGCATTATATGAATTTTAATATAATTCTCACTGTGGATTGATTCTAATTTGGTATAATTAGCTAAATCTACAATTTAAATCACCGGTGAAGTATCAAAATTGATTTATTTAAATAAAAAGGAGTTACTAATTAAAAAAAAATAGAGACATTATGGGACGGGGGAGTATGATGTTACTAACCCAAGCTTAAATATCAATTTGACTGTATTATGTGTTGTCTTTAACTTGTTTTCAAGTATAGTGGTTTGTTTAAACTTGATCTTTTTTTAATTAAAGTTAAGTGGTTATTGTTTTATCCTAATTTCTCACATAATATTGTATTGAAAAATTTAAATAAAATTTTTAAATTCAAATCAAATAAAAAATGAATAGAAATAACACTTAACGTTATAGTTTTAACATTACCAAGAAAATGATGGGCATATTTCATAATCTATACTACTCGGTGGCACTTCAGCCTGAACTAGAGTTTGTAATTAATAATTATTCTTTTTATGCAAACTCAAAAGATCATGAAATTTTTTTGAAGTACATTAGGATTGCTTAAAACAAGCAAGAGCCAACAGGAGAAATAACCAGAGAAGTAACATATAATTGAAGAGGAATAACTAATTAAATTGATCTTCGTGATGTATGACAACTACAATTTCACGTCATCGCTAAAAAGCGTCAAGACACCGAGTGAACTCCATTGAGACAGAGATTGCCCAAGTCTATGTTGACTGCACAATGATCATTAACTTTTCACATGACATATATTTTCTCTTCCTAAATATGGTTTCAAGTAATGTTTTAAAAAGTGAATCAAAAGATAGAATAAAATTATAAATGTAATTGAAAGAAATTATTTTTATTCATTAAAAAATTTAGAGTTTAATTAAAAAAGAGATTATTAAATGAAAGTTAATTAATTTATTTTAGTTTATAAGAAATTATTATTTAATAAAAATTGACTGATTAATTAATAAATTTTTACGCTCGACTTTAACAACAAGAGTTATTAAAGTAAATCGAACCAAAAAGTTAAAAACCGAGCCAAACATTTGGATGGTTCAAAATTTTTATTGTTAAATCGACTAAACCTGTTAAGTGTTTTAATCATGGGTTTCAAGTTAGCATCCATTCAATATAAAGTTTGGTATTTATTAGAAAAATAACAAAATGTCAAACACATTATTTTTAGAAAAGAGCAATAACTGGTTAGAAAGAAGACATTTTTGTAGGTAAAATAATTTACTATCCTTATTATTTAAATATATATCAAATAAATGTTCACACACACACACACACACACACATATATACGAAAAATATCAAATAAGTTACTAAAAGATAAAAAAAATTAAACAATATATTTTAAAAAATATATTGCAAATAATATATTTTAAAATCTTACCCACTTAATCACAGTCTTATTTAAATATAACCACATCATTTGAATAGAATTGATTAAAACATTATTAGCTAAGATAAAAAGAAAAAGTTTATTATCAAAATATTTTAATCCAATGTTAAATTGAAAAACCATTGCAAATCTTAATCTTTTCAATTTTCCAAAATATAATTAGTCATATAAATTATATGGTCATTCTTATGTATCGTTGAAGCATTAAAAATCCATATATGTTCATCAATTATTTTAGTTCATAATATAACACAAAAATATTTGTTCTGGGATCGGAAAAGAGTGAGTTGTAGAAAAAATAGATTGACCCCTTTTAGCTGATAAAAAAAATATTTAATAAGTCATTTAAAATAAAAGGGTTTTGATCCTTATAATATGATAGAGCATGTTTACCAAACATGATGAGAAAAATCGTTTTCAATCGGTTGTTGAAATCCGAAAAGTTGTGTCCGAAAGTGATAGGTAAAAATATCCATTATATCAACTAACATTTTTTACTAAGTAAAAAAAAAAATCATGTATCATGTATCATGTTCATAAGTTTGGTACAGTATACCACCCTTCTCTTCGTTTTTATTTTCGTCCCTCAATCATTTAATTAAGTAATATTTGTTAATAGCAGTCTACATATATGGCAATGAATATAATACACAGTTGGGGTTAACCAATGGAAAAGACATCTCAGGTTACGATGGGACATTCCCATCATCTCATATATATATGTAGAAGTTTCATTTATTTACAATAGAGTAACGCCAAAAGCATAGTCTGATTGTGTAATTAGATATAGTGTTTGTATCTTCTATATATGTATAAAATATGCAAGGTCCTAGAATAGATACATTGTGATCCCAAATAAATCAGAACGAGATAGATAATGTGTATGGAGATGGAGAGAGTATGAATGTTGGGTGCATAATGGTATCTCTGTCCCCTAATAATTTCTTGATGGGTAGGCAGAGACTACGGGCCCTCCGCCACTATTCTCTGATGCCTTTGTCTGTTTGTTAGGGCTCTACCACTAATATTCATTTTTCTCCTTCTACACTGCACGATCACCTGCTCCATTAAGAATCATACAAAGGAGTTTTATTATCTACCTCCGTTTTTCCTGCTTAATTAATATATTTATACCAAGTTTACGCCTATTTCATCGTCTAGCTATAAGTAAACTTTCACTTCAGTTTCGGATCTTATAATCATTATGTGGCTTTAGTTTTCTTCTCAACTTATATAAATTAAATATTTATGTCTTGGTTGACTAAGAAACCTTCAAAGAAATTAAATAATTTGCTGAATACGATAAATAAATTAAGATGTGCCAAAACTAGCTAGCTAGAAACCTACGTACCTCATGCCGGCATCGCATAGAAGGTGTATGTATTTCTGTCAAAATCGCAGGATAGTAAAGGATACACTGGTCTGATTACTTGAGATGTAAGTTGCAGTATGGCTCTTGAGACGCATAGCTTTTCTCATATTGTCTTCTTCCGAAATTAAGCTTTGCACTTAAAATAAATGTCAAAAATCTTTTTTTTTATTAGGTCTCTTCCACTTTTTTATTAATAATGTAAAATTTTAGCCTTTTAAGATAATTTCTTGATTACAACTAACCAGATTATATGATAAACAACTTACCGTAATGCAAAAGTTTAGGTGTTTCGATCATCAAACTGATTGTTGTGAGAAAATGAAAATCAGGGTAATAAGCTAATTTAGGGCCACTTTGCAAATGATGGAAGTCCTAGAACAGAGATATTCCACCCAAAATCTATGATCGTCTAGGGTTGTCCCATCTTTCTAAACTTAAAAACAAAACCAATAGATGCCATACACATAAGGATTGTCCAGTCCGATACTCCATTAAGTGGGCCCAGCTGTCCAGCTGTCAGCATCATGAAGAATGAACATACGGAGTTGGGATGATGCTTCGTGCATCTTCCGTTGGTCGGGTAATTATCAAACAACTAAAATGTCCTCCGTGGGTCCCACCCATCCACCTATTTCTTTGTGAGCTACACTTACAACCTTATTTCCATGGCCTCTTCTTCTATTTTCAGAAGTTTCCCTTGTCGTTGTCGTCTTTCACAAACGACATATGTACAAAGGGATCAACTTGCAAATTACCCAAGACAAGTACATGGCAGGCAATATTGCTACATTACTTCTACTTTTATTTTCTTTCTTCTTGTTTTCTATTAATTGTGTCAATATCTATCTTAACTCTTTAATCAATTTTCAAACGCATTGTACTTTTACATTTGTACTAATCATTCCATACAAAAGCTTAAAAGTTCTCTAAAATCTATCTGGTTTGATTTGTACAAATAATTATTGTTTCTAATTGTTTTCAACCATATAATTAGCATTTTGAAAACATAGCTAGATTTAAGTGGACCATACAAATAAGATACCTACAATAGTAAAACGGTGTCAAATATTTGCTTTTGTTCGAAGAAAATATTAGATTATTTTAACTTCTTTGACATGGCAATTACATATGAATAATTATTCGTCATGTATGGTTTATACAAAACCATTTCCATTTACATTCACTTCATCTATATTATCTTTCTGAATCCACGAACAACTCGAGTCCATACTAGTTTCTGTGGTTTTCAGTGCCTGAACATTTCTTTATCTCGTTTCATTGACAACAGAATGCTAAGTGTACGTTTATTAGCTAAATAATGGTGAGGCAGCATGTCATTGGCATGCAATGAGTGAGTTTCGGGTGAAGATAGATTTGCATACTATACATGTTATTTTAAATTTGGTTTGTGGTGGGGTTGGGAGATGTATTGGATTCAGTGGTCGCATAGAAATTTGGAGGAAATATAAATATAAAATATCTTGCAAACCATAATGTCTCAACTTGTTTTGTCTTACTTTTTTTTTCCCCTCCTTTTTGTTAGATCATTCAATTTGTGCATCTGTGTAGGTACTCTTGGATGTATATGTGGTGATTGAAGCCAAATGTCTCTCATGTTATCATCACCGCCATTATCATCATTATCATCATCAGTGTTGATTTCCTCTTGTTCTATAGCTTCCATTTCTCTGTTCTCATCTAAGTTGCATTAATGCATAGACAAACATAAGAGATAGCTCTGATCAATCCAAATAAATATTATTTAGATACTGTCAATATCCCTCCGCTCAAAGCCAAGCACATAATTGTATCAAACTACTCTTCACAAAGGTGACATGAAGAGATAGATGTGGGGGGGAGTATTTGTTGGGTATGGTATGGAACCCATACATTTTAGATTATTAACTTTTTAACTTATTCCATATCTGAAGAAGATTTTCCTATCCAATTTTTAACCCCAGTCCCAGCCTGTGATTCCAGAACAATTATTTCCTTCTGAAAAATGGAGAGCAGAGACTGAAGAAGGCAGTCTCCTGTTGGAAAGTAACATATATCAGAATCCTGAATATATGTGGAAATGGAATTATTCTAAACTCTTGTGCAGACTATATCTCTATGAAGTACACGGTTGTTCTCATTAGGTTTGCACACCTGTCAGGCGGTGCTGTAAATTACCTAAACAGGCTGTTGACGCTCTATATCTTTTCTGGCTTCATTTTCACTGGTTTGTAGGCTGCTTTCACCTAGCGTTATATTGCTGTTAAAGATTTTCTTGTTTTACTAGAAAAGAAGAGAAAATAACCGTGATTGTCTTTTCTTTTTCTTTTTTTAAAAAAGAATTTACGATTTAAGAACTGAAGAAAATGAGATACTCCAACTTCTTTTACTCCAAGAACTGAAGAAAATGGGATTAGAAGTTAAAAGCAAAATATATTATGGTCAATTATGAGCCGACTAAATTGACGAGGAATTTAAACTATCTGATGAGCTCAGATACAGTATCTCCTTATTCATCAAAAAAGAAGAGAACAAGGCAACATAATGAATTCCAGGTACACCTCGCAGGAGAATGGAGCAACTGCACATTTGCCTTGGAAGAAATTCTGACGTAAGGTTTTGATGCTCACAGAATGCAATATCATTCTCATGTACACAATGAAAATTTCATATGATTACATCGGAACATGAGTAAATATATATTGTATATCAGTTCTTTAGCTAGGCTTCCATTCGACTTAGCTTCAGTTGACAATAATGTTTCGACTCGGGCTTGATCTAGTTACTGGACATTTACTGTATAAACATATTATTTTTCATGACTTGAGAAAGCATCAAGACCACAATATATTAAATGTTAACCATTAGGCTTAGTATTTGGGTTTCAATAAACTAAGAGCTTGTTTGGTTGGATGTTAATTAATGGAACGGAAAGGAACAGAATGAAATGGAAGGGAACGGTTTATAATGAAATAGAATGTAATATAATGATACGTTGTTTGGGAAGGATGGAAGAGTTCATAATGTAATGTTGTTTGGATGATAGATGGAATGGAATGTAATGTATAATAAATGACTATTATACCCCTTATATTAAAATGATT
>JAOTAY010000006.1:25639956-25652191 GCA_025629805.1 Erythroxylum baracoense | reverse complement strand
TAAGTCCCTTAACTTTTAACAATTTGCAAATAAGCCCTTATGTACATCAACTTTTCCAATTAAGCTTTCTAAGTGTCTAATAAGTCTATAAATCATGTCTAATCACCTATAAGGCATTAGAACACATTTAACTCTGCCACCATGGCCATATCTATCCAATGGACTCAGTTTTATACACTTAGAAGCTTATATGTCAGAAATCTCCAAGATTTTGCATACGGATGAACTCTAAGTTCATGTAAGGGCATATAACATTATATATCACTGGCATATATATCGAAAGGATTCAAATATATTTTTGAACTCATATACAACTATGTATATATCAATATACAGTAGTATCTTCAAGTACAGACCAATACAAAAAGGGCTCAAAGAGTCCGACGTTAAAGTTAGAGTCATTGTCTTTTTTATTCTTAGATAATTCATGGTGTGATTTCTTTTCTTTTCATATATTTAACCCTTTTATGGTTATACAAATAGTTAACTTGGGATATTTAAATATATATGCACATGTTTAACATCATTTCATTAGTCTTATGTTAGTTATTTCCCTTTATCGCCTTATAGTAAGACAAAATAAACTAAAGATGAGACATGTATATGTTTTGGAGGAGAATCTAAATCCTGATGAAGCATCGATAGAGGTTAATCAAACACCTCTAAGTTGAAGCCATAGTAGGTGGAGTGTTAAGAGGCAGGATTAAGTTAAGGATAAACTAGCTTTAACTTTAAACCAAATTTATTTCTAAGATTTCTTATGGTGGATATTGGTTTTACTATAACAAAATGTAGAGATGATGAAGAATATGGATGACATGATGGCTAGGTGGGGATAAACTATAGTGGACCTACCAACACCAACAATTTCATAAGCTCCTACTAAAATATAAGCAGAGCAGAAGCTTAACTTTCCATTAAGTACATGTAATATTTCAATAGGTGTAAGCTTGTCATATTTAATAGTAAGTTTAGGGAAAAGACTAATTACTTTTTAGAAGAGGTGGGGAAGAAATATTGTTCTTTTGACTTTTTGGTTGAAGGGGTTAGCAACCAAATAGAATAGAGTAAAAAAAGCAACTTATATTATATGTTATCATGAGAAATTTAAGGAATCTAGTCAGAATTTTTTGTATGTCTATCTATATAAGAGAATAAGAGATAGGTGGGTTTATGAAAAGTAAAAAGTTAAGGAAACAGTGTCAAATTTCCTATAAATTTCACTTGAATATCCCAATAATGTCCCATGCCTAGAGGATACTAAGAGAGATTAGGTAAAGAGGTTTATAAAAGTTCTTCACAATTTTATTTATAATCTTTGCCAATCCCTCTTATTAGATGTTTAACTAAAGCTATAGATGGGGCCAAAATATTATAGGAAAGAGAAATAAAATATCGTGATAGGTAATAGAAAAGGAAGCCTAAGGGAATTCTACCAACAAATAAAGAGATGAAGGACCATTCTTTAGTATTCAATCATATCAATTTTCCTTAATTAAGAGTCAAAAGAGATTTATGGGTGGACAATAATTTAGATGCCAATTTCATTATCCTTCAAACGTTATTGGTAGAGATCACAACTCTTCACATTCTAGCAGTACTCTCACCACTTATTGATTATATGACATGAAACTTTGAGGTCCACATCACAAATAAAATGAAGGATGTTATAAATATAGGAAACAGGGACATTAAGCTAGAAAGTGTAATGATTTTAGAGTACATCCAACATTTGCGGTAGGTTTTTTGCACTTTTAAGAGCTATAACATCTTTTAGTCATTTTATGGGACATGTTAGTATTATGATTCAAAATGAAAAATATGTTTAAATATAAGTGGAGTTAGAGAAAAAAATAGGAGAGTGAGTTAGGCGAGCTGAGGCCATGCTGAATTTTTTTGCTTTACCCATCAAGATGCTAATGCATCTAATGTCATTATGGTAAGTACCTGTTTATCTACTCTTACCATCCTAAGGTGTTATATGACCAAGGATCCACCCATTTTTTTATTACACCTCTATTTTTTTTAAAATTAGGGAGAGAACCTTCTTACTTGATGACTTATTAATTATGAATACATTATTAGGAGTGATATAGATAGATGTGAAACTAGTATAAAAGAAATGTGAAGTGAAAATAGGAGAATGTTTACTTTATTAAATTAGTAGTGCTTAAGGTAAGTGATTTTAAGATTATCTTGGGGATGGTTTGGTTAAGAGGTGGTGTTTATAATACTTAAATTAGACAACTTTATTTTTTCAAGGAGATAAGTTTATGACACCTATCAATTTAAATTAATGGACAGGTGTTAAAAGATTATTGAGGAAGAAATGCCAATATTCTTTAGCCTATGAAGAATAGAGGTAAGGAGAATTAGGCGACGAATTTAAGATTATCTTAGGGCTGGTTTGGTTAATAGGTGGTGTTTATAATACTTAAATTAGAAAACTTTTTTTTCAAGGAGATAGGTCTATGAACACCTATCAACTTAATTTCCTAGATAGGTGCTATAAGATTATTAAGGAAGAAATGCTACTATTCTTTGGCCTATGTAGAAAAGAGGTACGGAGAATTAGGAGATGAATTGGATTCCATTTGTGAATGGATTTCTAGATGTTTTTCCAAAGGATTTATTAAGTTTTCATATAGAAAGGGAAATAGAATTATTTGTTTATTTATTTGGTTATGGAATTGAAGAAAAAATTCCTTTATCCTTATAAGGTAATAGCTTGTTGATTTAATGGAGCTAAAGTCACAATTACAATATCTTCTTGACATTGGGGCACCAATTATTTTATAAAGAAAAAAATGAATCTTTGTAGTTATGCATCAACTACTTGAAACTCAATAAGGCGACTATAAAGAAAAAAAATCCCTTTCCACGTATAATAACTTATTTGACCAACTATAGTGAGCTGTTTGCTTTTCTAAAGTTTATTTGAGGTTATCACTAGTTATAGGTTAGGCAACAAAACATGCTCAAGGTAATGTTTAGATCTCAGTATGGACATTATGAATTTTATTAATGTCTTTTATATTGACTATTGCACTTGTAACGTTTGTGAATATTATAAATAAGATTATTAAGCCATTTCTAGATCACTTTGTTATTGTTTTTATTGATAACATAGTAATTGATAATTTTTAAAAGGACTATATTTTTAGTATGATTTTTAAAGCATGATGCTTGTGTTTTGATGTTTTTAAATATAATTTGGTACTTAAAATGACTTATATTTTGTTTTAGGTCTTGTTTTAGTCCTTCAGTAGAGAAGGAATATATTCAATAAGATTTAAGTTAAGATGGGGCAACTTTAGCACAATTCTAGGCTAAGGACTCAAAATATGGCACTAACACAATACCATATTCCATCTGTATAGTCTAATATGACCTGTAAGAGTTTGCTACATAACCAAAAAATATACTAATAGGGACCTATATTCCTATTATGTTAAACATTTGTTTATTCTATTTCCTCGAGTGTTTGCCAATATAGTACTAACTTTTTACCCATATTCTTCAATATGGGTACTGTAGGATACTATGCTCATGCCTCCTATTAGAAGTGATTTTTATAGAAAAATTTTAGAGAGGGAGTTATAGCAACACAAGGTCCAACACAGTCTTGTGTTTGACTTGTGTTGCTTAAAATTTTTAAGGTTTTGTGCTTAAGAGGGAGACATAATGAAAAAGTAAAAGAGAGCTATCTAAAAGGGAATAGACTAATTAGAAGTGGATGCGAGGATAGCCAAAGGATGAGAGGATTACTAAAGGAGAGTTAAGAACACAATAAGAAGAAAGCAACATCAATGAATAATAAAAATTCCATCAAGATTCATTAACGATATCAAGATTCAAGATCTATAAGAACGCTATCTTATTTCTTATTTTTATGCCTTTTCATTTAAAAATGAACTAAAATAGGATATAAGCCTAGGTGGGATGAACTTTGTAATATATTATTTTAAATAAATTCCTTAATCTAATGCATGATTCTAGTTTTCTTGACAATTATTCGCATTTGCTTATCATGTTAAATTAGAGTGGTGAATATAGATGATTCAATATTGGATTTCATATATAGTGATTAAGAAATCATATATATGACTAATTTAAGGAATAAATAATGAGAGGTGTAAGGAATCCTTGAGATAGGGTCACAGAAATTTACCGAGGGAAAGAGGTCAATTTGATCTCTAATAGTTTTAATAAAATTTAATTTGAACCAAACTAATTTGAAATGTCCAAAAAGGACTTTAACGTATTAAAAATGTTAGTTTGGACTCTAATTAATAGCCTTGTCAACTCTCCATTAGGAAAATTCAGTTTGGCATTTTTATTATATTTTTATAGGCCCCTAACTAGATGTGCATCCTAGCTGATAAGAGGGGCCTATAGAAACAACCCTTCTCTTAAATACTATTGTCTAATTCCATTCCTTAATCACAAATTCATGACCCCTAATTTGCATTCCACACTTGTCTTCTCTATTTGTAATTAGCTCTTGAGTTTTCTTTGGATTCCAAATTTATGTTCACTATTTACATATTTCTTTTGAATTCTCTACATTCAATGCAAGCAATCCCTAGGTGTGGTGTGCAATCAAGCAATCCTTAGGTGTGGTGTGCAATCCATCTTTAAAGCAATGCTAGTCATATGCTAAATGGAAGCTTTGTCTGTTATAAGTTCTAAAATTAGTAACCTCTTCAATATGATTCAATCCACATAACTTTCTAATAGCTTGAGGCCATTCAACTTCTAGAACGGAAAGATTTTTTGTGTATTCTAACAAGAGTAGTATGAATACTTAGCCCAATGACTACAATTTTGGCTCTTTCGTTTGTATATCATGAGAAAGATGAATAAAAAGAGTAACAAAAGAATACATAAAAACCTCCATAAATAATAATTAAATTGAAAATTCTCTTTCATGAAATACTCTACTATACTCAAAATCTACATAATACTTAACGTCGATGAAGGCTTATAAATAATAAATTCCAAATTGCATTTGACTTTTCAATATTATCAATTCAAAAATTAAAAAAAAAAGTTAGTTAAGCACTACGTAATTAAAACATACTAAATCTAACTATATGTATGTATGTGCATATAGCCAAGGTCACTAAATAGTGAAGGCCATGGTGGAAAGCATTATAGATAGGCCCATGATATACCTAAACCAAAATATGTATTTTAAATGCACAATAAAAGTTAATAACTAGGAAATAAATAAATAATCAACTTAGCATAATTAAGCACTTATCAATTAACCATATTTCCTAGGGATA
Source organism: Erythroxylum baracoense (assembly GCA_025629805.1). NCBI lineage: Eukaryota > Viridiplantae > Streptophyta > Magnoliopsida > Malpighiales > Erythroxylaceae > Erythroxylum > Erythroxylum baracoense. Next base: position 25,646,900 of record JAOTAY010000006.1, on the reverse strand, counting down.
GACAATTATAAGAAAGAGGAATAACTTGCAAAGCCAAAACAATAATTGAGCATTCAGTGTTTTACTCCTGATTAATCAATAACCATTCCCTTCAAAAACTAAACAATCTAAGGTTAAACTTTAACAACTTATGTTTAAAAGGAGATCAATCTATAGGTACACTCAAACACCTTCTATGATCATGACTATCCATGACTTACATATCTTTTCAGTTCTCAAACATTAAAGATTAATATACTAACATGAATAGGACTTTCAAGGTTGTCATGGGGAAAAAGGTTAAAGTAAGAAATATTTAGGTCATATAGTTCAAAAACCATCAAAACTAATGAAGTAAGAAGAACGTTCAATCGAATGCAAAAGTTATCATCTGATCTGGGTACCATCAACTATGATGAATGCAAAAACTTTGTTTCATAGCTTAGACTTAGCCTTTATAAGAAATCACCCATAAGAATAAGGATTAAAAAATCCATTATAGCCATAATGAGAGACCCTTTATAGTAACTTCCCCCTTATTTACATCACAATCAAGTCAATTGTTCCTTACAACTTTAAGAGGTAAGATTAATATGAATTACTTATAAAGCAAATGAATTTCCTACTTGTAACTTATGTTATTTTGTTATTTTATTATATTTTCTAAAGAAAAATAAGGACCAAGACAAAGATTGAAAGAAACTACATCAGTAATGGAACTTATTAATAGGGAATAAAGATCATATTCTATTAACTATAAACAACCCATATATAAGAGCACCCCTACATTTATTCTTTTGTGTAATAACATCAATAATCAACAATGCTGCACTAGATTTAAGGCTAAGAAGAAATTTTATTAAGTTAAAGGTTTGTGATGTGGTTAACACAAAAAATGCTAATTGTTGAGTGTAATTTATACAAAAAAATATAGTCGTTTTACACTAAAAAACTGCAAGTGTATGGATCATGACTTGTAGCTAGAAAGTGGATATCGATCTCATAGGGATTGATGCCCAGACACCACTTAATTCAGATCAAACTTTATATAAGAAACAAAATTGTTTGAATGAAAATAATCTGAAAAATTAAATTAAAATTGAAAGACTAACAAAAAGCAGTAGATAATACCAATGTGCAGAAAATTGGAATTTAAGAATCTAAAGACTAGAGATCACTTTCACCCTATTTTGTCTCCCTCTTATTTCATTAATCGAATTGTGTCTAACCTAAGATTTTTGAATATATTAACTACCCTCTCTCAAGGTGTAATTAATTGTCCCTAATCAAATTAAATGAAGTCAATTGAATGATTTCTCAACCTACCAAATCACTGCACCAATTTAACTAGTTATTAAACTATCCTATAGGTGATCAATTGAATTAGCCGAGATCTCTCTTTTAACTATTCAATCAATGTGATGATTGTACGTTTATAGGTTACCAAATCTCGTTATACAATCCTACATAAATAACCTTACTCTCTCCCTCGATTTATTGCAAGATAGAAATAGAATCAACAATCATCAAAGACAACTTTCATTCAATTAAATAATATAGGAGTTTAACAAAAATAGTTCAAAAGCAATCTCTAAAAACAAATCAGCTAATCATGGTCTCCATAACGTCACCAACCCTCAAATATTCCATTCTACAAAGAATATAAGAGATAAAATTGGCAGAAAATTGAATAAAAAAACTCTTTCTCTTCTTTGCCAAAATCTGGAATTTTTGATGTCAATGTGCTATTTTCCCAATCTTGATGGTAATCCTTAAACCTTCACCTTCCTTATGAATCAAAACTTGTGTTCTTCACTCAAAGAAGCTCTTTTCTATAGATCGTCCTTCCCTCATCCATGGAGGCTTAATTCTATTTTATAGTCTAGAAATCCTAAGTTTAATTAAGCCCCACATAATGTCTCGGATTATAGTTCCCACAATCACAGGAATTGGCATGATTCCCACGATCGTGGGATCTTGCAACAGACTGTCTCCTCTTCTCTTTTCCTCTTTGATCTCTAGCTCAATCTCCAAGTTGCTAAATCTTCCTTCCTATATAAAAATAATCAATTCTTACCCTAAATTAACATCAAATATAAAAGAACAACAATGAAAATCAAACTAAATGAAAGCATACAAAATGAATCATAAACTACAACAATAATCAACTATTATGCAAGAAACACATGCCAATTACCTAGAAAAATATAGAATAATGCACAACTATCACTACTAAAGTTGAAAAGGGATTAAACGATAGGAAAAATTGTGTTGTTAGGTAAACTTTTTGTTTAATGTAGCTTGCAAAACAAAGAATGTCTATATTATTTTTTGTGAGCTTTTGAGCCTAAGAGCAAAAGTATATAAAATTTTAAGATCTTTTTTTCTTTCATGTGTGTTATCATGCGTAGTTGAATGATTCTAGAACTTGCTTTTATTATACATATCGAAATCACTGTTGTTAAATAGATATAGTGAAGTGATAAAGGCACTTAGATTCAACAATTATTTAAGCTTATTTCTTTGATAAATACCCTACCATATTTTATCTCTTAGGAGTAACTAATTTTGAGCCTTAGCCTTTTTTATTGAGTATAACCCCATTATTAACCTTTATTATATTTTTCTTGAAGCCTTTTTATTAATTTGAACGCTGAAGGTTATTTAAATTACTTGTTTTTTGAAACTTAAAATTTTGAATGGTCTAATATTTCTTTAATTGTGGTAAATTATGAATGCTAAAAAAAAGGAATGTATGTTACGAGTATAGAAAAATGTATAGTACCAATGGATTTATGATGCAAGGACCTATATATTGTGAAGTAATCAGTTTCTTGTAAAATTTCCTTCAAATTTATCACACTTTTATTATCCCAATCATACCTTACCTAAGCCCAATTAAACCCTTTTAAAGACCTTTTGATTTTCGTTTCTAGTTTACATACAAGAGGCAGAGATATGATAAAATTGCAAGTTGATGGTTAAGAGTTATGCTATGCATTGATTTGAGAGATGATATACTTTTCACCCTAAAAACTTAAGTACATTGATTGAAATGATGGTGAGGGTGTAAAGATAAGCTTTTGATTTCGAAAAGAATATTAACATAATTATTGTCGATATTGACTTATGAAGTTAGTTTTAGGATAACTTGTTTCTAGTTATATTTTAATTTGATTAATATGATATTATGATTTAGAGTATGGAGGGACAAGCTGAAGTTAAAAAGGGATAGATGTTTGTAAGATTGATAATTTAGATTATGATTTGCTTAAGGACAAGCAAAAGCTTAAGTGTGGGGATGTTTGATAAATGCTTATTTGAATATAATTACCCATATTTAACGTATTTTTCTTTATATTTAATAGTTTTATAGTATTTTTGGTGCTTAATTCACTTTAAGTGTATTTGTAGGTGATAATTGCCTTCTTGGACCAAAAGGAAAAGAATTCAAATGAAATTATGGCACAAAATGAAGATTTAAAGCAACTTGGAGACACACTACTATGTATATGCCTTTATAAGTCTCTGCAAAAGTGTAAGTCACAATTTTAGGTTTTTTGGAGCTACATAATCAGTTACATAGTAGTGTAAATCACCATGTACCCTAGTTTTTACTATAAAAGGATGTGAATAGAGGTAAAAGAAAGGGACCTGAGCTTTGAAAAGTTTTTAGGTCTTGAGTAACATCCAAAGGTGACAATTTTGATCAAAAGATGAAGAAAAATTGAATAATATATCAAGAGATCCATTAGATAACAACATCAGATCCATACTTGTAAGAAGATTCAATAAAATAGAAAGGGAGAATTAGAATTAGAATTTCTTTGTTTTCAATTATTTTTTCTGCGTGTTTGTTATTGATTTCGTTAAGTAAATAAATATTTAATGTCTAAATGTGATGAACCCTGGTTTATGATAACAGTATAATTTGATCTTTGCTTCAATACAATTATATTAATTAATTTATTACGACTTAATTATGCATTTTATTGTTGTTCTAATATATTCAGAATATTAGTGCATGGTTTGATTTCATATGATTAATGATATGTGAAAATTATACTATGTTTTAATAGGTGTTTAAGTTTGTTTTTGAGTATTTCTTAAATGATTATCATGTATAAATGGTTATAATTATGTTATTATTAGTATTTGTTTATATTCTAAGTGTTTGTTTGATTTTGAGCATGATTTTCTTCTTAATTTTATGTTTCAAGAGGTGTGTGATGGGTGTTTGAGTGTATGAAAATAGGAAATTAAAGAAAAGAGAATAATTAGAAGTATGGAAGCAGGTCACGAGTGTGTCAGAAGCCAAAGCAGACCACGTCATGATTGTGATAGAAACTCAATTTCAAGTGTCATGATCGTGGTAGGTGTGACAACATACACGAGGACTGCTTTCAAACTCATTTTTTAAGGGTTATTTCAGACATTTGGGCTGGGTAAAACCTAGTCTTTACCCTAAAAAGCCATAGGACTATAAAAGAAAAAAGAATGAGCTAATCTAAGGGAGACTCCATTTGCTACATTGGTTAAGAATTAAGGAAGAGAGAGAAGAGGAGAGAGGAAGAAGGAGCTGCTTGTGTTGCTGCTACCACTTCGAGTCCACTCCAAGTGAACATCTTCATTTCATCTTGTTAGTTCCAAGTGAACATCTTCATTTCATCTTGTTGGTTCTTTCATTTGATGTATAAGGTGGATATGATGATGAATAATTCGGGTTTAAGGTTGTTCTAAACTCTTTTAGGGATTTGTTCTAGAATCAATGTTAATTTGATTGCTTTTGATGCTAATGTGTTGGGTATTATGATTGTTTGTCGTATTTGTATGCTTCAGTAATAAATCGAGAGAGTGGGCCTGATTGTCTATCAGAGTGTTCAAGATCTAATTTGTAACAACCTTAGATCCACCCCGCTCACATATATTGTTCGCTTTGGGCCTTGGCCCAGCCAAGCCCTCACGGTTTTGCTCTTCCAGAACACTCGCTTAGGAAAACGCGTCTTGTGAGGAAGAGGTATCCATACCCTTATAAGGCGTACTTCATTCCCCTCTCCAACCTATATGGGAATCTGACATTATCCACCCCCTCTTAGGGCTCAGCATCCTAGTTGACATACTGGTCCAGGTATTGGCTTTGATACCATTGTAATATCCCTAGATCCACCCTGCTCACAGATATTGTCCACTTTAGGCCTTGGCCCAGCCAATCCCTCACGGTTTTGCTCATGCAGTACACTCGCTCGAGAAAACGTATCTTGTGAGGGAGAGATATCCATACCCTTATAAGACATACTTCATTCCCCTCTTCAACCGATATGGGAATCTAACATTATCCACCCCCTTTTAGGGCTCAGTGTCCTAGCTGACATACCGGTCTGGGTATTGGCTCTGATACTAATTTAATTGTCACGACCTGGAACCACATCGGGCATATGATAACCAATGCATACCTGGGCTAAGGATACTCACGGTAACCTTAACCCGACTATGCAAGGCTAACTGAATATCAATCTCAACGACAATACAAAATGTTCATACATAAAGTCATTTACAAACTACAAGACAGACAAGAGTTAATTTGCAAAATTATAAAGCATATCAACATAATCATGAGCCATTACACAATAAAGTATAAAATACAGACTACCCACTTGCGATAATATCCCGAAAATGTTAAAAGACCACACGATCCACTCAAAACTTCAAACTCACCAAATTAACCTGCATGGTTGGGAAACGGAGCGGGAGGTGAGTACACTATGTACTCGTTAGTAGGAAAAAACATATGTCACGAATAGAACTCGATACATACCAAGACGGTGTAAATAACCTATAAGGTGAACATACAACACATAGAAACACATGACCTAGTCTATGACTCAACGTATATTGGTTAGGAATCATATAGGCCTAGCCTATTAATTCACTCATCCGATGAACATAGATTCCAATTCCAATACACAAAAGCATAAAAAAAATCATATGTATAAATCAAATATTGTTAGAAAAATAAATATCAGGGTAAGTCAAAACAATTATGTGTGACACTACTAGTCGGCCAAGCTAGCACGTACACCCATCGATCCTCGGTGTTGGCTCGACTTTCATCCGTGGTGAGTTCGAAATACAGTCGACAAGAGCATCATGACCTTAGGTGATGACCTCGTCGGTGTCTAGACCCTAGGTGTGGAATCACCCGTAAGTCCCATTGAAAGGTGTCGATACGGGGACTTGACTTTTATGTACCAGCGTCAAGGGTACGGGGGTCGCTAAATCAGTTGTGCCCAGTACACGATTGGCCAATCGTTTCCTCACCAATCATCAAAAAATCATATACAAATGTTGAATACTAAAATCAAGTAAGGCACCTTGCCTATATTTATCGGTCCAACCTATAAAATGGAACTGTGCTAAGGCTCTAAGCTAAAAGAGAATATATGCATGCAGTATATATGACTTGGTTATACATATGAAAATTTCCAAAACATTATCTCATGAAATACAAGCCAATTTTTGTGCTTCAAATGCATAGTTGCTCAAAACAATATCATTTCATAAATACATAAATGTATTAATATCCATTTGAGATTCAATTCTACTAAGCATTACCTAGGTTCAAAATTCACATACAAGTCATCATATATGTCTTAGGGTGATCTAATCCCATATAACAAATATGGTTTCCCTAACTCACCTCAAAAGAAGATGTGCACTACCTTGCCTTCAAAAATTCTCGGTACGAGCTCCTTTATTCCTAGCTCTGAACCTTTATACATAAAAAGACATACAATGAAATTACTATTTAAACATAATTTTTTTTAGTTATACACCATCATATAAGTGTGTAAAACACAATACCATTCCCTTTAAGCTATAGGATTCGATCATTAAGCTTCTCACATGGTTACTTCCTTACCATTCACATTAGCTTCTCTTTTGCATTTTCTAAGGCATTTAATGCC
>JAOTAY010000006.1:25589328-25611791 GCA_025629805.1 Erythroxylum baracoense | reverse complement strand
CACACTTCTATTATTATTATTATTATTTGACTTTCATCAAAATCAATAGAAGAAGTGAAGTCTTCTTGACTTAACAAAATCCATAATTTGATGCATCAATGATGATTTTAATACCATTGGAATAAATGTGAAAGATGAGTTCTTAATTATTTTTAAAAGTACATAATAACCTTCAAAACCTTATCGATGATTTTTTCCCCATTAACATCTTCTACATTATTATTATTCCATACCATTCTTTGGCTTACAAGTTTGTTTTCGATAACTGATATATTGCTTAAAATGATAGATGATTGCTCTCTTGTATTAATTTAACAATAACCATGGTCAAATAACATATAGTGCTTCATTACACACACGTTATTATTAAAACTTGTATTTATTTGTATTATATTTTGGTGCACATTTAGTTTGGGCATATTTTAATAGTTTATGGGCATAGAGTAGGGTTTGGTAGTATGTTATTTTCTCTGTAATATAATTTTTATCCCTTGTACACTTTTTGGTGTGAATTAGAATTTTCTCTACAAAAATTATCGAACGGTATTTTTTTATGGTATCAGAGCCAGGTTGGCAGAAGTGCTTTCTTCTTTAAACATCTCGCCCAATGTGATATTCAATAACAATGACGAGAGAGGCAGAAACTGAAAATGGGAAGAGGACAATTGATTTTTCCTCTCCATTTTTCTTATTGCCATCAAACAGTCCAAGTATGTTTTTAACACCCATTGTATTAAATGGTGATAAATATGATACATGGAAGAAGGCGTTCTTGATCACCTTATAAGCTAAGAACAAGGCAGAGTTTATTAATGGATTGATAGAGGAACCAACAACCAGAACGGCTAAATCGACAAATTGGGAATCATGTAACTCCATGTTATGATCTTGGATAATGAATAAACTAGAGGAGAAGATTCGACGGAGTGTAGTGTTTGCGCCCACTGCGATGATTCTTTGGGCTGATTTGAAGGAACATTTTTTGGTCAGAAATGTACCAAGAATTCACCAATTGAAAGGAGAAAATTTGTCTCTCTGGCAGTGAGGGATGAGTGTAGCTAAATATTACACAATTCTCAAGGCTAAGTGGGATGACTTGTGAAGTTACGCGAAGGTCCCGAGTTGTACGTGTAGAAGATGAAAGTGCAATGCCTTTAAGGAACTCGCTCAAAAGAGAGAGGAGGACAAACTACATCAATTTTTGTTTAAGTTGTAAAACTCGTCTTTTAGAATTTTTCATTCTCAACAATCTATCTTATAAATTAGACACCCACGGTGCTCTTGAAAGGCAAGTCTCCCTTTGAAATTCTTTTTGGTACTCCTACTTTGTATGATCATATACGTGTTTTTGGTTGTTTATGTTATGCACATCATAAGGTGCATGATAAGTTTGCATCTAGAAGTCGCAGTTGTGTGTTTATCAAATACCTTCACATGAAAAAACATGGAAACTTTGCGACCTTGATAAACACACTTTCTTTTATTGAAGAGACAACGTTTCATGTTAATGTATTCCCTTTTATTAATATTGGTGTTCCCACTGCTAACGTGTCACCTAATGTTAAGGGCGTTTTTTATTTTTGGGAAAGTGAGGAAGTCGGGATTAAGGGAGATGAGGAGGAGCATGGAAGAAAGGGGGTTTGAGTCCTTCTATGAGAGGGGCATTTCTCTGAGGGTGGAAAATATGATTTCTATGAATATTGAAGAGCGACTTGAAGAAAGTTCTTCACAACCACGTTGTCAAACTTATTTTCCATCCAGGTATAATGAATATGTTATTTTTTCAGCAACTTTGGCCCCTGAAAATACAGCCTTAACTCACCTAGGATTTAGGTTTGGCTGCTTTCTGGGAAAGGTGTTGGAGCTGCCAAGAGCCTAGTTGGGTGTAATTCTGGGCCACATACTATTTAGAGATGACACAGGCATCATCGTGATTTTTGTGATATGATTTTGAACTCCCCCCCCCAAGCTACCTCTTCAAGACCACGTTTCAAGTATACCTTATCCATTAAGTGATTTTGTTAGGTTTGACAAATTTTATCATAGTCACTAGACATTCTTGGAAGCTATTGATTCAGCCATAGAACCCTACAATTACGCTAAGACTATAAAGGATGTTCGATGGCGTGAGGCTATAGCACGTGAGATTGAGGCACTCGAGGCCAGCCTCACATGGAAGATTAAGGCTTTACCACCTGGGAAGAGGCCTATCGATTATAAATGGGTATACAAGGTCAAACACAAGTCATATGGTACGATTGAGCGGTACAAGGCAAGGTTGGTGGCAAAGAGTTCACATTTATTGAAGGCTTAGGCTTTCATGAGATGTTCGTACCGGTTGCTAAATTGGTCTCAGTTTAAGTATTTCTCTCTGTTGTCGTTGCATGAGGATGGGAGCTTCATTAAATGGATGTGAACAACATTTTTCATCAAGGTGATCTTGATAAGGAGGTCTACATGGATATACCTCAAGGGTTTGATCACGGTAGAGATGGGCAAGTTTGTAGGCTTCGGAAGTCTCTATATGGTCTCAAACAAGCCTAAAGAAATTGGTTCATTAAGCTTTGTGATGCCCTACATAGGTATGGATTTGTTTAGTCTAAAGTGGATTATTCCTTATTTATATATCATTAGGGTGCTATTTTTTTTGGACTGCTCGCTTACATGGATGACATCATTTTGATGGGTAGTGATTCTGAAGCTTGTTCTACTCTTAAGACATATCTTAATCGATGTTTCAACATCAAAGACCTGAGCAATTTGAAGTATTTTCTGGGTATTGAGGTTGCGAGATCAAAGAAAGGATTCTTTTTGTGTTAACGCAAGTATGTGTTAGATATTTTGTCAGAGACGGGCCTCTTTGAGTATAAGTCAATTGAGACACCCTTAGAGCAAAACCATTGGTTGGGTTTAGTCAAGAATCCACTTCTTGAGGATGATAGTGGGTATCATTAACTTGTTGGTCGATTGATTTATCTCATGATTACTAGACTGGAGATTTCATATGTGGTGCATGTTTTGTCTCAAATTGCCTTAGACACCATGCGAGGAGCACTTAGATGTAACATTATGCGTTGTTGGATACCTTAAGGGTAATCCTGGTTAGGGGATATTACTTTGCGCTGATTCTGATATACGAATTTAAGCTTTCTGAGATTTCGATTGGGCAAGTTGCCCTATCATATGACAATCTGTCACGGGCTATTTCATCACACTTGGTCAGTCCCTGATCTCTTAGAAAACCAAGAAGCAGCTCACCGTTTCACATTCTTCGGCTGAGGCTGAGTATTAGGCTATGACTGCTGCTATGAGTGAACTCATATGGCTCAAAGCTTTATTGACATCTTTAGGAGTTGATCATTTGAGCCTGATGGTTTTATTTTGTGACAATTTGTTGGCCATTCATATTGCAGCTAATTCGGTGTTTCATGAGTGCACGAAACACATTGAGATTGACTGCCACTTCTTCTGAGAGCACGTTCAGGCAAGCACGATCGATATTAGTCATATTTAGACTGAGGTCCAACCTGCAGACTTATTCACTAAGTCTCTCGATCACTCGTAACTTCAGCTTCTTCAGAGCAAGTTGGGCATTTACGATGTCCATGCACCAACTGAAGGGGGGGTATTGAGATTTGTATTTATTTGTATTATATTTTGGTGCACATTTAGTTTAGGCTTATTTAGATAGTTCGTGGGCTAAATACCCATAGAGTAGGGTCTGTTAGTAGGTTATTTGCTTTGTAATATATTTTTTGTCTCTTGTACCCTTTTTTATGTAAATTAGGATTTTCTCTCTAAAAATTATCAAGCGAAAATTTTCAATTATTGATTGACTAATCTTTTATGGATCGACAACTTAAATAGGATGAGGCATGCATAGGTGAGTTTCCACTAAACTTATTTTACTTTTGAGAAAAAGGGCCAAACAGGGGGTAGACTGTTTCGTCTAAGCTATTTTACCCAAAAAAAAGGAATAGAGCATAGACTAATATTGATTTAGACTTGTTTATCCCCAATTTCGACCATCAAAAATATTTTGAAAATAGTATGTTGTGGCAAAAAATTATTTAAAAACATAGTAGAATAAGTTACAATTTACGAAAAATATATTTTTTTAATCTTAAAGTGATGAGTTGTTTGTAATTTATAAAATAAATATATTCGAATAGTATTATGTGAACTTGTAGATAATGAACAAACATACATAAAAAAAACTCTTTTGAGATAATTTGATGCATAGTTGAAGAAAAGTTTACAATATTTGGATAATATGTTTGATTTTGTGCTCAAAATGTTAATATTCAATTTAATGATTAAGAATATAATGACAGAGAAGCAAAAAGACGCAAGTGTGATACATATAATGAAAATGAATGAAGCATTACTCTTTGTATTAAAAGAGGTGATCATGTATTAGGGATGAAACGAATGATCGTTTTGGAGAATAAGGTATATAAAAGTGGTTGAACCAACAAAAATCTAGAATGGAAGGTTATTACTACAATTTTATTTTTTAAAGCATTTCTTCTAGTTAGGAACTAACTGCATCTGGCATACTTATGAACTAGACTTTCTGTGTCAGTAATATCATATATTTGAAAATGAATTCATACGAGAGAGTTGGGGAGTTTTGCCAATTAATGTTTTTAGATATAGTATTATGTCAAGACTTAAATTATGGTGATTAAATTTGCACTAATTCCTAATTCATATGATCATGTTAAAATATGAGATTTAAAATATATTTTTTTAAATAAATTCGTTGTATATGAAATACTAAAAATCATTATTGAAATTTATTGATTAATTAGTTTTATCATCAAATTTTGGGTTAATTATACTAAACTCTTATAATTATTAACAAGAATATGCACTACAAGAAAATAACACAATCCGCGACGTTTTATAGATAAAACGTCGCTGAATGTAAAGACTTTTCATGACATTTTAAAAACGTCAAGAAACGTTCGAATCATAAAATGACGTGGATTTGTAACACTTTTTGCGATGTTTTATCAATAAAACGTTACGAAATAGAAACCGCGATGTTTTGTTAAATAAAATGTCACTGTTGGCTTACTTAAAAACATAGGGCAGTCCCAATCCCAATCCCAAATTGACATTTTCTAAATTTCTGAGTGAGGTAAGCGAGAGAGAGAGAGAGTGAGAAAGATACGAAATGGGGAAGTCATTGGGACCACCGGAGAGTTCTTCAGGAGGAGGGATGAGTGGACGAAGCATCTGATACTAACGAATCAGTTTCGCCACACCACTCCAGGTCTCGGCATCGCTCTCATCACCTTCGGTATCTATCTCGTCGCGAACAAGTCTATAACAAGTTCTACGCTCCTTCCTCTTCTTCTCACCACCACCACACCGATTCTCACTGATTCCATTGCCCATCCGTCTGTTTGATCAAAGGTTAGTTATTGCTTTGTGCTTTTCTAGTTCATGTTCGTGTAGAACGGTTACAGTAAATCTTTCTTTAGATTGCTTTGAATTTGGATTTACGGTTTGAAGCATCTTAGGGTTTTCTCCTGATGCTTGCCCCATACGAGAAGTAACAAGGTCTTCTCCTGATTTTGCCCCATACGAGAAGCTTGCCAAAGCAGGGATCATTCTTGGTCTTCATTGTTACCGCTTTTTTGGTGAGTGTGAGTGCTTCTTTCAAATGTAATATTTAAGTTGGGATATTTAGTTTTCTCACTACTTCCAGCTTATTAAATTGAACAATTGAGTTTTTGTAGTTCACAATGCATTTTGGTTGTAGTCTATGTTGGAGCTAGGCATTCCTATGTTGGTTGTTCTCCCTTTTCTGTTCTCACCAATAACAATTAAATTGAAAGAGAGAGGGAGAGGGACTAGTTAACACTATGCTTATCTGATGAGTTATTCTATCTAGACCGATGATGGCTTGAACTTCTTAGTAGCAGTCGATAATGTTTTGATGGTAAATAAAATTGAGAATCCTGAACGAATTGCGTTGTTTTTGCACACATTGGTTATTCTCTAGTGTATAAAGATGTATAAACAATATAACGTTTCAGTAATAAGTTTGGATTTCAGTTGCTTTTCTCTTTTTTATGTTTGCGATTTTGGTATATTGATAAGGAAAATTCATCGATGGCAGAGGATTTTGATCCTCTCTATGCTCTTTTTTACTTTGGTTGCTCCTATCGTTTTCGTCTCCTATAGGCTCGGGAACATCTCTCCTGCTAGTAAGTCCATCTTCTGGGCACCAATTCACATTGCACATACGTAAAAGTTAGAGAAAACGGAGGTGTGAGAATATTACTCATAACTGAATCTTTGTCATCTTGGTGATGTTTCTTTAGTCGTTTTAACATTAAGGTTTGGTTACAATGGATTTTTTGTTTAATAAATTATTTTAATCTATCTTTAAAAGGCGGAAAGAGTTTGTAGAAGATTTGACTTTTGTAAGTACCTTAAATATGATGCTTTTTGTTTCATTTCGAAGCGGTCAACAAAAAGTAAAATGGGTATATAGAATTTCAAGTTTATTTTTTTCAAGGTTCAGTACCAAGAAGTTATTTTCTCTATGTGAGGATAGTTTGTTGTGTATTATGAACTCTTTTGAATTGAGAATTTCCCACAGTTCTGTACTATTTGTGTCACACTATCTAGATTTGCAGTACTCACCTCAAATTATTTTTAACTATCTAAATTTCCCCAATGGAAATTAGATAACCATAGATGACATGGTAAATGATTTATTGTTCACTCATTTTTTCTTGGTGAAGAAATATAGGACTGATGCTGTAACACTTAATTCAATCAAGCAAGTTTGATGGTCTATTTCTTCGTGTATGTTCCGCTCTCAGAGTGCTAATATCCTATAGCTAATTACGCATATCCTTTGTTCCTGCTTTGTGCTCCAGGAAGTAGGTGAAGGCTTGAAAGAGCCAAATCTGGTCATTTATGAAGACAAGGGTTTTGGTTCCACCATGAGTTACAACTCTTCTAATGAGAAAAATGATTCTAAGCAGTTAGGAACTTATGGGGATGTCGATCCTGACTTAAAACAATCTGAAAATTCTGTAACTATAGCAAATCATTCGAAAAGTAATGGTAGGTAGAATGTTATTCTCATTTCTCCTTTTGTATTTGACTGCTGTAAGCTTTCTTTGACTTGTTAGTATTTATCATTTTAGGAACTAATAATTTAGAGATAGATGAAGATTAGGCTGTGTTGAAGGAAACTAGATACTCAAGGTCAGGAGAAAAGGTAGTCTATGTCATGCCTCATGTCTTCTTGTAATGTTTTTTGCTGGAATTTATAGTTTTCAGAGTTGAGGCTAATTTTTTATATATGGATTTGCCAGATAAGTGAGAAGAAATGAAATAACATGTATGTTTTAACATTTGCAAACATAAGCATGCTAAAGTAAATGTAAAATGCAAGCTCATTTATCTGAGCAGAATCGTGCATAATGCAAAAGTTAATTATGAGCTTACCTGTGGCAACTTGTCTGACCAGGAATAGAGCTTGTGTAAGTATAGTTGTGATCCAACTTTGACCAATATCTCTTCTAGGAAGCCCTACTTCGATCTCATGAACTTGTGTAATGTGAATGAACTGCTTAAGACTTGTCCGAGTAATTCACAGTATGCTATTTTGGCGTGTTTATGGATTTGGGTGAAATTTTCCTTTAATCTCCCTGCAATTATCTATATAGCTCATACTATTTGTATTACACTATCAAGAGATTACTTAAATACTACAATAGCATAGGATGTTAAATCTTACAATGTAATAAATGACTTGGGAAAAATGTTATATGGATATTCTGATGCTAACGTACTTTATCATATTGTCTCGAACTTAAAACGTCAAGCTACCATATTAGTCTCTGATTTTTGGAGCCATTTGTGCTTCTGATAGGAATGCATATGGCTGAAGTATTTTATTCTCCAGTTTGATTTTTCTCTATCAGTGGCTCATTCAAGATTGGTTTTCTTTCTTATATTCAGAGCAATCATAAAGGTATCATACTCAAGGACAAAGTATTAGAAGTAGGGGACCCTGTAAGTACATGAAGTTGTTTTGACTTCTTTGTTGCTGTTGAAAAATAATGTTCTACTTTGAAGGATAAACTAACTACAAGGTTGTTCTCTTTTCTTCTTCAAGCCTTTGCTGATCCAGTTCCTTCTCTAATGGCAGTGTTGTCAAGGGGACTATTCTCCTCAATAAAAAGGTAATTTTGCTTAATGTCTTATGAGGATGGATAACGCAATATCTTAAACATTTTAGTTGTTTTTTCAGTTAAAATTTCAAGATACTATCTTAGTGTTTTCGCGTAGGTTAATAGAACTTGCATTCTTAATGATTGTTGTGTATTGTTTCTTATACCGTTTTTGAATTTTTCATAGAGCCTTAGGTGTTAAAATTGTTTTTGTTCGTATTGAAAGAAATACAAAAATTTTACTTCGATTGATACGGCGTGAGATTGTGAGTTATTATCTTTTTAATTATATCTTTGTCGCACACTTAAATGAGATTGTCTATCTAACTAATTTTTAATTTTTCAGGAATTAATGTGTAAGGAATTGGCAAATTCAATAGAACAAGGTCATCCGATGACAGATGATGAAGTGTACGATAAAGTCTTGAGCACTAGATCAGATTACGATGTTGACATGGGAGTTGGGTCTTGACCACAAGGGAAGACTTTGGTCAGAAAGAGATTTCGAGATAAACTAAAGGAATCAAACAACAAAAAAAGCTCTTGGAACTTCTATGTTCTACACATAATATTCGTTTAGGTTAGATATATGTACTCATATAGATATATTATATACTTATGATGTACTTTTTATATTAATTAGTGTATATTATGACATGTTTGCGAATTGCAATTAAATAATAAATTGTCTACACGTATGAAATTCTTGTGATATATGAATAATTATGAAAATTAATGATATACTAAAAAAATTGAAGAATTAAATAAATAAAATTCGTAAATAATATTGAATAGTTATTAAACAAATAAGATTTTTAAAAAAGTTATTTAAAAAATAATTCTTAAAATTGAAAATTTATTAAATTAAAATTATTTTCAAAAAATGAAAAAATAATAATTAAAAGAAAATAATTCTATTTTGCGACATTTTTGTAAAACATTACGTGACGTTTTAAAAACGTCGTAGAATCTGACTTTTCATGACGTTTGCGTAAAACGTCGCGGAATGTGACATTCTGTGACATTTTTAAAAAATAGCGAAGAAAGACCGATTTTTTAGTGACATTTTTTAAAACGTCGTGGAATGTCAGTGTTTTTGTGACGTTTTACAAAAAACGTCACAGAAACCTTTTGCTTACATCACATTTCGCGACGTTTTTTGTGACATTTTTTAAAACGTTGCAAATTGTATTCTGTGATATTTTTTAAGATTTTGTGACGTTTTTTAAACGTCACAAATTATGTTATTTTCTTGTAGTGACGACTAAAAAGATTATATGACAATTAGACAAGTAGAGACTTTTTGGATTTGTGTGCCTATTAAGCCCAACTATACATATTAATTATAGGGATTTAGCAAAGAAAATAAGACATATGTTGTGACCCTCCAAAATTCTTAAACTACAATTTAATTAAATTTCTCCATAGTTATAATTAATTATAAAAATTATTAATTTAAAAAATAATATTCATCAGTTAAAAAATTATCTATACAATTATAACTATCCCAAATAGTAATATTTAAAAGTATATACAATAAAACAACTATACTCAATTTAATCTACTGGTCACTTTTTCATATAGTCAATCACGTGTACTAAGATTATTGACAATTTCTGTATCTTGGAAAAAAATATAACAACAAGACATGAGTCGCTTGTTCAATAAGGATAACATGTCCATAGTCTTAAAACCAAACAATTCAATATATGATGAAAATAGTTAAATGATAAAATTTACATATAATACTAAAAAACACAAGCAATACTCAGTTGCCCAAACACAATGTCCTTAATCTTATTACTAATAATTATTAGTACTAATATTATATTTATTGATTACAATTTATAGTTTACCTCTTTATTACTAAATTAACTAGGCCTGTTTTTCCTAATAGGCTTATATTTAATAGTCAGTTGACTCATCTTTACTCATTATAATCATCTACTAAATGGAAATGTAATAAGATGTATAAATATCGTCATAGAATTCCTCAATACCTGAATTTAATTTGGTACCCCATTATTAGTCTAATTCTTAGCCATCAACACAGAATATCTCTTGACTTAAGATATCCCGACGCCACTGTAATAACTAATCATCGCATAGGACATTTTCGAGATTTAGAATGTCACGTCACTACTCTACGGATAAGTACCTAGGCATAGTTCACCCATATCTCAACAACTCATCAATCTATAATCATCGAAAATAGCCTATTTTAGGTACGCAACAAATTCACAATTTTTACAGTTAATTCTCAAACCATTATAAACTAATCTCTATTTAATTTCATAAACATGATTTATCTTATATTAATATTCTTAATTTTACACGTACACAACTGCAATTTATAATTACCATATTTTTTCCTAACTATTTGACGATACACATCATAACTATTTTTTCCTTGTTAATTATTTATTTAATAAATAAATTCTTAAAAATTCATACAACAACAACATGGACAACTACAACGACGACAATAATTCTATTTGCACCAAATGTGTTAGGAAGTAATGCATTTCGTAATTCCTCACAAACAACTGCGAAGTCTTTTGAGAAATGATTAAAAACTTGTCAAACTAGCAACTAGCAAGTTACATATAACGCTCGGAGATTATTAAGTTTTCTTTTCTTCTTAGTGGTAAGATGGTATTGAGGCCAGCTTGCAGATACATCATTCACGCGGGTTCCATCCTACTTCGTGGGCATAAGTGATACTATACAGAGATATGAACGCATATTGTAGGTGACATAGATACTTACCACCAAGTTCAATCCTACAGCTCATAATATGCAGCTCCACTTTTCACTGATCAACTGACTACAACAATAACTGGATTATGGTGTCAGATGCTATAACCAAACAAAGTGATTAGAATGGGATTTCCAGACATTCTATCTAGTTACGTATGTGCACATCCGAAATCAAAAGCTTGTCTACTGTTTTATTGACCAAAGAACAATACCTCCAGTATGATATGCTAAACAATTATAACTTGATTTCCAATTCATAAAGATATCCAAAACACTTTAACCAAAGAACTAGTTCTCGTTGAAGTTCAATTTAGAGACGAGGTTAACTAGATGCACAGATAGATGCGATGCTTAATGGAACATTTGCACATGCAACATGTACTTTAGAATATCCACATCACCTTGCTTGCATGTATGTATTTCTATCCAGAAATTAGTAATTACATAAACACTTAAAAGAAGGTGCGGATTATCAAATGTCAAAGCAAATAAATAACGGACGCGGTGCCTCTCCAATATTTAGCTGCTCGAAGCAACGATGCCTTTCCAATATATTTTTTTCTGTTTTTAGAAACTTTAGGGTGACATACAAATATATGCAAGATTGATACGAACTTAATTAATAAGTTGTTCAATGTACCTGTGCTAACTGAGTTAACCAGAAAGCGAACATTTCTACTAACAATAATCAATGTTATATACTGCCAACTCCGTCACATGTTTGGATAGTCACCAGTTGTTAGAATATTTGACTTGCTGTATTCCTATGAGATAAATAATAAATGAAACTTGAGCAGGTTCATGAACTGGGAATTTGATTCCCAGTTGACTATGGTATATATGAGTGGGGACCCAAGAATCTGATGTAAGAATGGGAGACAATCAAATGTTTAAGAACCAACAGTTGTACTTTTGTCTTCAACATCTCTAACCTTCTAAACTGTCGTTAACTTCCTTTACTAGAAACTTGTGACCTTTTGTTTGCAGTTGTTTAATTGTGTTGTCTATTCATGTTCTTTATCCCTATAGGTTCAGATTACAAGGCACGTTTTTGCCTAAATACATGAGCTGTCAGTGCTTCTAAATCATGCTATATGGATTTGATTCTTTGGTCACTTGTACTTGAGACATTAGGTCGCATGCATGCTCGTAGATTAGTTTCTACACGTTGTATTGGACCTACCCTTTCTGTTCAAACTCTGCTTCCAAGCCAAAAAAATACGCCTCTTTTAAGATATATTAATTTAAATTTAAATTTAAATCCACAATATAGCATTTCCCATCATTGTAATTTTTCTCCCCTAAGAGTACTCTTGCTGAGTTATACGGGAAACTAAGGGAGGAAAGCCAGTGGGACAGAATCCTTCCACTGATTCTTTTATGTGATTAGACACCTTCTCATTTTGCCTGACAGTCTGTTAATTCTTTATGATTGAACTAAACAAGTTAATGAACAAATATGATGAATTGGTTTGCAGACATGAGCGAACTCCCTCCAGTAGTATCTGCCTATGCTTTATAGTTTCTTTTGCTCGATGTCCTAATCTTTGTCGTCAACTTTTGCTACATACTGAAAAAAAGTTTTCGAAAATTTTCATTTCACTATCGGGATCGACTAGCTACGTTATTTTACACTCATGTTGCTTTATCTAATCGCTTATGAAAGGCCTTAAAGTCGTACAAATATCAGAATAGTTAATAGTCTTTCTATGGTAACCTTTGTTGGGTACAGTTTCAATGATAATTTTGACACCAAACGATAAGGAAATTTAATATATGTTACTTCTATACTAATGGCTCCTGCTTAAATTTATGATTAATTTGGAAGTACCACTTTTTAATGTTACATAAAAATTACGTAATTACGTACCTCGAACATCTTCCTATGTCTTCCCTCCTTGAACTTTTAACTCTATTACATACATTTCATGTAACTATATCAACTTGGGGCGGATGTTTCATGGCGCTCTTCATTTCTATTGTTGCAACCCGTATCCTCGAGATGCAACAGGTTCATAGTACCCCAGCCTGTTTACTGCGCCCTTCCTGCAATTTGCCTTCTCGCTGGAACTGAGGCCAGATTCAGTTCATCCAAACAATTTCTCAATGGATCCGTACGTGGTCTATAATTGTATGCTACTTGATCTATCAGTTTGCCAATAAGAAACTTCACTCAACTGATATGTAAACCCCTCAGTACCTCAGTAATGTTAGCTTTAATTTTGATGAATTTAAAACTTCACGAAATAATGTACAACGTGCATCTTAAAATGCTTTTTAATATTTGAATTTGTCTTGCCTATGGTTATCTTGAAATTTAAGTACGCTTCTTAAGTTTGTGTTCGATTGTTGGTCTAGATTAATCTTTTTTGCTTCAAATGGTTTTGGTCATGTCAGATGTGAGAATTCAAAATTTGAGGTTCTGATATTTATGATTATATAAATTTTAATATTTTAGAAATATTTTTAATATTTGTTAATTAAGTTTTAGAGAAATAGCAGATATTTAGAAAGTGCACAATTAATTGATTATACGATAATATCTAAAAATAGTGGAAATTTTTAATAAAAAATATGATGTTTAATTTGCTATCATCATTTAGTGTTGTTTAATATTTTTCTATTAAAATATTGGATTGAGATAATTTAAGAGATTATAGAAAAATAAGAAAATAATTTATAATTCATAAGAAAACAATTAGGACCAATTCGAATTTATCAACTAATTATGTATCCTACTAGTCAACTAGTCTTAGGCATCAAAAATTGGTAGACCAATGTCTTACACTCTTCAACCAATATAATTGAAAACTATTTTTAAAATGAAAATAATCGTTATCTTTGTAGTAAATCATGATGGGAAAGTTTTGAAAGCAAATTAAATGGAAATAAAGATAATTCTAATGACATTTATTAACATTTACATGATTTTGATGGCATTTGTAGTATATACCAATTAGGTTTTAAGGTTAATTATTTATTACCTATATGCTTTAAATAATTTATTGTAAGATTAAATAATATTTGTCTCTCTAAATTGACTAAAACTGAGTAAGAATTACAATCATGTAAGGGTCATGATAAATTTAGACTTTTGTCAAATTGATAGGTTTAAGGAACCTAATTATGTTTATTAAGTATAAATTTGTCTGATATTTTGTGACTTTCCAAAATAACAAACAAATAAATAACGACGCAGTAAAAATTTTCATTAAACACAAAGTTTGGGATGACTTAATGTACGCATCTTTACTCCTAATTAGTAGGGATGTTATTTCTTTTTAAAAAAATTAAAGAAGTATATTATCAAAGCTGGAAAACTATATACAATCCTATTAGAAGGATAATAACAAAACTACGACATCAATGCTATATTATCAGTAACAGTCATCCAATAACAATATTTCATCTCCTAAAGTAACCAAGCCACTCTGAGTTTCGGACTAATAGCCTCTAATTTTCCTTTGGCTATAAGTAACTCTCTAACTAAATTGATAATAGTAGCTGTAAGCTCATTTGATTGTTGCTCCACATCCTGATAAAGGCGACGGTTTCGCTCCCTCCATAAGTAATAGACCATCATCTGAAACGACGTCCGGATGATGAGATCATCTCTCAACCTAGGTTTGGAAAGCTGTATAACCTCATTCAATACCTCAGCCCATTCAAAGGAAACAATCTGAATTCCTAACAGTTGCAATATTCTGCTCAACACCTCTTTAGTATAAAGACAATCAAAAAACAAGTGATTACGACTTTCATTTTCTTGTTTGCACAACACACATATGGGATCATAACTTCCAAACCATCGGTCCTTAGTGCTCAGCCAATTTTTAGTTGCAAGCCACAAGAAAATAGCAGGTTTAGGACTGAGTACCTGATTCCACACCAAAGCAGCCCAAGGTACTACATCATGCAGCCCCCTCACAATTCCATGTGTCGATCTATTTGAAAAGTCCCCTCCCTGATTTGCCACCCATATCCATTTATCCTGCTGATTACGAAGGTGTATAACATTCGCATATTGATCAAATAAGTGACCATATTTGCAATCCAACAGCCGTGATCTCTCCCTACTTAGCCATGCAACCGTAGCATCCTTAGGGATTCAGTTTCTAAACACAAGTAAATCATTTTGAAACCACAAAGGGCTAGATTCATTCCAATTATCAAACCAGAAAAACGTATCCTCTCTATTCCTCACTTTACTTTTAATGAAAGGATAAATCAAATCTTGTAATTGCAGCAAAATTTTAAAAATCCAAGAGTGTTCATACCTCAATTGAACTTGCCAAAAGCTTTGCCTATGAAGGCTATATATCTGTACCCATTTGACCCACATCGCTTCTTTGTCCACGAATAATTTCCATATTCTCTTCATGAGTAAAACTCTTTGCATTTGTTTAATCGAAATAATGCCCAAACCCTCATATTTTTTAGGCACTACAATATCACACAATTTAATCTTTGCTCCTTTGCAATTATCATGCTTACTAGTTCATAAGAAGGATTTTAATATCTGCTCCATGTCTTTGATAACTCTCTTAGGGATGACAACATGAGCAGCCCAATGACCATGCATACTATTCAACACTGAAGTGATCAGTATATTTATGTTTTTGTAAACTTTTAAAAACCTAAAAAATGTAGTTATGCAAGAAAATATTTTTAGTAGAAAGGTTATTTTTGTTTTTGTGAACTTTTAAAAACCTAAAAATGTAGCTATTATAGGTTACGTACGAGACCTATTGCTCATGTAATTTAGGATGATGGTCAATCGCCTGTAGAAGTGGTTATTCGAAGTAGTGCTCTTGATTCAACGAACATCATTTATTTGGGTATTTATCAGTGGTAGTATACAATCAAGCCATCAAAACCTTTTAATTTGCCTGGCTTGGTCATCCTTGACATATAGTTATTAATGTGTATACAGAGTTGAAGGGATATTTTTTAAGTGTTGTGTATGACTGCATTGTATGGTGTTGGTGCCTGTTTGTAAATGTTGTGATATGTGACTTGTTTCATACAAGTTGGGATGTAAAGTAAGGCCTTAAAAAGGTGTGAATGTGCTTGCTGAGTGTAATGGTTGACAGGACCCTATTAACCAAATGCCAAAATAGAGCATGTACCATCACATTGCACGGGACAAATCGTTCAAAATCAAATTGGGTTGCGTATCAAATTATTATCATAAGACGAATGACTCGGGAATAAAATAAAGTGTGTACCATTATGTTACCTAAAACAAATAATCAGGAACTAAAATTTGACATGTATGAGCCTATTAGTCAAATGCACTTATCTTAAACATTTAAATAAAATTGTATGATTTTATTGACATTATTACATGTTATATTTAATATGATTATTTTCAAAATTTTAAAATACTTAAATCATAGCTCCTTTAAAAAATATTATGGAGAAATTGATTATACCATATAAAAATGGTTATGAATATTTTCGTTATATGAAATAAAAGGGTGGATTTTATATTTATTCTATTATAATTTATATTTAGTTAATATGTAATATCTGACTTTATGTTTATATTAGGAACTTTGAATGTGGGTGTATAAATTTTGGATTCAAAAGAATTTTGAGAAGGAAAGAGTTGAATAGGTTATGGGTTGTACATATTAACCAGTTCTCCGAGAGATGAACCCATTTGTGCGGCATCTTGATAGAGGCCTCCATGGTTCTTAATTCTAAACGCATTGTACCCAGCCGATGCCACTCATTCGGGTTTTGCCTGTCAATAAACATCCCTTGACAACTTCACGTGATCCTACTTGTGCTGCCTCGGCGATCACTGATCCACTATAAATTATTTTATGACGGATGGGTTTACTCGTTAATGCATAAGGGCACTTAATTAGGACTTAGTTCCACCTCATCAACATTTTATTAGGTTTACATGTAAACAAAACTCCAGTAACAATATTCAAATTATAAAGCTTATCTTATGCCAAAAGCTTTCCCTGTTTCTCACCATACGCTATTTACTGATATTATTAAGCGTGTTATTATTCGCACCATTCCTTGTTTATTTAAAACTTTTTAACTTCCCAGCTCTCAACATTCGTGAAAGCTGAAAAAGCTTTTATAGGTGTGTGGACATGCAATCAAGCTCTAAGTTCATTTCTTTAAATGCCAACCAAACCAAGTGTTCTGTAAAGAAATTAGGTTGCCTTGGAACAAGTAGGCACCTATCTTGCAGTTGCATAATAAAGATAAAGGATATACGTGTTATATACTCTAAAGTTGCTCGTTAATCCTCTCAAAATTAAAATTAAAACTATTCTCTTATTATGTAAAATTAGGGCTGCGTTTGAATTTACATTTTGTTTATAACTACACTATATAGTTACTGTAATAACTTCCACAACTCAAAATCCGTAATCTAAAATCGTGCCTGCGACTGCATCCGTCATGGACAAGGGCATTATAAGTATCTTACCTATTATTTTGTGATCGCACAAGAGTGGCTATTAATTTTTACTTTCGCTTTTACGTGGGTCTTCTTCACCTGGGTCCCTATGCAGTACTGGTGCAGCCTGTGATATCTGTGCGCGTTTTAGTGATGACAAGACACTGAGCCCAGAAAAGGGGACAAAGACGATGCTGCCAAAAGCCGAAGGACAAGATACAGACATAGCAACTGAACCTCCTGTACTCGCACAATTTCTCCACACCAGCTGTAATGCTTTCCCCCACTATTCTTTTCACCTCTTATCTTCATCATACTTTGCATCACCTTCCTCTTTTCAACTTCCCTTATATGTATAAAACATGTGCATAATAATTTAAGATTAACCTTATAATTAATTAGAAACTGATGAGTCAATTAATAAACTTAATTATCATCATAAGGTTTTGTATATATAATACATATTATTATTTGTCAAGAGTAAATGAGGTCCCAAGTGTACACAAGAGGTACAGGGAGAGAGTTCGTGAATTGTGAGGAAACTGAAATCAATAGTTTGTGAAATCCCGACTCCCGAGGAGGCGTTCACCATTTCCCACCTCAATTATTGAACTAGTCCCATGCTTGATGCCTGCTACCCCCCACAGGCCACAACTGCGTTTTAATCTGTCAATATAATATTACGTGACAACGCAGCCTATGTATGTTATGTGCGTTTTTTAGAAAACCAGAAAAGACAGTTATATTTCCTGAGGGGGCCAAGACAGACAGGGGAGGGAGGTCTATTTTTTGAATCTATTCGTTGCCTATTCTCTTCTCTCTTACCATATTTCTTTTCCATCATTTCAAAACTTTTGGTTTCAGAAATACGATAAGTCCACGAAATAAGAGGAGATCTATGCTATTTTTAAATCCAATTTAGTTGTGGTTTCTTGGTAGAAGCACCTTAAATCTTTTTCCTCTATCGCAATGCTAATTTTGCACTTTGTAGTAACCCAAAAAAAAAAAAAAGAGAAAGAAAGAACCAGCATAGCTTAACTCAATCTTGTCTTCTTAAGTAAAACATGTTGACCTTTTAATTTATATTCTCTTCGTAACGTAAATTTGCATTTTACCTTTGATTACTTCTTCATAACAATTGGATGGAAAAAGTTGGGGCCGCCAAACAATAAAAAACAATGATAAGTTGTTTATACTCGGAGTAAAAAACACAAAATTAAATAAATCGTAGATTGCTTTGCCAAAAATGTTGTCCAATTTATTAATACCATTCGAGCATGACTATTCTTATCATTAAATGTTAAAAGCGTACGTAGCTAAGTAAATAAAGGGCGGCGAATCTCATCAATTTTAGAAGTATGATTTCCTCTAGGTCTTAGCAAATGAGTCTCAGCATGGCGGTGGGGAACTAATTCAACCTCACTCATCCCTAAAAAGTCAATTTATGTGAGAACCAATTTTAGCTCAAGTCAATGTCTCAGGTTGAGTTTGGCAACGCTAGTTCCTTAGCTTAGAGATTAAATAAATTATGAGTCATAAAGATAAACAGTAATTCCTTAGTCTAAGACTAAAACAATATTAAAAACAGATAGAATCACAAAACCAAAAAGAAAAAAATGAAAAAAGATTAACTTTGAGGAATATGATAGTCATTGACAGCCTCTTACTCTGGTTCCGTTCACCATATGCTATTTATAACCGAATATAACATAAAGCACAGAGAGAAAGAGAAGAGATATGGAAGGTCATAACGTAACCGATCTGTACAAAGAATGTCTCAGGAACCATGCAGCCAGCATCGGCAGCTACGCCACTGACGGATGTGGAGAGTTCACTCTCGACTCCTCCGCCTCCTCCTCTCCACCCACCCTCCACTGCGCAGCCTGCGGCTGCCACCGCAACTTCCACCGCAAGGTGACCTACAGCCGTGAAGAGACCACGAAAGTCATGGAAATGATCGAGTATGGCGGAGACAGGAGGGCGGTGATGGTGATGGAGTCAGGTAGGAAGAAGAGATTCAGGAGTAAGTTTACGATGGAGCAGAAAGAGAAAATGTTGAGGTTTGCAGAGAAGCTGGGGTGGAAGCTTCAGAGGTCGAGAGATGAGGAAGATGAGGTTGAGAAGTTCTGTAGAGGGATTGGAGTGAGCAGACAGGTTTTTAAGGTTTGGATGCACAATCATAAGAATTCTTCTCCTTCTTCTACTACTATTACTGCTGCTACTGCTTCTACTGAGAATGCATCTTCTCTGACCACTCAGTAATCAGAAATTATCGTTATCATTAAAACATATGGGAAGAGAAGAGCTTCGATTCATATCCAGTTAACTCCTTTCTCTTCTCTGCTGTGTTCATTTTGGTTGTAAGTCATCATCTGAGCGCTAATGACTTGATTAGCATTTTCTTCATGCCAATTCCAACCTCAAGAATTAGAGAATTTTGAAAATGTTACTTATATTCGTAAGCTCATTTACACAATTCAAGTGACATCTAAATACGTAAATAGATCCGTGGTTTGATCCACGTGAAAAAGAAAAACAAATGTAGATGTTTATATGACAAATGTAGATTTGCTGGGAATGGATTCTTGCACATTTCCTGTTAAAATTAAGAATGCGATACCTTATGTCCGTTAATTAGTTCTCCTACGATATAATTAAGTTTTCTTACAATTGGATCATTTGGTTCTTGGTCATCCTCAAATCATCAACCACGAAATGTTAATTTAATTATTAGCATGTAATGAGCATATATGCTAAGATTATATTAAACGTTTGTCTTTATTTTTTGTCTAGAGACTGTACTGATGAATTTTCTTTACCATACCTTATTTTGTAACCTTTTATTTTCAGTCAGAGAACTTTTGATCAATAAATTACCGCATGTTTACTCGTTAGATCTGTTGATATATTGTTAAATGCAAACTTATCCAAAAGGATTGTGCTACTTTCTATTACAACAATATAGCATTTAATTTGGTCTCAACTCTCAACTGAATCTTTCTTCATTCAGTTTTTACCTTTTAGTGATTACTGTTCTTAAGGCAACCGCCATTCCATCGGGTTTCTTCATATGAAATTTTTTTTTCTATAAAAGCCATAAATATGTCTCTCGAAATCTTACATGCAACTGTCTGGACCCTATAATAAACTGATAATCGCGGTGACCAAACCAATTTTGTGATGGTTTGTTCATATAACTTCGTAACGGTTCAATACATTGGAGGCCACGGTGCTTAGGCAATGATGATGATAATTTGAAATCATAACTCTTCATAAATCTTTAGCATTGAACTGTTGCTTTCTTTTTAATTTTGAGTATACATGCAAACATTCAAAAGTATTGTTCTAGTTAAACGGGTGTTAACTATATCCAATGCCTTGACCTTTATTCATATAACTTGGATTTTTAGTACACTAAGCGCTTCATAATCCTTTAGGAATAGGGATGGTAACTCCAAATTCGACCTTTTGTAAGTGGAAAATTAGCTACTGTCTGTCTGACCTCTCCTCATTTCCTGTTGTAGCTTAGTATGCTGAAAATTTTTATTCTTCGCTAAATACGGAAAGTTAGATGCCTAAAAAGTCTTGTTTTAAATGATTGGAAACAAGACGTAAAGGGTATTAATGCTAAATAATTGAATATCTCTTCCAACCTGAACATATAAAAGTCTTGTCACTGCTTGTCCCCTTCCAATTCAAGCAAGTTTGAACTGCTCACGATTCCGATGGAGTCCAAGACTCCAAGGCCCGATAATTTTTATTTTGATATTGACATTAATTATGAGATGGGATCAGTTATATGCTACCCCACATTTACAATCTTTAAAATAAGATACCTTGAAATTAATAACTATACATCATAGGCATATTATGTTACCATCTAAATTTGAAGTCTAGAAATTATAACTCTTGACTGTTGCAGCTAAGGTAGCAGAGACAGTTCATTTTTTCGTTTACGGCACATCATTTTGATTAGTTATGTTGTTCAATATTTAATCAATATGTATGAGTGAGTCTTAGTTATTATTATTATTGTGGACCATATTTTTGCCCAATATATTTGGCTGAAGCATTTCTTTTAGTTGGAAAAATGGTCAGCAACAACAGATAATGCATGTTGGAAAATGGTTGCTGATTTCTAGTCCCTTCTATCTTTATCTAAGACAACCTTTTGACTTCTAGTTCCTTTTATCCTTATTTAAAAATAATCTTTTGACTTGGGCTTTCTTCCCTTAAAATCCTCCCCCATGTTTTGAGAACAATCCACCCACAAATTAAATTTCAGTTACAATTTGGACTCCAAAAATTAAGATTTTGGGGCTCTATTTCAGCCACCAGTGCACATGTTAAAGGCTAGCTGTGTTAACCTTAGGGAGCAAACGACATTATCAATTACACGTAGGTCATGCCAGAATTTGTTTTAACTTTAAGGCAATGGCTCATCCACGACATAGCTTTGATTGATAAGTTTCTATTCTCTATCTCTTTATTTTCCAACAATTTGAAAGCGAATCCAAATCTAGGGCCATTTCTCTGAACAAAGCTCTTCCAGGGCTTTCCAAATTTGAACCCCTTGACGGAACCAACTATAGGTGATGGTCACAAAAACTTCTGATTCTCTTTGGACAACTCAAAGTTGATTATGTATTGCTCATGGATGTTCTATCTGATGAACCTGAAACCTCTCAATCTTCTGTTATTTCTCTTACTACACCCTCAACCTCCTATTACTCCTCTCACCACACCCATTACTGAAAAAGGCGCTACTTCCATTTCCAAACTTATCACTGAAAAAGCTAAAAAGTCAGATGATGAATTAGGGAGAAGTTTGATAAAGATAACAAAACTGTGAGAGGTCACTTGCTAAATCACATGACGAACTCGTTGTTTGATTTGTTTATGAACCATAAATATGCTAAGCTGATTTAGGACACTTTAGAAAAGCGTTATGGGGTGATGATAATGGAATGAAAAAATATGTGGTAGGAAAATTGTAACATCCCCTCACTTATGGGAAAGGGCAATTTGGTCTTTTTGAATGGGTTAGAAATATTGAAAGTGTCTTTATC
>JAOTAY010000006.1:25521701-25550551 GCA_025629805.1 Erythroxylum baracoense | reverse complement strand
TACTATGGTTTCTTGAACTAGGAAGAACTAGTGTGATAAGTTGGAGATGAAATGAAGATGATAAATGGGGTTGAACAGGTATAGAATTTCATGATGAATGTGTATAGTTGAATGGTTGTGTTTTGGGATGATGACCAAACATGGATGATGAATTGATTGTAAATGATTTTGAATTGGAATGGACGTGACAATGATGAGGAAAATAAGTATTAGAATTGAGCAACGTGTATTCCATGAGAAGCTCTTGTATGAAGGATTCAAATAAGTATCTCAGTAATCAAAGGTTGGAGATTTTGTGAGATCTGTCAGTTGGAGAAATGAACTAGTCGACTATCATCATATTAGTCGACTATTCTAAGAGTTGGATAAATGGACTAGTCGACTATTATCATGTTAGTCTACTATTCGAATAGTTAGATAAATGAACTAGTCGACTATCATCATATTAGTCGACTATTCGAAGAATGGAGCTGAAAGTTTTATGTAAAATGTTAGTGCTAGTTGACTATCATCATATTAGTCGACTATTCGAAGAGCAGAACTGAAAGTTTCATGGAAAATGATAGTATTAGTCGACTACACACCTACTAGTCGACTATCAGTTACAGCTGAACCAAATTGACTTTGTTAATTGTCATAAACATCTTGAAGTCATTAAGTAAAGATCATTTCTTCAGAGCATTGATGATTTTGGTGACTGACTAGTGTGGGTACACCACTCTTGTGGAAATTACGCTTTTGTCCCAAATCTTGTATATGTGGGCTTATCATTGCTTATCTGTGAGGGTATGAGCATAAGAATGAATTGTCATTTATCAAATGCTCAATTATGGATGTTTTTAATAATATAAGAACCCTTCGCTCACGTGTCATGACTCCGAATGTTGGCAGCCTTACAATTGGAGCGAACACCTCCTTATAATCAACACCATATTCTTGTTTGTACCCTTTCATAATAAGTCGTGCCATATACTTGTCAATATTGCCATCTTTGTTCAGCTTTGTTTTATAAATCCATTTAACTCCTATGAATTTTTAGCCCTCTGGAAGTTCTACTAGCTCCTATGTATTATTTTTCTTTGTGGATCTCATTTCTTCATCCATAGCATTTTTCCACTTTGAATCTTCTACAACTTCTTGGAATGTAAGAGGGTCACAATATGCAAAAAAAGCAAAATTTGCTATTAAATCATCATAAGATAAATCATTTCCACTTACATTATCTGTCATCCAAGATGGTCTTCTTCTTTGACGGGGTTGTTTAATTTCAACTGGAATGGTAGCCATTGAACTTTCATCACCAAGTCCTGATTGTCTCTCCGTAACTAGAAGTTGCACTTGCTGGTTAACTTTGTTATCAAATTCATCAACAGTGATTGGTATAGGTTGTTGCCCTACATCATTTTCGCTCCAATTCCATGTATTTTCTTTATCAAAAACTACATCTCTACTGATTACAATCCTTTTGGTGATTACATTGAATAACTTTTATGCTTTGGAGACTTCACTTATGTCAAGAAAGATACACTTCTCAGCTTTGTCTTCTAACTTCTTCCTTTTCTCATATGGTACATGTGCATATGCAATGCAATCGAAAATTTGAAAGTGATCTACAGCTAGTTTTTGACCGCTCCAAACTCCTTCTGGTGTCATATTTTGGACAGAAAAGTGAAGCTTCTATTCAGCAAATGAATAATCCAATTTGCTAGTTTGAGCCCAAAATTCTTCGGGACATTTCCCTTTGACAACAAGCTTCTCATCATATTTAAAATTTTTCTATTTTGCCTTTCCGATACTCCATTCTGTTTTGGTGAAAAAGCAACAATAAGTTCCCTCCGAATGCCTTATTCTCTACAAAAAACTTCAAACTCTTTCGAACAATACTCTCCACCATGATCAGTTCAAAGAGTTTTAATGGCTTTCCCCAACTCATTTTCAACATGTGCCTTAAAGCCTTTAAATGTGTTAAAAGCTTCTGATTTAGCCTGCAAGAAGTAAATCCAAGTTTTACAATTAAAATTGTCAATGAAAGTAATTAAATACTTCTTACCCCATTGGAAGATGGATTTATTGATCCATAAATGTCAGAATGAATAAGCTCTAGCAAATCTTTTGCTCGCCAAAATTTGCCTTGTGTGAATGGAGAACGATGCTGTTTGCTAACAACACACTCTTCATAAACTTGAGATGGAATGATAATTTGTGGAAGACCCGTTACCATATTTTCTGGTGGAGAGTCTTTAAGCACCAAAATTCAAATGACCATAACGAAAGTGCTAAAGTCACGAGTGATCTTTAACTCCGGACATCAAGTAAGATTGAGCCCTTTGAATCTTCATTGGAAACAACCTGTTTGAATTCATTGGAACAATAGCAATAGCTTCTCGCCTAGGCTCATATATCTCACAATTATTATTCTTAAGAGTTATTTTATAACTCTTTTCTTGTATTTGGCCTCCACTTAATAAATTACTTTTCAGATCAGCATAAAAAACATCAGCAATTGTTTCTACAAAACCATACTTGGTCTAAATTTTATCATCACATTTTCCCGTTACATCTATTGTGCTACCATCACCAAAGTGTATAGCAGTATGAAAGTTTTCATTTAGATAAGAAAATAGAGACTTACTGCCACACATGTGATTGTTGGCTCTTATGTCGACATACCAAATATCTGATTCAGGCTCATTATTGACATGGTAAGCCATCAATAAAGTTTCTCTTTCATCTTTTTCAGTAAAATTTGATTTCTCCCTTTTCTCTGAGTTTTGGGGCAGTTTGGTATAACATTTAGAACGGTAATGGCCAAATTTATGGCACCTGTAGCTTTTAATATTAGATTTGTCAAATGGTTGACGTCCTGTCTTGGTGATAAAATTTTGATTTTGTCAGCCCCCATTTCTATTGCCTCGACCACCTCCATCTCCATTACCTCGTCCTCCTCTATTGCCTCAACCTCCTCTTCCTCTTCCTCTACCTCGATCATGATCTACTGATCTATGATTGTAAGTTGACACCTTTATAGCTTGCTCCTCTTTTTATTCCTTATTAATTTTCTTCTCATGAACCATCAAAGAACTTTGTAATTCATTAAGTGAAAGCTCATCAATACCATTAGATTCTTTATAGAACAAATAACATAATTAAATTTTGTTGTCATGGATTGAAGAATCTTCTCTACTATAGCCACATCCTCCATCCTATCACCATGAATACACATCTTATTCACGATCGTCATTGTTTAGGAGAAATAATTAGAACTGATTCTCTCGTCTTCATACAAAGTGTTTCAAAGTCCAAACGAAGTGCTTGAAGTTGCTGCCTCTTTGCTTTTGCTGTGCCCTGGTACTTTTTCTTCATGGAGTCCTATATATGCTTCGTTGTATCTTTGCACAAAATTATCTCCAATATTGTACGATCAATAGCTTGAAACAAATAATTCTTTGCTTTAAGATCCTTTAGTTTCATTGCTTCAATTTCAACCTTTTACGGATTTGACACTGCTGTGCCTCTTTCTGGTTTTGGTATTCCATCTGAAACAACTTGCCAATATTCTTTCAATCTCAAGAAATTCTCCATCAACATGCTTCAATGATCATAGTGACTATCGAAACGCGGAATAGCTGCATGCACGAAATTGTTCTCTGTCATAGAGGGTTAAGAGTTGCTTGGGCAACAATCTTTATTTGTCAAATCAACAAATAGTAGGAGGGAAGAGAACCAAAGGGAGCTGGCGGTAGAAGTTACGTGAACAGGAGCAGTGGACCACCAACTTAATTCGTCACATCAAAGCTACAATAGGTGGCTGGTGGAATAGTGGAGAAAAAGGCTTACGAGATAGGAGGGCTTGCAATTATAGCTATTTATCCTCACACCTACACTCTCAGGATTTAACTTGTCTCTGATACCACTGATGCAAATATTGACACAGAGAGATAGAGAAGAGCAGTGTATTTGGCAACTAAAACAAGCTAAAACGTTCACATTCCATTAGCAGAAAGAATACCTTTAAATAAGCTTACAATAATAACTAGTGTGCTAGATAATAGGACAATAAGCCCATGACTTATAACAGACTAATATTGGACTAGAACCACTAACTCAACAACCCAAAAAATTGATTGACTCTACTTGAAAACTCAGACAAATCAGTTAACAACACAGCAAAACATGTAACATTATTAAAATGAAAATTCTTAACAGAGATATTATACATCTGCCCAAATGGTCAAATATTTAATGTTTCGCTTGTGAATTCTTCTCAAAACAAGGGGATATGCATACGCAAAATTGCTTCTAGAGGTTCTGATATAGTGAGGCAAGAGGAAATAAATATAGTAGATCGTATCAAAGATCCAGTACCTATGCTTAGCTTTAATTCATACAAGATATCTTTGGAATCTTGAAATGAGCATGAGTGTATTCGGTGGACTGGCAATATTTGCAGAAGATACTATTTGTCGTTAATTTCAAAGTTTTTTGTTTGGTGTGCGATGGATAAGACAACGGCAAGAAGTCTAGTATTGGATGAATGTCTTCACTATGGGGGAATTGAGGCATTCTGCTCGGAGGTTTTTACGATGGTTACTAGAATACAGATGAAAATTTCGAGATTATATCTATATTATTGTTATTTTTAATTTCTGAAAATGTTAGATATTATTTATTATATAGATATTGACCTATCCAATAGTGTGATTATTAATTATAGAGTTAAGGATAAGTAAAAAATAAAAAATTAATTTTTATTTTTTAATAATATTGACTGAAGTTCATAATTTTAAATGTAATTATATATATAATATTTAATTATTGAATTATATCAATAAAAATTATTTAATTATATGTTAATAAACAAATTAATAGAAAATGAACTTTAATGCATTGTCAGTTATACATTAGAAAAATTTAGAATAACTATGTAATAAACTACACATTATGTTAATAAGAAAACATACACAGAAAGTGGAGCAACCACAAAAGGTGAAGGTTAGGGAGTGGTTATTTACAAGTGGATAATTGTGCTATTATGTTCATTCACCAAGTTTTGAATTTGGGTGTTCCAAACTTCAGGTAAAATCAATATGCAAAGCGACTTTTAAGCAAAGGGCGCAAGATATATAATTTAGAGTGGTGAAAGATTTTAGTTTTGGATTAGCAATATTATAATAGACTTATGTGCACTCGTTTAAAGAATATTTACAAATTCCTGCTGCACCACCTATAATCTGGACTATACTGTTCTACAAAACAAGAACCATTTGCTTGGCTAAAAGGAATGGGATTGGCTTGAAACTAATCGTCTCAAATTCATGGTGAGCTTGATTTCTGCAGTGAAAATTGCTCGGACGGGCCTGTGATCGGACAGTCTTGATTCTCCTCTGTCATATTGGTTTTGCTTCAGCCCCTTTCCAAGCCAAATTATCCGATCGCACCTACAAAAACGTTAACACACATGTCTTATTAGGCTCTTTTCATGACAATTAATTATTATTACGTCCCCTACAGTTAAAATTATGCATGCTCCATGTGGTATTATCTAATTTCAAATCCTATTAAAAAATTTTGGTATCCCAAGTAATAGGTTGTAGACGACAATATTAATTAATAAGGTGGTCTAATATTACGATCTTGATGTGGGCATGATCATGGACTAATAGTGTTAGTGAAGCCCTGGAATGCCAAAACAACACTTATAACCATCTTCAGAACTACTTAATAATTGTTAGTGCATGATATGGAGCAAATACAGGCCGTTTGGTAATTAGCAGTTGCTCGCATAAGAGGAGCAGGAAAAATGTAAACTTACCATGCAGGAGCACGCCTATTTTCACCTTTTCTCTTTTGGTCAAAACCGTAATAAACTCCAGAATTCGGACAATATTTATAGGTAGGTTCAAATTCGATTACTCCTTCATGCCAGCCTTGGAATACATGACCCTCCATGAGCTCGGCTTTAAGCTTTTAATCATTTGCATGTACACGATTAATTAATTCCCAGTCTTGGAATTGAGTGTAGCTATTAATTCTGTAAGAATATATATAACACCGAGCGAAAAAAAAAATATATATATATATACCTGATCCTTTTCCAATAAAAATTTCCACTGCTTTTTCTGGACGAGAGATCGTGTAGCGGTATAAGGCAGGTATATCCTGTAATTCAAGTCGCCAAGCCAAATCACCTGTCTGCATCCGTTTTGTCGGTTTCATTAGATCATATACACCATGTATTCCTTTTCTTTTAACATTTGCAACTTGTAATACATTAGTACCATTAAAACAAAATTTCAAATCAGTGACATGTATACACATTTGCAATGACTAGTGTGCTTTGTTTAAATTATGCAAAAATCTTGGACTTGTCTATCTAATCACACAAAATACCCCACTTGCTTCAAAGATATTCTATCTTTGTGTTCTTCACCAACAACATATCCAAAATATATTTGTCAATTCCCACACCACATGCAATTGAAAACATATTATTTGACTTAACCAATCCGAAAGGTTAACAATTAACCAATGACTGATCTCGGTTTCTTCACAAGGTAAGCAGTGTCTCGAAAAGTTAATTTATTATTATTTAGTGAAGTTTATGATACCCTACGATTCTAAATCAAGAATGAAAATAAAGAAAAACTGAACACATGAAGGAGAGTCACTTGTTCAACATCTCCTATAGATGTATATATATAGATAGATAGATAGATAGCTGGGTAGTATATGTGGTATACATACTCATGATCAAGAATTTTTTGGGGCAGATTGCGCAAGGGGCCTCGAGGGAACCTTGTACGAGACAGAATCTCTGTAGCATTAGCATTTCTGTATCTTTCATCTCCTTCTTTCCCTCCTGAGGCTAGATGAGTACACACAAAACACAAGCTTGTTTCATGCAACAAAAATCTAACTGACACAGAGCCCTGTATGGTACCAAGTTAATCAGTTAATCACCAAGTCATCAGAACTATAGTAACCATTAGCATACATCGTAAGTTTAATATAAGGCACCAAACTATACATTTGGATGCAAGTACGTACTTTATTTCCTAGGTAACCCATGATACCACACCCTACACATGAGACGTTAGGATGTTTTATGTGTTGCCGGAGATCGTTTCTTACCCAAATACTTAAGAATATTCCCACCATTTGCTTGCTTATTATGCAATCAAAGTTACGTGGAGAGCTGTTTCCTGCAAAATTCGTGTCATCGGATTCAGTTCTGTCTCGGAATCGTCCCATTTTAACTTCATGATCGGGTGTTGATACTTTGTTGCATAGAGCCGCTCTGATAAGAGAGTTCCATTTCATGGAAATTTTGGTGTTCTCAGATCCAAGGACATTTCCAGCATTTAGGGGCACAATTTCTTGGAACCTGGGGTCACGTGAACCTCATAATCATTTGCAATGAATTCAAAAGCCAGAAAAGTCAGTACGTTGTAGATCATCGCATTAATTTTTACCTTGTCATACTTCTGTCAAATAGTCATAGATAGATTACTTAACTAAGAGTTTCATTTTCGAGTTGGTGTATAAAAACGATACTAAACTTGTCACGCTAATATAAATACAAAAGTTACGTACCCGAGAACATAAATGTCAGCTTGGTTAGTGGCTGAGATCAACCAATCCTCCAACTCCAGATCCTCAGGTGGTGCAACACCTCCCACATTCCATGACCCAACAAAGATCCTTTTCCAAACAGTCCATGTGATTAGGAAGAAGAAAACAAGATTATATTGATGACCAGATCATATCTAACTGATGCTTACGCTAATGATAATAGTAAGTAAGAAAAAAGAAAACCAGGATAGATGGTGAATATCATCGAAAGCAGTTAGCAGCTAATACTTGCAGGTGTCTCGATGATCAAGTAAGCGTCTCGTGGGAATGAAACATGTGTCCTCCAAACATGAGTTGGGGTCTATCATGGTCTCTGGGGAGAATGGAAACTCTGCAACGAAGTTGTTGCCTCCAAACTTCTTCCTTATTATGCTCTTAATAACTGCCACCGTCATCCACATCATCGCCTTAAAACGATCAATATATAACAAGATAAAATGCATGAATCATCCAATAATAAGAGAGAGAGAGAGAGAGAGAGATGTGCTTACTTCTCCTTGTTTTCGTTGCTTGGCTAAATTAGCCATGTTTTGTTTGGTTTAGGTACAGGTGATAGAAATTGTTAATAAAAGGTTCGAGTGGAAACAAATCAGACATAGTTAATTGAATGAGGGATAGGACTGGGTTACTAAATTGATGAATATAGAATAAGTCCAGGGATAGACAAATAAGGTTCCTCTCATTTCTGAAAGAAGGAAATGCGAGACGAGACCATTTGGGTAACTGGAAAAGAGTTTACATTAGGGTCAGCGAAAGTGATGAGATGGATGACATAAGCCAGGCTGTGGTTCACTCACTTAACTCTTTGATTATTAAATATATATATACAAGTGACAACGCCAAACATATATAATTACAAATTTCTCTCATTCGCTACTTAAATTATGTCTGTTCTAGAGATATCCACAAGTAATGTAGTTGTTGAATATATACATATAAACAATGGCATATGTAAACTAAATACCTGTTAGTGCATACAGGGTGAATGTAGGGTAAGGGATCCTCCACTTACTTGATTTGATCTCTTTATTAACTTTACGAGTAGGCTTATATTTTATTTGTAGATGCAAGAGATAGTAAATTCTCCTTGAAACTCTTACTTTTACTTGTTTATTTTCCTTGGCCCTTCAAAATAGCATAACGTTTTTAGTACCAAAGTCATTTTTAATTAAGAAGAGGGTAAAGGTACAGAAGTAACAAGTATATGGATTATTATTTAACTTCTTAACATAAAAGGAGAGCAAATTATCTACCAAAATTAATTAAACCATGATTATGTCTTTGAGATTAAAAAAAAAACACTTCCTTTGTATTTGTACTTCTAACTGATCAAACTATTTTATCGTCTTGCTCAAAGTGAAAGGAGAGCTATGTGTTTAATAGCATTGTAAACTCAAATGCTAGTTTTCTCATAAAATATGTAAACATGGTGAGTCATAGAAGCACATTTCACTTAAAAACTTTGATTTAATTAAAAAAAAAAAGCTCCGGTTGACATACTTAAATTTGAAAGATAATTATATTAACTCTTTGAAAGATAACAAACTTAAATTAGTTAGTAGTAATTTTTCTAAGTTCAATCATCTCTTGGTATATAATATATTTTTTATGACCTAATGCGAAATTCAGGCATACTAAATATAACATCTTCTGATTGGCATATCATATCCAATAAGTATAGTCCAATAAGTATTGTTTTGTCGGATAAGGCATTGAATGATAATTTGATTAAAAATTCTCATGGGAAATGTTTTTACCGCATATAAGATTATCATAAATTTAACATGTGAACTAACTTCGCCAAAGCGAAAGCAGAAAGTACAATGGGTTCCAAGTAGAAAAGTTCAAGATAATAATAGCAACAATTTGGCGTCCATGATTTTAATGTTATTCTTTTTGTTGTGTATAGATTAGCATATTTGGATAATATTTTTGCTTGTAACCACGATTTTCCTCCGCCATAAGTGAGGGTATCTAACACGTAAGGCGGCACTGTCCTTTTAAAAAAAAAATAGCAAAATGAATAAAAAGAGGGCCCCCAAATTAACATCTTCCTTCAATCCATAATTACAAGACAATAATGTTGATTGTAGTTGTAGCCGGCAAAGAGTATGAAATGCAACTATACTTGCATCATCCGCAAATGGCTTTTCCGCTTTTGAAGAAAACAAACATCTAATGCTTAACTTATTCTTCCCAACATGACTTATTTTATCTTTGAAAACATATCATCAATTTTAAAAGATATTGATTGAACCCAAAAGCTCAAAAAGTGCCTTACCCTGGCCCTGTTGTCGCAGTGCCATTGGCTTTAACTGTGGGACACTGACTTTTTATCGTATTCAAATAATTCCCCAATTGGAACAAGTTAAAAACTAGTGAATAACCAATTAGTCTTCCCAACAGGCTTGTGGTGCTGCAACGAAGTTTGATGGTTTATTTGTCAATAGAAGCCCTGGGTTCGAAGGGTGTTTATATTTATTTGTTTCAGCAGTACACACTTTGGTGTTTCTAGTTGGGGGACCAATAAGACAAGACAAACGTCGCCGTCACCAATTGCCAGTTTTTTTTTCATATAGTTTACTTGATGCTAAAATTATTATATTTGGAGAATGACCTTAGGGCTAATGAAAACTTTTTAGAGAGGGAGAGAGACACTGCAACTTCATAGTTTTATCGCGACCACAGTTCCTTCGTCGCTTGCCAGGCTAATTTGTTCATTTCGCAAGCTTTCTGCGCGGGAACTTTAGAAAACCTGCAAATGGAAGTCAAATATAAAATATTGAAACCATAGAGCACTTTTGTTTATTTTTTTAGGTCCAAGGCACTACAACAGAACAAACTATTAGTTACGTTTTTTTTTTTTGCAACGAATTGGAAATTATTGCTAAATGTTGACTTGCCCAAAGTCATGGTGTTGGCGATGTTAAATCAAGTCGGTACTAAAGTTCTTTATGTAGTGATGATTTTATGTAGTTGTTGCAAAAATTGCCTAATTTTGCGCCGAGAATTGAAAACATTGCAAAAAATTAGAACTTTTGGTAACGAAATATATAATTCATCACTAAATATAAACTTTAATTTTCACAACTAAACTTTGAAATTGTCGCCAAAAGTCGAGATTATAGAATTTATAATTAATAATGTTAATTTGATAATTATTTAATAGTAAGTGTGCTTAATAATCCTAAGGTTAATTACAATTGACATTTATATATGATTTTTCATTTTTTCATATGTTTTCTTTATAGATTTGTTTAAATATATAGTTAATGTGTTAAAATTCTAAAAATTATCTTTTGGACATAAAAAATACCTAAAATTTTACATATTAATAAGATAAACTAATAAATTTAACTTGACTATTATTCTTTATCATCAATATTTATTAACAATAAAATAATAATACATAAACTATTGAACATTGTAAGCAATATAATATAAAGATATATGCAAGTGTGTAGTACAAGATTTTAACGTGAAATTTAACAATTTTTACCGACATACAACATCAACACCCTATATATAAATCTCATTGATACGCGACATCTGGTAAGGTCGAATAGTACGCAACCTTACTCCTAACTAGTAGAGATGCTGTAGCACCCCATTCTTATAGGGCATATTCCCGAACATACCGATGATATTAAAGAACATATTCTACGAGGGTGGTGTGCTAGAACAGTTAGTTAAACTCAATATAAATTTTTCAACGCATCACACACATAAAAAACGTCATTTCAATTTTCACAATGAGTCTAAGTTCAAGCAACAACACATTTTTATTACAACTGAAGCTTGCTTTGGCTCATTACATTCATAATTATACTCAATATGAATGTCATTACACTTTACAATTCACATAAACACTGTACAATATTTGCGGAATACAATTCAAATATATGCATAAATCACTGAAGAGCTGTGCATATGTAACTGATCCCAACCTATTTCTCTTATTCGATTGCAGTGGCTATAATTCAGTTTGTCTAATTGAGTATCTCCCTTAAGCTTGAAAAATAACGTTGCAATTTTGGTGAGTTTTGCGAATTCAGTGAGCGGACCATCCTCGATGGCTTACTCATATCACATAACACAAATAGTTCATAGTTCACATTCAATTTGCAGATAGGTATTACACATATAACACATCACTTTATTAATTCATCATGTAGCGTCAAATAACACTTTATTCACTTATTTCACATTTCACATTCAGAACAATTCATACAATTCAATTCAATCCTTCATATAATGCATATCAAATTGTATGTGCAATGCTCATGAGCCTCACTTTCAATTATTACGTTGTTGTGACCGAGTGCCTTTTTCACTATCCCGTATCCATCGTAGATATCGGGCTCATTAATAACTGTCCCTTATTTATTGCTCTGGTCACAATTGCCTTTATCTGATCATGCATTCATGAAATGGAATGCATCAAATCACATAAGTTCAATCAGTCACTTTATTTCACTTTACACATTCACTTTCACTTATCATCGGACCTAAGTCCGACATTCAACAAATATGTTGAGAATCACTTATTCCTTGCTCATTCACATTCAATGAAGCACTTACAATACATTCATATTTATCAAACTCCTCGGACTATTAATGTCTGGAATTATCACATTCACATTCACATTTACATCAATAATAGTTCAATACATATGTGTGAACAAAACAATTAATTAAGAGGAGACCATCTAGGTCAACTCACAGTACGCTCTAGATTAGCATTTGCTTCCATGATTCGAAAACATCTGAATGCTAATGTTGAATCCTGTGTATCAACTTCAAGCAATACACACATTGTACATACATTACTAATTGTACAATTACATAAATATTCAATTATACACATACGTATATCTGTAATGTATAATGCATACTCAGTTTGACTATTCCGGGTATGTTTATCCTTTATTTACATCTCTTGATCATTCAAACATCATCATTTGTGTGTGTCTAGCTTATTCTTAGGTTTATATCTTAAGAACACTTGGCTATTCTAATATCATAAATCAATCATTCTTCATTTCTTTTCTAGCATTATATAATCACATAATATTCAATTTTCATTCACCTTTACTTAATACATATTATTCATCTCCTTTGAATTACAACTACAATCATATGAACATCTTTACTCCCATTATACTCATACTTTCCCAGATTTTGGTACTTTGATATCAACAATTCATTCAATATGTTAGATCTTTGTTTATCACTCTAAACATTTCACACATTTAATCTCTTAATCCCTCATCAATCTAAGTTCATTTCAAGCTTCATTCAAGCCTAAATACATTATAATTAAGTACCTCAACATTAGTTGGTTCAAATATCACCTAAAAGACCACTTTTTATTCCATATGCTAGTCGACGATTGTGGGGCACCTTCCCAGGATCGTGACAGAAACCATAATAACTGGCCACAATCGTGGGGTGAGAGCCATGATTATGATAGAACCTCTAATTTTTCCATTGTGGCCCTCACCCCACGATCATGGCCTGCATTTTCTTTCTCTATTTTCACGAGTTCAACATATAGGCTAACGTCATTTTCACACCAAATTTTCCAGTATTCATATTCATTTATGCAACTTCATTATATGCTAATTTAACTACCATATT
The DNA here is from genome assembly GCA_025629805.1 of Erythroxylum baracoense. Classification (NCBI taxonomy): domain Eukaryota; kingdom Viridiplantae; phylum Streptophyta; class Magnoliopsida; order Malpighiales; family Erythroxylaceae; genus Erythroxylum; species Erythroxylum baracoense. The sequence goes on along the minus strand of JAOTAY010000006.1, from coordinate 25,537,279 downwards.
AGTTGCATTTAAAATCCACAAAACTCTACTCATTTGTCTCATCATCATTCACTTAATCTTATCATATATGCATTCTAACTTTCTCCATTTTATACTCAAGACATCTCATGCCAAAATAATCATTTCTACTTCATTTTCCTCTTCATTCTTACCTCATTCCTATCTCAATATCATCAATAAGACAACTCATACTTAAGGTTCATCAATCATGCCAAATCAAAACATATCATCTATCATTCATCAATTCACTACATTCATCATCAACTCAAAAATAGGACATAATTACATCTCTTCATTTTTCAACTTTCAACTTTCATTCAAACACTATTTCCATACCCATTTTATCTTATAAACATCTTTAATACAACTCATAATCTGTTGTTAATCATAAACACAAAACTAGTCATAAATATGTCCATTTATTCCTCAACATTTTTTATCATTTTCATACATCGTTTATACTATAAATCCATCCCAAAAACATCCCTATAACACTTCATAAATTATTACTCATCATATACACAAAACAAGACATCAACATTCTCAGTCTTCATCCATGATGTACATATATTGATCACTATTCTCATAATCATTTAATATCAAAATAATTACCATATGTGTTTCTTATTCAAACAACCTATGAAAATTGATATGCTACATACTTGATTTAAACTCTAATCTTCTTCAAAATTTCATAACCCTAGCTTCTTCCATGCATCACAAGATCATCATCTTACCAAGGTAGAATAGGTGGGTTTTTATCAAGAAGAAAAGATAACAGGAACTTTGAAGTAGCTAGTGATGGAAGAAAGCAAGGTTCAACGTTGATGCTTGGAGAAGAGAGTGTTGTGAAATTGAAGAAGAAGAGATAAAGAAGATGAAGAAAAGAAGCATGTGTCGTAAAATAAGAATGAAAGACAATAAAAATGTTAGTCTTTGATATGTAAGGATCGTATAGGATGAGTGGTATGTGGTAGTGACACTTATCACTACCACTTGTCACCTCCCTATGGTTCCATTTAACCCCTTTTTAATAACTAGTCTATTTGTCTCCAAATTCTAATCCAATTATCTCCTAATTTTCTATGACATTTGCCATTAAATCCTAATGTCACTTTTCAATAATTTCTACTGCCATTTGACATTAAATTTTATTACCATTTACCACTTGTCTTGCCACTTGGCATTTTTCCTAGTCCAAAAATACTCATAATTATTAGAAATTTCCCATATTTCACCAAATATTCTAAATCAATATTTATGCTTACCAAAGCAATTTTCAAGACATTTCATTCACTATTAACATCTTAATCATATCAAAATCATTTATATCCTGGAATATGTCAAATGAGTGTACGAACAATCATTGTAATGTATGCAAATATCAATAATCGCGTGTGTGTATGCTTATACTAGCGATATGCATGTAACTGTAATGTACCTCATATATTCTCTATGCTATTTCTCATGTATCTTGGTTTAGGATCCTTTGTCCTAACTCTTAGTATGGAAATGTGATGTTACAATTCTCTCCCTTAATAAATTTTGTCCTAGAAATTCTTACCTGATTGTTCAAAAAGACAGGAGTATTGTTTCTTCATATGCTCCTCCGTTTTCCATGTAACTTCATCACTCGAATAATTTCTTCCAAATGACTATAACCGATAGAATCACTCCGTGTTTCAGTTTCTTATTCTTATAACCCACTATCATAACTAGTTCCTCAATATTTCTCAGATTACTCGCAAATTTCATTTTTTGTGTCGGGTTATACTGATATTTCTTAAACATACTCACTTGTAACACATTGCGAATCTGAGACATTTTAGTTGGTAAGACTAACTCATAAGTCAATCGCCTATTCTCATAATAATTTCTTATGGACCAATTTATTTCGAGCTTAACTCCCCTTTTTACCTAACCTGAGCACACCTTGCCAAGAGATACTCTCATAAACACTTTATCTATCTCTCGTTATTCCATATCTTCGATATTGATCCAACTAACTCTTTTATCGGTCTTGAGTCACTTAAATTTTACTACAAATCAATTTCACTCATCAATAGTATCTTGAATCAATTTTGAGCCTTTAACAATCTTTATGCCCTCTTCATCACAATATAAAGGCGAATGATACTTTTTGTCATATAACGCCTCATATGATGTCCTACTGATATTACTGTGATAATGATTGTTATACTCAAATTCAATCAGAGTTGCTTATTGATCCCATCCTCCCAGGAACTCCAAAATATTAACTCTAAACATATCTCCAATAGTTAAGACTATTGGCAAATTAAACATTTCATCACACATTCAGCCACTTGCTTCTTCATCTTTAGCCACTAAATGTCGTTTCAGCATAATATACTAGATGTATAGCATGGGTTACTATGTGCACTTCATCAAAAATTTCTCTTCTCAAATTATCTACATTGGGTACATATACTCTTTACTTCAACCACAGAGTATCATTTTTTTCCAATTCAAACTCAAAATTGGGATTCATTTTCAATTTCTTAATAAGATTCACAAATTATGAATCCTCACTTTGGGCTTTTCTAATCCTTTCTTGTAAAATGATCTTAAATTCAATATAGTAAATGATACTTTATTTTTTCCCCAATTCAACTCAATATTCAACTCTCTTTATTGCACTAGATTTGGTAACCTCAATATTTGAATTTGTGTTATACTGCTATTGGATTTTCTACTTAATGCATCAGATACAACACTAGCTTTACTAGAATAATGTTCATTTGTACAATCATAATCTTTAAGTAACTCTATCCATTGTCTCTGTCTCATAATTATCTCTTTCTGACTCAATAAATACCTTAAACTTTAATGAACTGTATAAATCCGAAATGTTTCACCCTACATATAATGTCTCTAAATTTTCAAAGCAATTTGTATCGCAGCAAGTTATAAATCATATATCAAATACTTTACTCATGAGACCTTAACTGTCTCGATGCATAAATAATCACTTTACTATGTTGCATTAGAATACATCTTAATTTCCTTATATGAAACATCATTATATATTACATAACTTTCATATCCAAATGGAATAGCTAACATCGATGTTGTAATTAATCGGTGTTTTATTTCCTCAAAATTCTTTTTACATTAATTAGTCCATCTAAACGACAAATTTTTCCTCAGAAGTCTTATTAAAGGACTATGACTAGTAGAAACCTTTTGATAACCTCTAGTAGTATCCAATATCTAGCAAATTCTAGAAAACTCCAGATCTCCTATATATTCCTCAGAGTTTCTCACTTCATCATTACCTCTACTTTCTTTGGGTCTCCTAATATGCCCTGTTAAGATACTATATTACCCAGCATCCTACTTAATAAAGCCAAACTTCATAATTACTGAACTTGGCTTATAGTGGTTTCTCCCTCATGATATGTAAGATTAACCTCAAATGTTCAAAATGTTCTTCTCAACTTTTCAAATATACTCAAAATATCATCTATGATCACAATCACTAATTAATCTAAGCAAAGTTGAAGCTCTTTATTCATTTATGCCATGAATACTGCCAGGGCATTTGCCAACCCAAAAAGGCATCATCAATAACTCAAAGTGCCCTATTTGGGCTTTGAAACTCTTAAGTAACTAATTCCTCAAATGAGGTAATGTTATCCCAAGTTTTTCTCAGTCTCCTAATTGGCTTCTTTTCTCAAATGATTTTCTCCATTCATTCCATTTCTTCATATTTCTATTGAATTATTCTAATATTAGACCATTCTTACTAGTTTCTCCACACATTTCAATTTATTCATAAGCCTCAATTTTCTAAACACAAACGTAACTTGTACCTTATGAATATACGAATATAGAGCACATTGTGGATCTAAGTTCCTTTAGCAATAGCAACAACATCATCTCAAATTCATAAACCTAATAATGTAAATGAGTTACCTTTCATCAACAATATACATGTACTCTCTGTAGCATATCCAACTTCTTATGCCTGAGTCTCAGTTAGAAATGAGACTCCAATATTTATTTCTAATTTGTTCAATAGTCATTCATTTCTAGAAATAGAACATTTAACTTCCACGATACAATTCGATGAAAGTATCTATCAAAAGAAGGTTTATCCCCTCAATCAGTTGTACTCTTTACCTACTCTTTATCAATCAACTATAATCATCATCGCTTTCCAGTCATTCTTAATACCTCAATAAGATCGATTTCAACCATTCATAACAACAACTCAATAAGATCAATTTCTATCATACTTTACATGATCAGAATACTCTTTATAATAAAGCTCAGTGAAGCAATAGACCTATTCATGTACTCTTATACCTTGGTATGTTTCATCAAGATCATTACATCTTATCTAGAGATGTATTTTTGATAAGTTACCAATTAATATCGTACGCCAATGATACCTTAATCTCGATTGATTCTAGATAACATTTCTCTCTTTGTGCCTACCCACGATCATAGTGGGCCTTCCAACGATCTTGACAGCAGCTCGTGGAACTGGCTATGATCGCGGGGACTCTACCACGAGCATGACAGAATCAAATAATCTTAGCCACGATCGTGGGGACTATGCCACGATTGTGCCCTGTTTCTTTTTCCTTCCATTTTCCTCAAATTCATTACACAGAGTAGCATCACTTATACTTTCAGTCTATCCTCAATTAATCATTATAAATGCTTTCCTACGTTATTCTGAGTTGTCTCAGAATTTTAACCATGGAACTATGACTAAAGAATATTCAATAGGTCATAAATCATTTCCTATACCATCTCCAAACATATAATACATAGGTGCTTAATAATATCATTTGTCAAGGTGATCACATTATCAGATATGCACTCATAATAACAAATCAATCTAACCTTGAGAGCATTTACATATATCGCCATCATTTATCTCGCCTTCCAATTATCATTTGTTTCATCTTACATTCGTATGTTCTCAACAAATTCTAAATTATAGATTCATAACAAATCCATTATCGCAGCCTTATACTAAATCATAACTTTTATCACATTAGTTAAACAATGATTTCAATTTCAAGTTCATCTTCTCAAGGTCATAATAAATTATTGTTTACATTCCACTTTGCTTGTACACTTTAAATCTCATAATTTCTATTTTGTATCTTTATTTTCCTCAATCAGTCCACAACAATGTATTCACATCCATATCACATTCAAGGATACATCACTATAGTAAAATATTGATGTCATATTCGATGATACATCCACCAATACAAATACACTGAATCTTTGTCTATCATATCAAACCATGTAATATTTCTTATTTCTAGATATCCTCAAACTTTCCTTTTTCTTATGCTTTGCTAGATCATCATTCTTCTCATTGCTTCTAACAACTCAAACTCGTAACAAATAATCATGCGTGTGACTCATGTAAATGAAACTCAGATTGGGGATCGGTTGCCACTGCTTTCTATGACATGTCTGAAATGTATGTACCTTGACATATATTTTGAAAAATGCCCATGTAAGATTCTAAACCTGGGCTCTAATACCAACTCTGTAGTACCCCACTCTCATAGGGCATATTCCTGAACATACCGACAGTATTCGAGAACATACTTTACGAGGGTGGTGCACTAGAACAGTCAGTTAAACTCAATGCAAATTTTTCAACACATCACACGCATAAAAAAAGTCATTTCAATTTTCACAACAAATCTAAATTGAAGTAACAACACATTTTTGTTACAACTGAAGCTCGCTTTGGCTCGTTACATTTATAATTATACTCACTCATAAATGTCATTACACTTTACAATTCACATAAACACTATACAATATTTGTATAATACAATTCCAATATATACATAAATCACTGAAGAGTTGTGTATATGCAACTGATCCCGACCTATATTTCTTATTCGATTACAGTGGCTATAACCCAGTTTGTCTAACTAGGTATCTCCCCTGAGCATAAAAAATAATGTTGTAATTTTGGTGAGTTTTGCGAACTCAATGAGTAGACCATCCTCGACAGCTCACTCATATCACATGACACAAATAGTTCACAGTTCACATTCAATTTGCAGATAGGTATTACACATATAGCACATCACTTTATTAATTCATCTTGTAGCATCAAATAACACTTTATTCACTTATTTCACATTTCACATTCAGAACAATTCATACAATTCAATTCAATCATTCCTATAACGCATATTAAATTATATATGCAATGCTTACGAGACTCACTTTCAATTATTACGTTGTTGTGACCGAGTGCTTTTTTCACTGTCCCATATCTATTGTAGATACCGGGCTCATTAATAACTGTCCCTTATCTATTGGGGATATAGGGCTCATTATATATAGTGAGCCAAAGGCTCTTACCACATTTTGATTTTTAAGCTCTTTTTTGTTAACGACTCTGGTCACAGCTGCCTTTATCTGATCATGCATTCATGTAATGAAATGCATCAAATCATACAAGTTCAATCAGTCACTTTATGTCACTTTACATATTCACTTTCAGATATCATTGAACCTAAGTCTGACGTTCAACAAATATGTTGAGAATCACTTATTCCTTACTCATTCACATTCAATGAAGCACTTTGAATACATTCACTTTATCAAACTCCTTGAACTGTTAATGTCCAGAATTACACATTCACATTCACATCAATAATAGTTCAATATAGATGCGTGAACAAAACAATTAATTAAAAGGAGACCATCTAGGTCGATTCACAGTACACTCCAGATTAGCATTTGCTTATATGATCCAGAAATGTCTTAATGCTAATGTTGAATCCTGTGTATCAACTTCATGCAACACACACATTTTACACACATTACTAATTGCACAATCATATAAACATTCAATTATACACATACGTATATGTATAATGTATAATGCATGCTCAATTTGACTATTCCGGGTATGTTTATCCTTTATTTACATCTCTTGATCATTAAAACATCATCATTTGTATGTCTCTAGCTTATTCTTAGGTTTACACCTCAAGAACACTTGGTTATTCTAATATCATAAATCAATCATTCGTTATTTCTTTTCTAGCATTATATGATCACATAATATTCAGTTTTCATTCACCTTTACTTAATACATATTACTTATCTCCTTTGAATCACAACTACAATCATACGAACACCTTTACTCCTATTATACTCATATTTTCCCAGATTTTGGTACTTTATATCAACAATTCATTCATTATGTTATATCCTCATTTATCACTCTAAACATTTCACACATTTAATCTCTTAATCCCTTATCAAACTAAGTTCATTTTAAGCTTCATTCAAACCTAAATACATCATAATGAAATACCTCAACATTAATTAGTTCGAACATCAACCAAAAGACCAATTTTTACTCCATATGCTAGTCCACGATCGTGGGGCACCATCCTAGGATCGTGACAGAAACCATAACAACTGGCCACGATCATGGGGTGAGGGCTATGATCGTGAAAGAATCTTTAATTTTTCCAGGCCATGATTGTGGGGTGAGGGCCATGATCGTACCCTACATTTTCTTCCTGCATTTTCACAAATTCGATATATAGGCTAACATCATTTTCACACCAAATTTTCCAGTATTCACATTCATTTATGTAACTTCATTACATGCTAATTCAACTACCATATTAGTTGCATTTAAAATCCACAAAACTCTACTAATTTGTTTCATCGTCATTCACTTAATCTTTATCACATATGCATTCTAACTTTCTCCATATTATACTCAAGACATCTCATGCCAAAATAATCATTTCTACTTCATTTTCCTCTTCATTCTTACCTCATTCCTATCTCAATATCATCAATAAGACAACTCATACTTAAGATTCATCAATCATGCCAAATCAAAACATATAATCTATTATTCATCAATTCCCTACATTCATCATCAACTCAAAAATAGGACATAATCACATCTCTTCATTTTTCAACTTTCAACGTTCATTCAAACATTGTTTCTATACCCATTTTATCTTACAAACATCTTTAATACAACTTATATTCTATTATTAATCATAAACACAAAACCAATCATAAATATGTCTATTTACTCCTCAACATTTTTTATCATTTTAATACATCATTTACACTATAAATCTATCCCAAAAACATCCCTATAACACTTAATAAATTATTACTCATGATATACATAAAACAAGACATCAATATCCTCATTCTTCATCCATGATGTACATATATTGATCACTATTCTCATAATCATTTAATATCAAAATAATCACCATATGTGTTTCATATTTAAACAACCCATGAAAATTGATATGCTACTTAATTGATTTAAACTCTAATCTTCTTCAAAATTTCGTAACCCTAGCTTTTTCCATGCATCACACAATCATCGTCTACCAAGGTAGAATAGGTGTGTTTTATCAAGAAGAAAAGATAACAAGAACTTTGAAGTAGCTAGTGATGGAAGAAAGCAAGGTTCAACCTTGATGCTTGGAGAAGAGAGTGTTGTGAAAATGAAGAAGAGATGAAGAAGATGAAGAAAAGAAGCAGGTGTCGTAAAATAAGAATAAAAGACAATAAAAATGTTAGTCTTTATTATGTAAAGATTGTGTGGGATAAGTGGTGAGTGATAGTGGCATTTGTTACTGCCACTTGTCACCTTCCTATGGTTCCATTTAACCCTTTTTTAATATCTAGTCTATTTGTCTCCAAATTCTAATCCAATTGTTTCCCAATTTTCTATGACACTTGTCATTAAATCCTAATGCCACTTTTCAGTAATTTTTACTGCCATTTGACACCAAATTCTACTACCATTTATCACTTGTCTTTCTTAGTCCAAAAATACTCATAATTATCAGAAATTTCTCATATTTCACCAAAAATTCTAAATCAATATTTATACTTACCGAAACAATTTTCAAGACATTTTATTCACTATTTACATCTTAATCACATTAAAATCATTTATATCCCAAAATATGTCAAATGAGTGCATGAACAATCATTGTAATATGTGCGAATATCAATAATCATGTATGTGTATGCTTATACTAGTGATATGCATGTAAATGCAATGTACCTCATATATTCTCTGTGCTATTTCTCATGTATCTTGGTTTAGGATCCTTTGTCCTAACCCTTAGTATGGAAAGGAGATGTTAAAAATGTTGTTTCCAAAATTCTTACAAACACAACAATAAATAATGTTTCACGTTTATACCATCGAAAACAAAATGAAATAATAATTTTTTTAGATTCCAAGTGACAAGAGAGTTAGTAAAGGTAAATGAGTTTCTATGTTTGGATTCCTACGAACAGTTCTTGCATATTCGAAGGCATCAATTGAAAAAGTCAAATATCTTTTCTAAAGTGTTAGGTTCTTGACACCCTTTTCCAACTTCTTGGCTATAACCAACTTGCAGAAGATATAGTGAATGAATCTCCAAATGTAGTATGGATGACTAAATTAGATGAACTGCTAATATGATGTGTTTTACCTAAGACACGATTAGTATAAAACTTAAATAGCTACTTAAGTCAAACCATATAATGAAGCTAAATTCGAACATATGCATACCTGATTGAACAGACATAGTAATTGGAATCGATGATTGTTCTAAAACAACTGATTACCCTAATCATGTACCAACCATCAGGACATTGCCACCATTTCCATTTTCATCTATATTCTCTTAAAGATTCGAGTAAGCTTTACACAAGACATAGTATATATAATCAAGCTTTCATCTGATAGCTTACTATAATGCAAATAAGAAACAAATAATTAAGGAAGAGAAGTAATTCAGATGATACAAAAAACCTTGAAGAAGAAGATCAGCCATGGAAGGCAAGTGGTGATTAGTGTATGATGAGGAAATTTGTTCTGTATCGATTTGTTCTTCACTAGGTAGAATTTTTCCCATTCCTTCTAGTGGAGCTCATTTCTACCATCGAAAACCAGTGGCCATATAGACATTCCTCGATGAATTAATGTTAACAATTTAATTCTGAAAAGTCAATTTAGCATAAAATTCATTATGTTTAATTAAATTAGTTTGATAATCAAATCCCATAAATTCTAGGCATGGAATGAACTGATGCAAAAGACCCTTTATGCTTACGAGGTCTATATGATCTACTATGCTAGTTCGTTGATGATAAGTCAAAATACTACAACTCACTAGTGGTATAGTTTTGGTGTAAAAGCAATCATATGGTAAATATGTACATAATCATCTGTTGCAAATTGTGCCTTAAATCTCTAACAGGCCTTCCATCAAACAATTAGCAGGGTTTCTTCAAATAAACACAAAAGGTCGGAAAAAACATCTACCCATCATCATCCAATACAGAAACACCTTCACTATCTTCCAAACGCAAATAGAAAGGGAAACCCATACACCATTTGCAAAACAAAAAGCCCACATTAACTCCAAAATGTAACAGAAAAATATAGCATAATAAGGAGGGTTTTTGGTAACAAAAAAGAAGAATAATAAGTACCAACACAGGACATGATGCTTCATCGATAGTGAGGATCACAAGACAGGAGACAACCACAAAAGAGGAGATGATGCTTCTTAAACAGATTATGAAGAGGAAATACAACGGCTAACATAAAAATGAAGACAACTTCGTTTTTGTGATAATAACCTAGTAGAAAATGATGTCATTTGTTATTAAAGTAAACGACGTTGTTTTTTATTAAATCAGAAGAAATTAATCATTTGGTGAGGATTCTAAATCCTGTCACCAAATGGTTTGCCATTACCATTTTGATTCACCTTTGACTAACTTAATTTATATATTATTATATATAATATATAAATTATATGATACGGTATAAAATTTTTATATAATAAATAGATAATTATTATTAAATAGAGTAATATATATTACATAAGTAAGATATGAGAAAATTTATAAATTATGTAATAATTCATAAACCATTATACTAGCTACAATTATTATATATACGTTCATATAACATTATATTAATTACCATATATGATAATAATGATAGCAGTTTAATTAAAAATAATACATGGGACTTTTGGCAATGTTTTCATTGGCGACGAATCATAATTTTAATGTTAATAAGATTAATATCATAAATTTAAGTTAACTACTATTCTTAATCATTAATATTTATTAACAATAATACGATGATTATATAAGTTTAAAAATAAAATTAGTGAAAAAATGTCATTTATATTCTTATTAAAATTTTAATATATATGATTTCATAATTTCATGTGGACTCACCAAACTTTATTTATTATATATAATTCCTATAGTAATTTATGTTTATGATATATTAAAAAATTTCGTAAAATTTTAAAATCTATAAAAAGTATAGTATTGGTGACGATTTTGTAAATTGGTAGCCAAATATACGGCTACCAATTTAATATTATTCACAATAATTATAAGTATAAAAATAAATTTACTTAACAACAATGTCATATAAAAATTTATAAAACAAAACAACACAAAATTTATGCATACTAAATTTCTTTATACTTTTTATTATAAACTTTTAATATATATGATATGAAAATTTTATGTGATCTCACAAACTTTATTTATTATGTATAAATTCTTTACAATTTTATAAAAATGTTATATTAGAAAAATACCAAAATTTAAAAAATTTAAAATTTTATATTATTGCCGATGATTATGGAAAATCATCGCCTATTGTGTAACATTTGGTAACGAATTTCTAAATTTGTCGCCACATGTTACAGACTTAAAAAATTACATGAAAATGACAATGTTTGCTCAACGACAAATGATGTTGTTTTGTCAACGTTATAATCCTCCCACTCGACCCCTTCTCCCTGTTTCATTTTGCCTCCTCTTCTCTTCTACTTTCCTTCAACATTTTTTGGGAGAACCTTTGCTTGACATATTGTCTTCTCTTCATCCATTCATCATCTTCGTTTTATCTTCCATCATCTCCCTGCAATTGTAGTCGAGGTAAGTAGTTTGTTTGATTTTGTATTGGGTTTTATTTATACTTTTAATTTTGTTTTTAATTGGTATGTTCATGGTCAGTTTTTAGGTGAACCTTTGAGTTGTTTACGTATAAATGGACTATTAATGTTGTTTGTATGTGTTAATATTGGCAAAGAGAGGGAAAAGAAAGATTATTTGTTGTTAGTTAGGGTTTAATTTTTGATGCCTATAAGGTGTTCGATGAAAGTCCTCTTATGTTTTTAGTGTTCTATTTTGATATGGAATGAATTACCTTTCCACACATGCTTTGAGTGTTCTATTTTTAATGTCCAAAACATTCAAGAAATGTTAATATTGTTAGACTGTTAACGTTATTTGAGTGCTCTGTTTTTAATGTTCAAAACATATAAGAAGTTTAAGATCATTGAACTATGTAATAAATGTAGTCTCCAAATAAAGAGACATAAAAGAACTTACGATACATATTTAAATTATAATAAAATAAACAATAAATGTATATTGAAGTTCTCCTATAAATGATCCAAGTTCTTTATATTGTTATTCTAATTATTTTATTTTATATTGGAAAGTCATTGAGAAATCATTTTATAATATCATTATAGATATTCAATATAATGACACTTGGTAGAAACAAGGGAAACAAGGTGGCAACTAACAAAATTATTCGTCCCTTACAACAACTAGATCAATCCACCAACAACAACTGACTTCATCCACCTATGAAACCAATTAGCAGGATCCTCTATCTCCCTCAACTAATGTTGAGGAATCTTTAGGTTTGTTAATATTTACCACCTATAATTAGACTTGTGCTCAAATACATATTTACATGTTTAATGCATTTTTTCTTATCATTATTCTTTTGTTGTCAAGTTCCAATACCAGCATCAGAAAAAAAGGTAGAGGTATCACTAAAGATTCTGAGTTGCAACACATGAATGTTGCAATGAATAACAAGTTGTTTCTGCATATTTATACCTCATAAGGTCGTCCTATTGACAAGATTCAATCGACAAAATTGTCCAGTGAGTTACGGTCATTATCAGGACTGAATTGCCTTGCCTTCAGCATGCCAAGCAGTTGAAGCAAGACAACTTGCTACAGAATGCTTTAGATAAAGTTTCGGTAATTTTTCAATTTATTTAATTATAAGCAATTTTCCTTGAATTATTTGAAGATGAATTTAACTTTTACTTGTTGTTCACAGATGAAGCTCGATAGAGTCGATATCGAGAACCCTGAAGTTTCAAGCTGTGTGAGTTCACTGTTGAAACAAAAGGCTAAAGATCATCGTTATCGACTACATAAATACTACAAATCTTTTTCTTCGAATGAAGAGGCGAGGAGACATGTTCCCAAACAGGTGACTCCAGAAAATTGAAGTCAACTGTGTGATTGTTGGGCCTCTACCAACATTAAAGTTTGTTTTCTTTCTCTTGACATATGCTTCCATTAATCTTGTTACATAGTTTAATGACTATTTCTTTTCTTTATTTAGGAAAAGTGTGAGAAAGCCAAGGTTAATAGAGGAAAAATAAAAGCCCCTCACAGTTAAGGCTCCAAATAATTTATTGTCATACGAAATGAATTTGTAAGTTCTTTGTTTAGAAGTCATAATTATATCAGTAAATATAATATTATTTATTATTTTTCAATTCTTTTTTTCATAAAACAAAGTCAGAACAGACTACACGGAGAAGAGTGTGATTGGATCACATTCTACAAACTGACACAGGTGAATGTTGGATATCTGAAGAAGCGTAGAATAATTATTTAAAGATAAAAATTGTTTAAATTTTAAATTTAGTTATTTACGTGGTACTAACTAATAATATTTGAATTAAATATATTTTTTAAAATTTTAGAATAAGATGCAGGAATTGTTGCAAAGATCATTATTTAATAGAAATGAACCAAATGTAGATGACATTTGCAATAACGTGCTTAATACAAGATTTGACTACATCAAAGGTCTTGAGTTTGGTCCTAAGCCAACTGCTTCATCCTCGTCAAGACCAGTACATCTTGACCATCTTCAAGAGGAGAACTAGTTGCTTGTGGCTAAATTAGAAAGTAATGAATAAAAATTAGAACATAATGAACAAAAGTTAGCTAAGCTTGCAAAGATAGTCATACAAATAATGGGTTTAAATTATGTAAGTAGTAGTGATGATGAAAACGACTCTTAGTGCACATAAATATTTTTTTAATGTTTGTAATTAACATTTAATGATATCTAATTATTTATCTTAAATGATTCTAATTTCTAATTATTTTTATTTATTTTCATATAATAAATTATAAAAAATCTAAATATTACAAACAATAACATCGATTAAAAATGTAAGTAATAAATAAAATTAACACGATAAAATTTTAGCAATAATTTTTATTAAAAAATAAAAATGTAGCTAAAAAAACGTTTTATAAAACGTAGCTAAAAAATTTTACTTACAAAAATATAATCGTCATAAATAATTTTTGACGATGATAACATATTTGTCGATACAAGTTATTACCTACGTTTATAGTAACGTTGCTAATAAAATTTTCCATGAAATAAAAGCGTAACAAAATATCATCTGTCGTTGCCTATCCATTTTTGCTACGTATCATTCTTATTGCAAGATATAATTTGCGAGAATTTGAAAAAAAGTGTTGCCTATTGATTGAGCCCAAGTTTATTATCTAATTTGGCAACACTTTCATGGCCTTTACTATACTTTTGACTCCTAATTCTTGATTTTGTGCTTAAATTAATCCTCGAGTGTGCACTTTTATTTTATGCAATTAGATAGTAAAAATTGTCACAATTGGTATTAATTGCAATTCTTAAGCTTTCTAAAAACAATTGATACTGCAAATTGCTATTTTTGATTGTAAGATACTCAAGGAGAAGGGAGTCAACGTGATGAATTGAAGTCAATAAGAGATCATAGCTTTCGGGAAAAGTTCGCCGCGGCGAGCCCACCTTTCGTCGCGGAGAAAAATGATAAATCCAGGCTGAACTTTCGGGAGAAGTTCACCGCGGCGAAGGAACCAGCGAAGAACAAATCCTTTCGGGTAAAGTTCGTCGTGGCAAACCTTCTAAAACTCGGACCATATTTGGGAAAATCTCTCATTGTTTCGACTCAACCCACGACCCAACATTTAAAAATATGCCAAATTAAGTTATGCAGAGACTTTTGACAGACATACACACTTCAGCTCTCACTCTCGACCATCATCCATCATCGATTTTCACCTCTTATCGTCACTCTCTACTGCTACCATGGATGCTGTCGATGTACCCACAATTGTGAGTGCTTCCAGAGGGTTGCTTGGCTAAGCACCATTTTCTCTTGAAGATGTAGCGATGGCTTGAGTTCTATGGGCTTCAAAGGGGAGTAGTTCGTTCATATCTTTCTACATTGTTATGAACTCCTGAGTTAGGATATATGCTTTGTAGTTAGATTTTTCTTGATTAGAGTTTAATTAAGAGTTGAACAATGTATTGTGTTATTGGGTTTGTTGATATAGAACTTGGATGCTCAATATATGAAGTTTCATATATGTCTTTTTGGTGATTGTGTTAATCCTCTTTTATCTGCCTA
>JAOTAY010000006.1:25500100-25512801 GCA_025629805.1 Erythroxylum baracoense | reverse complement strand
AATTATTAATATTTCCTTTTTTAATTAAAATTTTTATACATTAATTTGATAACTATTATTACATCAAAAGTATTTATCAAAATTTTTCCTTTTCTTACAGAAAGAATTTTTTTGGGATTCTCAATTGGACGGGATGATATACAGAGTATGGGAGTCGAGAGCGTGTACACGTTATCGCGACTTTGTTGGTACGATACGCAGGGCGACTGTACGACCGCCTTACATTTCTAAAGAAATATAGAGTCGTTGGCTGCAATATTGGACATCACCTGAGGCGATGTTGGTTTTACAGCATAATTTGGCTAACAGACGTGGAAGACCCGAGGGAGAGAGTCTTCCCGTACATACGGGAGGATCTATTACCCACTAAGAGTATGCACGGAGACTTGTAAGTATCTACAATTAACAGCTATATTCTCATCTTTTTTCTTTGCTGTATTTTAATTAAATTTGCTTTATAAAATCTATTTTACTTATAATTAACATTTTATTCCTATGCAAGAAAAGTCTATAGGCGTGGCACCTATACCCCGCCAACTATTTCTACACATTTACACTAAGAAATATAACGGGGTGACATTCGTCAACGATCGTTGTAGAGAAGTCAATGTAAGTAAAATTTATGGTTTAATATTAATAATATGCTTAATAAATATCACTTACTAATATATAAACATTGCTTTCTGATATGACCAAATATAGCAAACCATTAAACGGTGGTCTCAACAATCTGAAAATGTTGATGAGACTGACATTTATCTTGAAGCAGTAGGTGGTAGGGATCGTCATGGGAGGATATTCGGATTAGGATCATTTGTGAATACTTGTTATTCGCAATCCTCCATGTCTAGTATAGCAGCATCTGCTAGGCGGTCCAACAATAGTAAAGTGGAAGCTCTTGAGAGCACAGTGCAGTCATTGTCGACTCAGTTGCAACAGACGTTGGAACAGTTGCAACAGTCGATGGCAGTGCAACAACAGTCAATGTTGCTGTACACTTAACTCTGTCAGGAGATGGACGAACTGAAGGGTAAGGGCAACAGGTCACTGCACCAACTAGACGATCCACCAGCTCCTGATCAGTAGTGTAGTATTGGTCATTTAGTTTGTATTACACATACTTATTATTTACAATGTAACATTTTTATTATCAATTAAGATATTTTAATTTTTAATCATTAATCAAAATTTCTATTTAACCAAATTAAATGCATATTGTAAATATTTAATTATTAAAATTATGCATCAACTATAATTTAAATATAATGATAATATATTTTTTTTAAAAATTTAAGCAATAAATTTACTGACAGAAATAAACATCTGTCGATAACTTTCTAAAAAACTTACCGACGGTAAAGGCTATATTCTGTTGGTAATTCATAAAATATACCGACAGATGTTAAATTCTGTCGGTAATTGTTCAACATATTTACGGATAGAAAAAATGTTACGGTCGTAAACATTCTGTAGCTAAATTTACCTACGGTTAAAGAACTTACATGGGTAAATTTAGCGTTGAAAAATGTTTAACCGTCGGCAAATTTACGGACAGAACACTTGTTACGGTCGGTACATTTTCGGTATATTTACCGACAGTTTATCATTTTCTAACACTAAATTTACCGACAGTAAATTCTTATACCATCGATAAATTTAGCTATGGTCAATTCTCCGACGTTTTTGTCTGTTGATACATTCTGTCGGTAATATGTGATACTGACGGAATATTTATGTTTTCCGTTGGTATTTTCCGTCGCAAAATGACAGTTTTCTTGTAGTGCTATATGCTACATAATTATTAATTTGTCAAAGATTCTTACTTGTTTGGTGGGTCACATCAATACTATTAACTATATTATTAAAGACATGCTATTTTTGTTATAAATTGAAAGTTCGAGTTTATTGCTACCTTAACATTTTTTATTAATATTACGAAGACAAAATTTAGGATTTTAAATATAATTTACCTTTAATAAAACTATTAAAATTAGTCGAAACTTAATTTTCTAACATTTTAATACATAACTTTCATTTTGTATCAGATCTATTATGATGTTAGTCCTTATTAGATATTTGTACTAAGTAAACACATAAGCCATACCATGTGTGTAATTATTTTAACACATCTAAGCTTCATTATTTACAGAGCATTTAGTAATTTTTAAAAAACTTTTAAAAATAAAACAAAATCAAATTCTAATTCTAATTCTAATTTTAATTTAGTAATTTTATAATTAAAAGCCATAACTTTGTCAAAAGCAGATAAAGTAAAACTTAAGAAATTATAATCTAAGAAAGCCATAAGATTATTATGTTCAAGTTTAATTCAAATTGTAGGCATGTTCATTTTCCTTAACAAGAATTAAATTTTTATATAAATAAATCATAAAACTTTAGAAAACACAATATTCTAATGTTGTAAAAGTCTTTAGAAAACTAAGAAAGCATAAACATTCATAAAGACCTGATGCTTCGTTAATTGTATATCTAAATTTTAAGATCAATTTTATTAGCTTAAATAATCATATTTTAATAACTAATACTCCCTGTAGTTTTCACCAATGAGTTGAAAAATACTATTTTTATTTTTAGAGTTTTTATCATTTATAATAACCCAAACACAATATTTTATTCTTAAAATCCACTATTAGAGGCATATGTGATAAACTTCATTTTGGAAATTTGAGAGAAACAATGATTATTGAACATACAATATTAACATTACAGTAACACATAACATTTGCATTTAATGTAATAATTAATGAAATAAAATTTTATAGCTTTAAAACATGTACTTACTATAAGATTAGAAGATCATTTCTAAAGATGGAGAACTTGACTAAAAGTCATCATTGCTCAATGAACTATTGTAAAACTAGAACAACACAATAGAGAGAAGCTAGGGTTTTGTGAATCCAAATTTGCCAATCTTTTCCTATACTATAACACCATATGCTAGTAAAAGTATATCAATTATATTAAATGTCATTTTTCTTAGGGGCTACAAGCCCAATTGGTAAGCTCAGGAAAAATTGGAGAACGAATCCAAAAGTCCTAAACATGATTAGTAATATAATGTCCATCATATAAATGGCCTAAATATCATATGCATATAATTAAGATGTTAATTTTCATTAAATTACACTAGATCATATTAATTAGTTTAACATTCTCAAATTTAGATTGCATAACCATACCATGCTTCCATGATAGTATGCATATCCAAACTAATTATACATAACCAACACATTGATAGGATGCATAAGTTGTACATAATTAGATTCTACTAGTTAAGAGGTTTAATAACAAAATCAATATGGATTTAATATAATGAATATCATCCATTTGTCACTCATAAAAAATATAGAGCTATAAAATATCATAAATTGTGACAAACATCCATAATGCATAACAGAAATCAAACAATCCTTATAGTACATATATATAATGAAAGCTCCACCTAAAACAAAGAAAACTAGAATTTTAACAATCAAATACGGGCTCAAGTTGTATGTAAGTAGTACTTGATGTCAATATGTTTGGGGTTAGAAGTGTTTCAATGGTTTCAAAATAGGGTCTATAACTCTCAGTCTTAAAATGAAATTTATAGCCATATTGTGTGAAAAGTAGCCTCATCACACCACAAACACTTCGATTTCATGGTCAAAGAAGTTATAAGTGTCTATTTGATACTTTTCATGAAACAACTCTTTTTGTGATTATAAAAATGTACCCAAAAGGGGATTTCTTATCGTATACATTGCGTGTATAATTGGAATCACTGAAGCCATTCACTTCAATAGTGTTGATAGATAGTTATGTCAACATAAGATCCTTAGTACCTTAAAGATACCTTAAGACCTTCTTAGCTATTTTCCAATAGCTTTTTTTATGATAACTTATGTATGTACCAAGCATACCAATCATAAAGGCAATATTAATACATGTTCATACTTGAGCATACATTAGGTTGCCAATAATAGAAGTATGAGGGAATACTTTTATTTAATCTCTTAACATAGTTTAAAGGGTATTGTGCCTTTGAGCACTTGCCATCCTTCATTACTAATGTATTTATAGAAAAACAAGACTATATATTAAACCTCTTCAAGATATGATCAATGTACATGCTTTGAGACAATTTGCTAATAATACTGACTATATCATAGAGAAACTATATCCCTAAAACATATGATGCTTTACTAAGATACTTCAAGTTAAAATGGCCAAAAAATAATTATTTTTCATAATAAAAAATAAATTAGTGCCACTAGCAGTGAGTAAGATATCATCAACTGACAAAACCTGAAATATTGTCTTTATTGACCTTTATACATATACATTGATAAGAAAAAGTTTTCCTTGAATCTATTAGTAGTGACAATTTCATTAAACTTGAGATACCACTACTTTGAAGAGTTTCTCATTCTATAAATTGATTTATGGGGCTTCTAAACCATATTTCCTCCCGTCTACCTAAAAACTAGAAGATCAAATCATATAGAGATATTTAATTAGGTCTCTATTTATAAGAGTTATTCTTACATCCATTTGATGAAGCTTTAGATTAAAATGAGCTACAATTTTCATAAAGATCTCGAAGAGTCCTTAACAGAAACAAAAGATAATGTATCTTTATAGTAAATAACTTCTCATTGGTTATAGCATTTAGTTACTAACCTTGCTATATTCCTCTCTACTTGTCTTTATGGTAAATAACTTCTCATTGGTTATAGCATTTAGTTACTAACCTTGCTTTATTCCTCTCTATTGACCATTGGCATCACTCTTAGTCTTAAATACTCATTTACATCTAATGGGCCTACAACAATTTTGTAATTATTCTAAGCTCCAAACTTCATTTTATAACATAGAGTTCATCTCATCTTTTGTAAAATCCATCCAAATTTTGAATTGATCAGTAAAAATGGCTTCCTTCTAGGTAGTTGGATTTGAGTTATTGTTAATATCATACTTACGCTCTTATAAGTATATATTGTATTCATCAGATACTACTGGTCCATAAATTCTTTTTAATATCCTTAAATCTATATCTTCTATGACTACATCTGGGGCTTCTTAGGCTACTTAATAGGTTCATCTTGAATGGCAACTAGATGCTAGTCAACCAAAGATCCAACTAGTAGAGTATACGTGACATGTATAGGGATAATGATTGGATATTATTTAAACACTAGTTCCCCAAACTCTTGGCTTGTACCATTATCATCCTAAAAAAATAGATAGCTTGATCTAATTCAATAACTCTAGTGGTATATGATGAATAGCTTAACCTAAATCCCTTTTGTCTATAAAATAATCAATAAGTTGCCACTAATAATATTAGGATCAAGTTTCTCAAATTATAGACTGTAAGGTCTTACTTTTACTCCATAACCCAAAATATGAAATTAATGCAAGGTGAGTTTTTTTGTGTGACCACAACTCATAAGGAGTCTTAGGAACAAACTTACTAGGAATTTGATTTGAAATATAAACTATAAATCTTAAAGCATCACCCTATAAGAACTCTAGTAAGGAAAAGATTGCAAAAATACACCGTATCATGTCAACAAGTATGTGATTCTTCTTCTCTTAATTTCATTTTCTTGAGGTATATTAATTAGGCATCTGTATTAAATATCAACACCACACTGCTATAGGTATCTTAAAAAAAGGTTTATGATTGCATCTTGTCACATCATATCTCCTATGATACTTATCATCTTTAACATACTTTGATCATTTCCCCTCATTAAAGTTCCAATTTTACTTTTAAAACTTTAAAGGCTTTTAAAGAATTATACTTGTCATAAATGAACTAAATAAAACCTTAATGTGAGGAGTCATTAATGAAAGTGATAAAGTACTTGAATTTACGCATAATTGGTGTAAGGCCCCAAATTGTACCCTAGTTGGAATGTTACATGTTTATGAAACTATATGTATGATAGTTGTTAAAAATTGATATGATTGAGAATTGCATATGACTTGAATTTTTATTTAATGGATCATGCTTAGTGAATTGTAATTAATTAACATCATTAGAGAATTGAGGTATTAAAATGTACATTTGGACTAGGAAAAATTATTAAGTGGCAAGATAGTTGGTATAGGGAAATTAGTATGACTAAGCCTAAAATTGGGTGACAATTGGGCTAGTAATTAATTGACAAATGGAGCAATTATGGAGTGACAAATGGCCAAATAAAATTGTGACATTTAGCAGCCACACATGAAGACATATAGATGGCTTCATTGAAGGAAAAGTAGCTTACCTTCATGTGTGACTTGTGTCAGTGGAGGATGAAGACATCTTGTATTGTATGAAGCTAAAGTGGCAAATTTTCTACTAGAACTTTCTTCACTCTCTTCCTTGCTCCTCTCCTCCGAAACCACACACTCCCTCTCAACTCCTAAAATTTTGCTTGATTTTGGATCATCTTCACTTAGATCTTTGTAAGTTACTGCATCAAGAAGTAGGACCTGCTATTTTTCGTGATATTGTCATGTTAGTGATAAAGTTAAACCTTGATTTTAGATGTGTGTTGATTGTTTGAAAGTGTTGGAAAAATAATTCTAGATTGACAAATGCAATGTTGTTTCAGTTTTTACTAGATTATCTAGTTCTTTGGAGTTAAAATTTGAAGATAATAAGGTAAGGGAATGCTAAACTTCATTTCATGTTATAATATGAAATGTTTGATACTTGAATTCATTAGAATATGTGTTAAGATGATGAGAATTGAATGCTAGAAAAATGATGTTTGTATGATAATTTCTGGTTTGGTTTTGATGTTTAGAAGATATTGATTTGTAAGTTACTTAATAAATTATTTTTCAATTGTTTTTGGACATCAAACTGATGTGGAATTGAGGCAAAAATAAGTTGGAATTGAAATGGAATTGATGAACTATGGTGAAGGGGTGTTGAAGGGGTATGACGTGAGTTAATTGTAGTGGTTCCACTAAACAGACATCGGTATTTTAGCCATCACTTGACCTGTAGATATCCAAATGGGGTGATTTTAATTTTAGATTAAAATAAATACATATTTCTACAATTTTCATGAAGGAATAGAATTTTAGTTCTGTCTCTAAGGGTTATAAAATTTGGCTTGAAGTTGAGTTTTGGTTACTATCACTGTTTGAGAATAGTCTGTAGTATTTTGGGTATAACTATAGGAATAATGAACCAAATTGTCTTAACGTTAGTTCATTAGAAACTTAATACATAGAGGAACATTTTTTTAGAAGAAAATATTACCTAGAAACCTCAGTTTTTATATCAGAATGGCCATACAAAACTAACCCGAAACCTGTCCTAAAAAAATCATGAACTTAGTTTTGTGTAATTATTGACATATATAAGGTTAAGGTATTTAATAATGGTTTAATTGAACTTAATTAAGATTGAGAATGAACTTAAATTGATGTTAGATTAATTAAGTAAAAGTTGATTTAGTTTTGGATTGTTAATTGAAGTAGCTACTTAAAGAATGTGTGGTTAGTGAATAATGTGTCCTTATGAATACAAATGTGTTTCAAATGGTGTATGTGATGTGAATTGAATATGATTGATTATGATTGGAAATTTGTGTATTATATGTAATGTGTAAATGAATTATATATTTAATGGTACATTGTTGTAAATGTTTATACTCATAAGGTATGTTAAGTTTGATTAAATGTGTAAGTATATGTTCAATTTGAGAAAAATGAAATAAAGTCATATGTTATTCACTACATCTTATGCATGTGATTCTGAAATCTGAAATGGTTTGTTTTAAAACTGCCAAGTCCTAGTCGTGGGTAAATAGGCATGCCTAGAAGGGTCTGTAGTTGCTTCAGTGACACTAAGTTGTTGACACTTTGGTGTCTCCTGATATAGACACTTCGGTGTCTGAGACATAAGTTTCTCCTAATATTGACACTTCAATATCTACTGATATGGACACTTCGGTGTTGAGACATAAGTCTCTCCTGCTCTATGATATCAATCATAGGTATCTCCTATTCTGGTCCCATTACCCACTTCTGTAAAAAAGGATTAGCAGGCTAATATATTTTGTATTCTGATACATGTTCAGTGTTGATATAAACAAGTTTTGGTCTGAAATAAGATAAATTCTGATCTGATCAAGATGAATTCCAATCTAGCACAAGTTCTGATATATATTTTGGCATAATTATGTTCTGTTTGAGACTTGCGTGTTCTATTCTGAAGCAATGACATTCTGTTATGATATTTATACGTCTTATTTTGTAATGATGAATCATATTATGTTTTGAGATACACAATGTTTGGATTGCTCCATAATATGAACAATTAAAGATTATTGGTGATATGATATGATTCTGTACATGTGAATGCTAGACGACTGTTAGAGATAGTCACCAATTTATATCTTGTTTAATTATTCCCCACTAAGCTATATGCTTAGCATGGTAGTTTTGCCTCCGTGTAGTTTCTAATAAAAAGACTTGAGATTGGGACAAAGATAACCGCAGTGGCCAAGAAGATTGTGTTTTGTTTTGGAAATATTTAGTTTGTTTTTGAGTTGTTTTTCAATGTATGAGACATATTGTATTTTGTCTTTTTGTTTATTGGTTTGTAATACAATTTGGATTTGGATTTAAGGCTTGTATGAAATAAGTACCATATGTATGTTATGTTCTGAATGTGACCTAACCATTGATGAATGAAATGTATATTCCTTGAGTTTCTGGGAATGCTTTAGTATGTTTTGGATTATTTTGGCTCTGTTTTGTGTAGCATCTACATATTCTCCTAGGGGGTATATGGGTGTTACAATTAGAGGAGTAAAAGGCCTGAAAATATTGGTATAGGTTAAACCAACTAATTTTGTGCACTTGTCAACTTTAGGATTTTTAAGTTTAGCAGTCACTTTTCCTTTTATGCAGTCAATATATGTCTCAAATTCTAAAAACTCAAGATCTTGTACAATATATTCTTTATCAATCTTTCCATTCTTTACTTAGAAATATGCCCTATCACTTGCGCCAATAAATGGAAGATTTTTCTTTCTTCCTTGAAATCTTTATGGTAGCAATAATAATTTTTTTATTAGAGAAAGTAAATTCATTCAAAACCAAATCCCCTTAGGGATAATAAATACAAAAAGTTCGAACTACAAAGTCTATGTTATAATTTGGAATTTAGAACTAATATAAGTAGTGAGCAACCAACTCCTATCCTCTAGTTGGGCTAGAATAGTATGCAAATAAGGATTCAATTCTATTTACAACATATTATTTAACTTTCCACTTGATTATCATCTCCATAATTAGTTGATTTTTTATGTATTAGCCACGACTCTTTCTGTAATCCAATTCTAAAGATATAGTTTTAGATTATGGATGTTCTATTGAGTTTATTAAAATATTATTAAGTTCCTTTCCTTTTATATTGCATAAACATAACAAGTAAAAATAATCTTAAATAATTTTATATCCCTTTTTCTGAGTTGTATCTTATCATGTTTCCCATTTAAATATTTTCTCCTAGTTTTGAGCTTATCTCTATATGTCTGAGGTGAAGTTGCATTAAAGAAAAGATGCTTTATGGTTTCTTACTTTAACTATAGAGGCAGTGGTAGCTACTAGTTTTAGTTCATCTTAGTCCATCTTATGTCTTTTAAGTTTTCTTTCAATACCATATATAAAATAAATTAGGATTTTTTATGGAAACTATTATACTATATCAGAATTTTCTAAGGAATCTTTTTATAATTAGTTCTAAACATATTCAATAAAGTTTTGATAGTAGTCTTCTTTTATTGGATTTGTTTTATTAAGTTAGATTGTTCTTTATTATAGAGAAGAAACCTATGAGATTATAGCCCCAGTTTTCTCCCTGTATTACTTCACTGACCTTAGCATTACCTAGAAGTATATACCTAGATATGCTAAAGCCTAAGAGCTTATGTAATGGTCTTTGACTATGTAAATTGTTAAACTATAAAGTAGTTATGTTTTTATTCCCTATAATGCACCTAATATGATGGCTAATAAAGCCTCTCAGTTTCAAAATTTGAAGTAATGTCTATAAGATGTTTACTTTTGGTTTGAAACTTAAGAATCTTCTCCTTTAAAAATTATGTGTGCATCTGTCTAACCTATAATGATTCCTTGTCTATGTGTAGCTTTCATATTATCTTTGTTAGTAGCATCTTGTTCACAACCATCATAGAGTTGATTCCTAAGCCACCTTCATTTTTCAGGGAGAAAGCATCTACCTATTTAACTTTAGTCTTTCATGCATTGTTATCTTCTTTTCTTTATAGAAAGTTTCTTAGAGTTTTCTCAATGTATTTGATTAAGTTTCGAGGGAGAAAAAGGGGAAACTCTAATGCATATATAGTTTGCTATTATAAAAATGATGAGTCACATTCTTACATCATAAGAGAGATTTTTATGCCCAATTTCCAATTCTTCTCTAAATGGTATCAAATAAAGTTTGACAATCTTTGCAAGTAATTGTTTTGGTTGTTATTATGATATAAAGTTACTTGAATGGAGGAACCTCAAGCTTTAGACATGAAATGTTGTCAATGTATTCAACTTGGTTTGATTTTCACATTTAGACATTGATGCAACTCTTGTTTTGATTGATTACTAACCTTGAAAGACCATTAAACTATTGCATTGTTACGATAAGTATCCTTCAAAATTTTTCTTCTACTTCATATAAGAGGGTTAGATCATTTGAAAAAACATAAATGGATAAGCTTTACGATTTTACATTTATAGTGGTATTTGAAAGACTTTATGTTACTAATATTTATTTCATTAAGCCTTGATAGAATCTCTATACAAATAGTGAATAGTTAATGGCATAAGAGATCCCTTTTCCTTAATCCCTCACCTCCACTGAATGCTTATGTTGGTTCTCCTTTTACCAAAATACTAAATAAAGTGGTTATAGTAAAAAAATCAATCCACTTGATTAATGATTTTGGATATCCAAGGGCCTCCATTTTATTAATGATGAATTCCCATCAAACAATGTCAGAATCCAAGTGCATATCTATTTTTATTAAATAACTCATTATGGCTTTGCTTTTATAATAATATTTGAACAAGTCATGCATCAACGGGATATTATCACCTAACTTGTCCCTTCAATGAAAGCACTTTAACTTGGATTGATCATTAAGGTTAATTTTTATTTTAGTAGCTACCATCTTAGATATTACCTTGTAAATCACATTACAAAATGAAACGGGACTATAGTTGTAACATACCACTTTCATAGAGCATATGTCAAACATCCAGAGGATATTTGAGAACATACCCTATGAGAATGGCACGTTAAAACAGTTACATAACTTATTATGGCATAACACATAACACAAGTATTCAAAAGATCAACTTTTCCCATTTCATTCGCAAACATAACTTACATTGTAGCATTACACTTCATAATCCACATATTTACATTACCAAAAACATCTGAGAGTTTACTACTCTTTTATAAAATGTTCTACATGAAATGAGAAACTAAATAAACATAATCTACTAGACTCCTCAGATATCAACTGACCAGATCTTTAAGTCATTCCTGTTCACAAAAATTGATAGCACTAAACTTTTGCTAGATTACCTTAGAGCTAGGACTCCCTTGTACATGAAAATTAATGTTGCAATTTTGATGAGTTTGCGAACTCAGTGAGTGAACCATCATCGATGTGCTGACGCAAGTCAAAACACAAACATCACAAGTATGAAACCAAATTCACAAGTATATCACAATATTCGATTTTGTATACCATAACATCTTGCATCACATTTTAATAAGTATAACAGGTACACAACATTGCATAGCACTATATTAAAATAATTCAGTAATTCATTGCAATCATTCACACAATACATGTAAAGTTATATATGCAAATGTACATATGAATCCACTTTCATTTTACTTTGTTGTGACCAAGTACCTATTTATTGTCTCGTATCTATTATGGATACTAGGCTCATTTCATTTACTGTCCTATACCCTTTGTGGATACTGGGTTAATTAACAACTAAGCCTGTGGCTCTTTGTGCACATGCTGAGCTTAAAGCTCTTTTTTATGTTGGTCACTCCAATCACAACTCCTTTATCTGATTATACATATCAATGTAATAGAATGTATCAATTCACATAATATGCTATCAATGCTTTTCATTCAATGTGCTCATGTCATTTATGACATTCTTTAGATCTGATTCCGACATCCCACATTCAGTTGAATACACGTTTAGTATTACATATACAAATCAAAAGCACTTCTAATACATTCCCGAATATCAAACTCCTCACACCAACAATGTCCAAAATTATCACAATCACATTAGTAACAATTCAATAACTAAAATTTAAGCAGAAACAAATCAATCATAGTGAGAAAATATCTACATTAACTCACAGTATGCTCCAGATAAGCTATTGCCTTAATGACTCGGTAATATTTAGATACTAACGATAAATTTGTGGTTCTTTAGTCATGCAGTACATACATATTTTACACAGTACGAAGTTGATCAATCATATAAATATTCTATCATGCATATGTATATGTGACATGTTCAATGCATGCTCAATTGAGTTTCTGGGTATGTATCCTTATTCACAAATCTTAACCATTCATACATCATAGCTTGGATATAACTAGTTTGCAATTAGGTTTATA
>JAOTAY010000006.1:25485230-25500000 GCA_025629805.1 Erythroxylum baracoense | reverse complement strand
GTTCATTTATTTCTAACATTATTATTATTTGATTGTCATCAAAATTAATTATCGTAAAGTCCTCCTGACTTAACAATGCTGAGCTCAAACTTGCTTTACTTGCTCTGATTCTGACATGTGTCTTTCGTTAATTTCCCTAAGTTCCATGTTGTGGGAATGAAGGATCTTAGCTCGCCATAAGTGGTGATGGTTTAGGAATTCAGGTAAGTGGACAGTTAATCCACTCCGGTCCCCGCCAAAATATTTTGCAATAGTCGACACTATATACCCCATTCCTAAATTGTTTTTCCTTTTACTCGGAGTCGCAACAATGGCATTTAGCACATATGTAGATGTGCAGACTGGAATACTATAGTCCATGCACCACAACATAAAAAGTTCCTTTGTGGAATACTTAATTGGTTTTGGTTTTGTCAAAAACCAACTGACATATGAATTTGTGCAATAACAAGTGTTCATGGGACCTTACAATGTTGTTATAAGCATTCTTGGCAAAAAATCGCTCAATTCCAGTAAGCTCATTCCAATATTGAGAGGGATGAAAATCATCATGTTGATCGACAATGGAGGATTCGGTTAATCCACACATATCGCATATGATTTTGACATTCAATTCATAAGCTCTTCCTCTCAACCTAAACCACAATTATTTGGGGTTCCTAGGGTCATAGGTTAGTGAAGTGAAAAATTCCAATGTGAGCTCTTGATAGACAGAAAATTGGAATCGTATGACTTGGGCCCACTGGATTCTCTCAGCTAGGTTTTCTACTTTCTCGCGCAACTCTAGCCTATCAAGTGTGTCAAAATTAAAGTACTTGGGAACTACAATATGTCTAGCAGTAAGAGTTTGGAAACAAATACCTTCCTCCTCAGTGTAGATCGGCAAGGGCGTGCTAAAGTCTACTGCTCAGTGTTTTCTCCCACGTCCCGCAACTTGATTTCGTCCAGTTTGCTCACATTAGGCAGATTGTTTAATGCCCAGCATAATTGGGTAGAATCTGGAAGGAAATTGAAAGGTTGAAATTTTTAAAAAGATGTGAGAGCTTTTGTGAGCTTGTAGTCTAGAGAGATAAAGTGAAGTTATAACTGAATATATAGGTGGTTAAAAGGGTAAAATGGTAAAAATTCAT
Organism: Erythroxylum baracoense; assembly: GCA_025629805.1. Taxonomy (NCBI): domain Eukaryota; kingdom Viridiplantae; phylum Streptophyta; class Magnoliopsida; order Malpighiales; family Erythroxylaceae; genus Erythroxylum; species Erythroxylum baracoense. Next base: position 25,498,870 of record JAOTAY010000006.1, on the reverse strand, counting down.
TTAAAAATTTTGTCCTTCCTCTTATTACCTTGTCGCAAGCCACGATCGTGGCATCCTAGGCCACGATCGTAGCCTATGGGTTTCCCACACTTCTTATTTTTCTTCTTTTATTCTTTCCCTAATCTTTTCACCTTCATTCTTTAATTCTTTTGTAGCCCCCTTTCACCTCTCTTTTGCCTGCTTGATACATCATCCACTTTATTTCCAAATCGTATTCCTTCTAGATTTTATTCGAAAACAAAAATAATCTTAACTACGAAATTCAAACGTTCTGACAAAACCAATCAAAGAACTAATTTTCCATGAGTTGCCTCCCATGTAGCAGTTCTTTTAACATCGGTAGCTTGACGCTCTTTCCTTGGAAACAATCAGGATCAATTATGAGTAGCTTGCTTCCACCCTTTCCATTTAATATCAGTTTTTAGCTTATAAGTAAGCCACAAATTGCAAGATGATTAGAAGGACAATGTTGATAACATTATGAAGACCAATTAGGCGCAATAATGTCTTTCATTCAAGTGAATTGTCAATAAAATAGGGAATAACAAAACTCCCTAAATCGTCCATTAAATCTAAAAGCCTGCCCTATGCGAAGGTGGGTTGCTCTCTTTCTTCCTTAATCACCTTCGTCTCCTCTGCTTCTTCTGCTTCACAAACAGAGACTTTTATTGCTTCTTCAAACTTTATGTCTGTTGTTGTCTATTCTTTGTCCTCTTGTTCTTCAGAAGATTCGAACACATCAATTATTGTGAATGAGCTACTAACCTTCGTAGTCTTAATTACATCATTCATGTTGAATGTCATTTGATCATCATCATTCTAAAAGATAGAGTTCTTTTCTTGAACATCTCCCCAAGATTTTTCGACGTTCACATATGGTATATCAAGAACTGGTGAATAATAGGGATGGTTGACATTATTTTCTTCATCCTCTTCTTTGATTTCTTGGTCTTCTCTAAGGTCGGGTTTAACTTGATTTCTCACTGGTTCTTCTAGCTCTACCCCATTCCTAAGTGTGATAGCCTGACATGGCTCTATTGAATTTACTTTCATGCTTCGCAAACAATTTTCTACACTTTACTTACAAAATTCCCTGGAAAGCTGGCCTATTTGAACCTCTAGGTTATGAATAAAAGACGCATGATCTTCATCTACTCACTTAAACTTCTCTTCCAATCTTTTCTGGTTTTCTTCCATATCCGTGAGCTTATCTATGATTTTGTCCAGCTTGGAATCCTATGAACTGGATTCATCTTGTTGAAATTCAAATAGGTCTTGATGCCCCAAGTGAGTACTTGCATTTTCAGACCAATAGAAATATGGGTGGTTCTACCACCCTGAAGTGTACGAGTTCATATAAGGATGATGATTTCCCCAACCAAATTGGGCTAATTGAAATCTACAAGAGTCCCTTTCTCCCTATAATATTCATCCTCCATGATCGTTATTTTAATCTCCTCTGAGCATTTAATTCTTTAGATGTCTCATTCTCATTCTAAGATTTTTTTATGCATCTCTACTTTATACCCAAAATTTTTTTATTTTAAAAACAAAAGATAATGGAAAAGCCTTAGAATAAAGAACTAAACTAATCGTCTTCCCAGCAACGGCGCCAAAAACTTGGTCGGTAGGTTATGCTATGAAAAAGTTTTAATATTTATAACCTTGATATTTCAGCAAGCATACGAGTCATTCGCATAGTGCCTAAGGTGTCGATCCCACGAGGACGGTTAATCTAATCCTAAAACCTAAGGCTTGACTAAATTTTGCAATAAATCAAAATAAACAACTAACGCAGAAATTAACCAGTCAAATAATCAATATCAAAATTTGAACTCATAAATATAAACAAAATAGCAATTTTGCACAACCTAATCCAGAATCAACCTAGAAACTAACAATTGAGAGAAAGGGGGTTTTAATCCAAAATTAATAAAAATCTAATCAATTATGCAACTATCAATTTACTAGATCTAAACGGTCCTAGGGTAGATTACTCTCTCTCGAGTTATAATCTTTAACCTTAATTTATAATCCCTAATTTAAATTATGGAATTATAGCCTCTCGATTTCTAATTTACCAAAAACCTAAATTAGTTCTGAATTTGTCTAATAACCTACCGAAGACCTTTGCTTGATCTCTAGTTACATGATTTTACCGATTTGATTCAATTCTTATCTATCAAACTACCTAACTCTTGTTAGCCCAATTTGATGATATTCACTCAGTTCACCCTCTCAGTTTATTATCGAATTATCAAGCACAGATATTGAATTACAAATAACTCAATTAAAACATAATAAATCTAACTTCATTAATCTCAATAATCAAAATTCTAAGGGTGAGTTTAGACAAAATTGACATTCAACAATAACTATTATCAACAGTTATCCCAATAAAATTGAAATAAAACGGAAAATACTATTGAAATGGACTCGTGGAGGCAGAGACGGCGGGAAACCACCTGTTCTAGGAAGTACTTCGTGTCAAGCTTCTTCTCCGTGTCTCACTTCCTTTATCTCGACCCTCAAATCTCTTGATATGCTCTCTAGGGTTTCAGAATTGAATGATGCAAAAAGGCTCTTCAAGGTTGCTTCTTCTGTCCCTTAACGTTATATTTATACTTTGGAAGCCCTAGAGTTGATTCGAGGTCAAAACGATTCGAAAAGTCTTGCAAAACTTGAGTTTTAGTGTCAGCCCGATGCCGGCCAAGATTGTGGCCCTGCCTACCATGTTCGTGGCCAGTGGCTAACCCTTTTTGTCATGATCGTGGCCCAAAGTGCACAATAGTGGCCTGGCACAGAGTTCTCTGTCACGACGTAACCTGGGTTCTATCAGCTCGCCTCTTTCTGTCATGATCATTGCCTATTGTGCCATAATTGTGGGCCATATTTTTAGACCGAAACTCTTCAAAACTTCTCCGTTCTTCACCGTTTACCCTAAACCACTAACAAACACATCAAGGTACCTCAAAAATATAACATTTAAGCTCAAAGACTCATACTAACCCATAAAAACACTTAAATACATGAACTAACACAATTAAAACATAAATACACACTAAACACTCAAATTAACATAAAATACTTAACAAATTGAACCCTTAAACATAATGCAAATCACAACTATCACAATAGTTTAAGGTTCTAACGCTTAGCATGGACACAGGCTATTACAATGGTCTTACAAGGAGGAAGGATTAGGTTTGTTTAGAATGAGGCAATCAAATGTTATACTTGCTTCCTTAAGCATTTTACGTTTAGAGATGGGTATTAATATTTCACTTTAGACTGAATCCTTAACCAAGTGTCATATTTTCTTTTTTTTTAAATAATACAATGAACCTCTTGTGTCATAGTACTTATTATAGTTTGCTATAAGAAGATTATGTTTACTTAATTGAATGGCATAGAGAGACAATCAGAGCCAATCAGCTTGCTTTTTAATGATTAAGCATGGTATGAATGTTTTGAGCTCCTACAAAGAATAATCATTATTATATGGTTTACTTATTGTATCCTTGAAGTGGTTAAAGATGATTATCTCTAACTCGTCTTGTTTGGTATAAGATCTTCCATTAATGTCAAGTAATAAGGCCATATTGTTGATGTTTCTTCTTATTATGATACTAATATAGAAGTAACTTGTGTTTGTTTCTCATCCTTTAACCATTATACCTCATTCTTTATCTATTTAAAGATGAATGATTCTCTAAGGCCCAAATATAACTTATCATAACTGCCCTCTATTTTTGCTTTAAATTGACATTGTTCAAATCAACGTAGAGATCAAATTGAGCCTATTTTGGAATTGGTCTTGTTTTTTGAATAATGCTTAATGTGGTGCTTTCCTTCCCCATATTTAAAGTCTTTAATTTCTCCTTGATAGCTTAGAGCTTCCTCATACAATTATAAGATTCAAATCCTTTAGAAGTTGTTTATAATCCTTTAGAAACCAGTTCTACAAATCCATTTCAAATCCTTTAGAAGTTATTTACAATCCTTTGGCTACTACTTCTTTAAATCCCTCCATATCAAGTAAATAGTTGTTAAATATAAAGCAAAATTTTCTCTGGTAGGATGTAGTTTCTAGTTGAATCTCTATTAGTGAGTGGACAACAGTAAGCTAGTTGCTAAAATGTGTATTCCTATATGAGATTTGGCTTAGCTATAATGCACTTACCATCATATGATCAAGTTTCTTCCTAGTTAACCATATTGCTTATTGTTTATTACTCCATTCAAGTGGTTTTTGTTATATTGTAGGTCAATTTCCCTAATTTGATAAACAACAATCTTTAAAACCATCATTATGACGATATAAGCTTAAATTATATCCCTTAGATTCTCATGAGTATAATATGCTATTGAAGCCTCCCAATATAAGTCAATAAGTTATGATATTAGAGTGATTACTCTTAAGATCATTCTATAATATGCTCCTTTGAAAGCAGGTTTGAAGCATATGTAATGTAAATAATTGTTAAGCTTTGGATCAATTCAACTATTGAGTGGATATATTAAGTTGAGTTCCTAATGTTAATTACATTTATCATGCTTAGATTTTAAACCACTATTAGTCTTCCATTAAAGTGGAATTGATGTTTGTTAGAGTGATCTAATAATTTCCAAAGATCTATAGGCTCACTTTGAGCTTGTTGTCTTTTATTTTCATCTCAAATAAGCATATAACATTGGCTTCCTTGTATTTAAAAAGTCAAAAGTCAAAAATCAAAAAAAATTTCTTAGAGGAGTTGATACCCCTAACATTCCATGCTATTATAAACATTGGATAAAAGGCTAATATTTTATGTAGTTTTAAGCGTTACTTTTAGCTTTCTTGGTCTTTTCTTACTATTAATGTAGTATCTTGTTTCTAGGAAGTGGCTACTAGGGCTAGATAGCATTTGGGAGTGGATTTATCTCATGTAAAAATTTTCGCCTCCTACACTCTTTTATTAATATATAGTGCTACTTTATTCCTTCACCTTTCCTCTATTATTTCCTCCAATGATTGTACACTGCCTGTAATTTCTTCTATCATATTTTAGACATGATTTAAAGGCGTTACAATTTCCTTTCTTAAAGAGGAATTTAAGGGCCTTTAACTTCATATTTTTATCTTGAATCAAACTCCTTATTCATTGCCTTGGATGTCTAAGTATCCTTTTACATCTCTGCATTGGGGCTATTTTCATTTAATTCCATTAGCACCTTATATTCCCCTATAGTGAATCATTTATCTTTTAGTTTCTCGACACCTTTTTCTTTGTTCTTAAGTGGCTTCCATTGACATGTGATAAAGATTTTGGATTCCATTAAACTTCCTTCTTCTTTTAGTCTTATAAGCCTTAGTATTTTAGGAAAGATTTGTTTGTCTCCACCTCTTTATAGACTTTTGTATACCTAATATGACTTAAATTTGTTGTGTTTTCATCTATACAAATTGGCTTTTTGATGGAACTAGCTAAATAGTTTAATTCAATGATGGACCAATATTTCAAAGGACTATTATGAAATTATACCAATATATGAATTTTTCCCACGTTACATCTATCCAATATCATTCTTAGCTTTCTTTTTATTAAAAAATTATCTTTCCATTGAAATTTCGTAGACCTTTTTCCAATGTTTGTATTGAGGTAGCCTCATTGTTGAACTTAAATAAAAATAATTCTTCCCTGCTTATGAACATTTTCTTCAGTTCTAACTTGTTCCATCTAACCTCTCCTATAACTTTATTTATGGATATGACAACCTTTTATCAATGAAGCAACTAATCAAGGTATTGGACTATCTTAGTGCTCCTATTTAGAGAACTTCTAGAGGAAGAGACAACACTTGTGCTTCCTTTATATATGGGATGAATCTTAGTAAAGGTTACTACATAAATTATTTTTCCAATTAAAATAGCATCATGATATAAAGTTATTTTTCCAATTTCACAAGGAAAAATATAACCACTTATATCTAAAATAGATACTCAAATTAAATTCCTCCTAATTGAGGGGTTGTATCGAACTTCATATAACTCCAAAATAGGTCATACGGTAATTTAAACATATCGAACTTCATAAACACTTTCTATAATTTAAATATCTCTAAAAAGTCAACTTTGGTTCTTATACCATCTCCTATATATATATATATATATATATTGCTTGACATTAGTTGGTTTCTTTCTGTTTGTCATCTTTTGAAAGGAATTGGTGACATAAAATGTAGCACCAGTTTTTAAACACTAAGTATTGGAAACATGTAAAAAATATTGGATTTAAAGAAAATCTTCAAAAAAAGATTACATTTCTTTACTAGTCTATTTTTATGCTTCCTACAATCTACCTTCTCATGCCCAAAATTCTAGTAGTGATTGTATTTTTCTTTGAATCCTTCATTCCTAGGAGCATTGAAAGTTAAGTTTGCTCCTTACCCATTCCTTTAGATGCCCATTTTTTATTTCTTAAATGCTTGTTATAGGTATTCTTTGCTGGAGGCTTCCTTTTCTAACCACTGTTAGCTTGTAACTATTATCATAATTTCTTGCCCTACCTTTCTTTATGTCATCCTCCTTTTTGGCAAGAATGGTGGTTATATCCTCTTTGGTCTATTTTTATTTCTAATCATTTTAACTAGACCTAATGTTGTCAAAATGAGATGGAAGATTCCCACTGATGAACCACATAATTTAGTCCTCATCAAGTTATATATTAATTTCATTAATCTTGTGATAATAATTCATATTCTTGTCAATATAGCCATTTCCACAATTTCTTACTCTTCCTTTCTTCATGTCATCCTCCTCTTAACAAGAACGGTAGTTATCTCGTATATAGTCCATTGCTTTTTTTGAGCATTGTAACTAGACCTAGTAGAGTCTAATTGAGATGGAAGAGTTCCCTTAATGAACTGTAAAATGTAGTCCTCATCAAATTCTGTACTAATTGCTTTAAATTTATAACAAGAAGTCATAATCTTGTCAAAATACTTAAGAATGACAAGAATATAAATCATTAAATTTTATGCTTTAGACTAGAATTAGGATGCAACTCTATGATCCAACCTAACCTAAAATCAAAACCCTAAATTCATATAAAATGACATCATTTTGTTTATTAAATAAAAACAACATTGTTTTCTTAATAATATAGGAAGATGTCTAGGATGAGGAGTCTAAGCCTAATTGAGCTTAGTTAGGTGTGAAAGGTTAACCTTTCTGAAGATTTATGTTTTAGTTAAAGACATCTAGATACTTTATTTCTGTAATCACCTTCCTCTTTCTTGTCTTTTTACTTTTAATAAACATTGGTTCCCATATCGAAAGTGAGAAGACAAACAGGAGGAAGGTGATTGCATAGAAAAAGCATCTACTTTCAATTTCCTTTATAAAAAATGAGAAGATAAGAATGAGGAAGGTAATTATATAAACAAAGCATCTGGCTCTTTAGTTCAAACATAAATATTCAAAAAGGTTGAGTTTTTTGTCCTTAATTGACCCAATCAAGATTTAGACCATTTAATAGAATTATAAAAGGTTTATGATTTTAAACTTAACCTAGATCGATTAGGCCTAATCTATCAATATCAAGCTTCAAATCATTTAAAGCCTAATTAGTATCAAACTTAGGCTAAACAGTTTGAGCCTAATCAGACTGTAAATTGGTCTTAAGCTTAGAAAAATTTTGGATTAGCCTAAGCCTATCCCTACTTATTACCATCCCTAAATATACTTTCTAATCCTATTAACACCATTATAAATAATGGAATGTAAAGTGCTCAAGAGATCATTCTTTGAGAACTTCTTATATTTCTTATTAATGGTGTTAATAAATTCCTTAGCATTCTCATTCTTTAGAATTCCATCATGTATAAAGTCATCCATATGATACTTATGATCATTAAACAACATTGGTTTGAGTAGTCCTAATTTTCATAGGTTATATATGTGTATTTTATTAAGTAATTTCATATTATCTTTTTTAATTAATTTTTTATTGTTTCAAGTAATTATGTAAATTGGATATTGAGATGATATTATCTAAAAGTTAAAGGTAATTCTAAGAAAATATGAAAGAAATCATAATTATTAAAGGAATACAATCTATCTTACGCCCATGTGTTAGCCCGTACCCTAAAAGGATTAAGTGTAGTAAGTGATATAGCTTACGTTGCAACTAAGTGGGATGCGTGAGAAGCAAGAAAACAACGATATCCAAGGTTAAGAGACATAGTCATACTAGAGGCTGTGCCTATCAACTAAACAACCCAGTAAAGCCCATAGTTTGGGCCACAATTATAGGATGGATCTAGGGATGCATAAACAACCCTAAATTTTAACAGACAGTAGAGACTTTAGTTGTCTTTTAGAGAAAATACCTTTAAGAAACATCATTTTCTGTTGGCCTATGAAATTTTTCGTTTAGTTAAGCATGATTTAAATAAATTATGAGGTCATGATAGAATGATTATTGGAGTTTAATTATTTATTTCAGAGTTAGTAGGATTTTATTACACTGGTTAGTTAAATTAAAGCAATAAGAATGTATTGAGGGCAATTGTGGCATGTCACTTAAGTTTAAAAACCATGAAGCATTAAGGGAAGGTTGACATTTCACACTCATTAAAGGTAGAATTAGAAGAGGAAAATGTTGTCTTCTTCATTAAATGAAAAAAATGTGGATTGAAGGGAGAGAAGAAGTGAAAAACGAAAAAGAGAGAGAAAAGGGAAGAGGGTTTCGACCATTAGAGAGAAAAGAAGAAGACAAGCTTAGGTTTCATCTTTTCTTAGTTTTCACAAGTGAATTTGAGATTACTCAAGAAAAGAAAAAGAAAGAGGAAGAGAAGAGCTTCCATTTGAGCCAAAAATATCTTTGTTTGGTGCAGATTCAAGGTAAGTCCATTTTTAATCCTTTGGAATTTGGAAGGAATTTTGATTCATGAAGCTTAGGAAATACATGGATTTAAGTTTTCTAGAATCAATTTTTAGTAAATATGTTATTTGGATTCCCAATTTGTATTCCCATTGAATTGGATTTTTTTCAATGTTAAAGGGAATCAAGAGAGGCAAGAGGAGCAAGAGGAGGGGCATTTTTAAGCAAGTTTTTAAGCAAGAAATCCAGGTGAGTTACATGTTTATAGTTTGAGTTAATGAGCCATAAGTATTTTCCTAACCAATAGATTTAAATGATTTCAATTTCTTTATAAATGTTGCATTTATTGTTTCTTAAATGATTTAAGTATTTGCTATATGTTTGGTACATTAATCTTGATGATGAAAATTATGTTTGAAATATGTCATGCTTATGAAAATCATGTTTCCGAAATGTGCCTTTTGTGCAATATGTTTACAAGTCACGAAATTCATGTTTGTGTGGGTTTGTGGTGTCCATCATGTTATGTCACATTCACGTTGACCATGTTAAAGGCTTCTCACGCCTGCCCGCTAGTGGCATGGAGCTCCATTATGGACTCCCTCATGTTTATTGGAGCTTCGCAAGAACTCCCTCATGTTTATGGTTTAGTTACAAGGCTTCTCCATCATGTTTATATGGACTACCCAAACCATTATGCTTGCTTATGCTGCTTATGATTTGTTTGACAAGTTTGAGAAATACATGTTTATGGTTTCAATGCATTTTACTACGGCATGAATATTTTCAATGGTTTTGCTTGTTTCTCTACTATAAACTTGTTACCTACAAACTTTTAGCTCACCCCCCTTCCTCCCCATCTCCAGGTGACGAGCAAGAGATCAAGTGATCAAGAATCAAGGCACTACTCTAAGTTTACATATTTTTGTATTTAAGTTAGTATATGAAAACTCAAAGCTTTAGCCTCATTTCAAGTATTACTCATTCATGTATATTTTTTATTTTGTATTATGAGTCCAACGATGCATTTGTGTCTTGAAATGTCCATTAAAACTTTGTAAAACTCTTTCTTTTGAAGTTAACGAAATAAATTTATGTTTTGCTCATGATTTTCCAAGCTTCCGCATTGTATTTTCAAGCATTTATAGAGGTAAAATCTATGTTCTATCTTCACAAAAAAACTATATTAATCTAGGCTGATTTAGACAAAGTTGTCTTCTTGGAAGTTGTAGTTTATCCTATTAGCTTTCCAATGATTTAAAGTTTGTAACTTTTGGACATCAGAATTGAAAGATATGCTATTTACAAGTTAGTGATGCTGTACAGGGTGCATGCTGGACACTTTATAGCCCATTTCTAACTTGATCTAACAGAAAAAGAGTACTATGGTGTCTTGAAATGGGAAGACTTAGTGTGATAAGTTAGAGATGAAATGAAGGTGATAAAAGGTGTAGAACATATGCAGAAATTTATGATGAATGTGCATAAGTTTGAATGTTATGTTTTTGGGTTGATGACCAAACATAGATTATGTTTTGGTTGTAAATGATATTGAGCTAAAATGGAAGTGAGAATGAAGGGAAAAAATGAGTGATATGTTTAGGGTGATGATTGAAGATATGAACATAAGAATGGATTGTCGTATTTCAAGTGTCTAAATATGAAATTTTGGGATGTTACGAGAATGAAGATGAACCTATAATGGCTAATGAGATTCCATTAAAAGAACCCTATAAAGTGATGTGTTCACGCTTGACTTATGAGTTAGACAACGAAAACGGGGTCTAACATTTTCTCTCCAAAAGTTATGTTTAATTGTTGAAAGGCTTCTCAATCTTTGGACGATCATTTTTAGGCTACTTTTACTAGAGAATATAGATCTAGACATCACCTTAACGAATCAAGGTATCGATAAATTTAAAGAGTTCATCTAGATTTACTTCTATTATATTTTCTCTATCTTTTTATTTAAATTTTGTTATTTTGAACATATTTAGAGGTTAAATACTACTTATCTTTGCTGGTATTAATGCAGATTTATTCTTGACAACATCTGAATCTAATTTTAATTTACCTATGGATGACTCTAAAGAGCCTCCTTTTAAGTGGAAAGTGGCTTAAATAGAGGACGATGAATGGGGTGCTTAAGAGAGACCTACTTGATCGTCCTAATGTTAGGGGTAAACCTTTCATTAGATTTTGTAGAACATCATGCATTTAAATAGGTGTTAGCATAGATAGAAATACGAGTTAACCAACTAAAGTGTAGATGATCGTAGCTTGAAAGAGTTTAATTTCAATGTATAAAAAGTCCTACCAATCAAGAGAATATATCAATTCTTGCTTTATTAAATCATAAAGTCAAAATTATTACTAAGGGAAGTACTCAACTAGACATAGTTATTTGATTACGTTCTCTTTTGATTAATTGTCTTAAAATTTATTTCCTTGGATGTTGTCGATATTAATATTAAGTTTGATTTTATGTTTCATTATGCTATAAACTTATAAAACTATCCTTTTATTTATTAAATTTACATTAGTTAATAGTGTTTTGCTTTTCTGCCTACATCAATTTTTATGGGATCAATACCCTAATTACTATTATATTACTTACTAATAATAAGAACTTGCCTATGTTAGTGAGTGATATATGTTAAAAGAAAAAACTTATTTTTCTAGTCTTTTATAGCTATTTTCTTATTTTATTTCTATTTTATTTCTTATTTTATTTTTCATTAGTATTTAAATTTTCTTTATATCTTATTTCATTTTTTAATTGTTTCTATTTATTCTAATTTTAGGAGTGATTTTGATGTATAACAAAAAGTCCACAGTTCATAATTTTTGAAAAGGTTCTATAACTTAAGAAAACTTTGCATTAAAATCAAATAGAGTGCAGTCATCAAAAAATTAAAGATCCACTAAAAATATAACTTGAAAGGATAGAAAAAGAAAGGAGAAGGATAATGGAGTATGCTAAGCCATCTCCTGTGGAAATAATTAAACACTGTAAAGTCATAGATGAATGCTCATTATTTTGATATTAAGTCAAATGTAATCCAGATGCTTTAACATAATGTACTTTTTGATAGATTACCTGACAAGCATCCTAACGCGTGCATCGCCAAATTCTTGCAGAAGTGTGACACCTTTGAGATCATTGAGGCAATTAAAAATGCTATTAGGCTATTGTTTCCATTCATAATAAGGGATCAAAAAAAATAGTGACTAAAAGCATTATTAGTTGGATCAATCAACATTTAGGAAAGGCTTATAACAAAAATTTAACAAATACTTCTTACCATCTAAGACAGGAAAGTAAAGAAATGATATCTCTTATTTTCAACATTTTGAAAATGATGCAAATCTAAACATTCTATAATAGTTTGGTGAACTCTATAAGGTAGATGATAGATGCTGCAATTGGTGGAACATTGAACAACAAGACTTTGGAGGTTACCATAAAGAAAATAGAAAAGATTGAGGTAAATCACACGTTAATATAGAAATTACTTATAATAGACAAAATACACAAAAAGGGGGGTTGAATTGTGTATTCTTCTCGCGAATACAAATTCTTTAATTTTTCTTAATAAGAACTTCTCTGACTTGTTAAAAGAAAATCACTTAACAAAAATTGTTATGAGTTAAATCGCAAATAACTTCTATATACTTGTTTAAGAACAAAATATACTAAGTTGAGAGATAGAGGATAGACACTGTGATTTTATACTGGTTCACCCCAAACCGTGGGCTACATCCAGTCCTCATATTTCTTCTAAGTATTCACTATACTTCAACAAATTACAAGTATTCTTTCTCTCTTCTCGAGCCTCTTCAGGTCTCGTACACCAATTATTCTTTTTCAGCTATCTTAGCCTCCCCAGGCTCTTAGCCTTTTCTTTCTCTAATTAGAAAGATATCGTGAGCTATTGTTACAGTAGTTTAGCTCTTCAATATCACACTACAAAATTTTTAAGTATACACTTGAATGCTCAAAAGTTATAGAATCAAAGATCCCTCGAAAAGTTATTTAGTCTTCGACCACAACTCGTATTTATTGTCAAAGTCTCTAACCGCTTCTTTGAATCTTGATAACTGCTTCTTGGTTCTTGATAACTGCTATTTAGTTGAGTTCTATAACTAACTCCAACTAACTAACTGCTCGACGTACTAGTGTATCTTCTGCTTTGTATCGTCTGTGTTTTCTCTATGTTTTTTACTTCTTCTGTATTTAACTTCTTTTGTGTCTCTACTTCTTCTGTGTTTAGCTTCCTCTATGTTTCACTTTTTCTGTGTTTTGTTTCTTCTGTGTTTTGACTTTTTTTGTCTTCTACTTCTTCTGTGTCTCGCTTCCTCTGTGTTTTGTTTCTTCTGTGTTTTAACTTCTTCTGTCTTCTACTTCTTCTGTGTTTCGCTTCCTCTGTGTTTCAATTCTTTTGTGTTTTGTTTCTTTTGTGTTTTGATTTCTTCTGTATTCTACTTCTTCTGTGTTTCGCTTCCTCTATGTTTCACTTCTTTTGTGTTTTGACTTCTTCTGTCTCTCGCTTCCTCTGTGTTTTGTTTCTTTTGTGTTTTGACTTCTTCTGTGTTTCGTTTCCTCTGTGTTTCACTTCTTCTGTGTTTTGTTTCTTCTGTGTTTTGACTTCTTCTGTGTCGCTTCCTCTGTGTTTTGTTTCTTCTGTGTTTTGAGTTCTTCTGCACACTTAACATACTCATCAAACTAGTTCATTTATTTCTAACATTATTATTATTTGATTGTCATCAAAA
>JAOTAY010000006.1:25444338-25470815 GCA_025629805.1 Erythroxylum baracoense | reverse complement strand
TTTTCATGCGCAAAACTCACTATTCACAAATGCATGAGCATGAGATGTGTTGTCCTAATTTCTCTGATTGCTCTCTCGTGTACCCGTTTCCCTGGTCCGACCCGTGATATGGGAACGGGACGTTACACAGACGAACTAACAATATCCACACCAAAGCAAGCAAGATTCCAAGAAACCAAAATTCTGCCATTACGATGATTCTGGTGATTCATAAAATGCCGCCAAACCTGTAAGATATGAGCAATAGTTTTGTCACATTTACTGTTTTTTATTTTTGTTTAAAGCATACCAATAAGACCTACTTTATTGAGTAGTAAAGAGAAACATCTTTCTACTTACTCAGGCCATTTCAAAACATGATTCTATCCATGCCCCAACGGGGGTTTCTTTGGTACTCCATCATTTGCATTCAATGGAGGATCAACCACAATATCATCTAAGTTGAGAATATTAAAAGAATTGTGAATAGGGGTCTTTTCCCTTCCAATCTCTGTAGCAACATAAGTAGGAGTCCTCTTACCCTCAATAGGTCTCTTCCTAGCAGAGCTTGAACCAACATTATGGAGAACAAGACCTAGAACATTAGCCTGCATCACTAGCTCATCCCTGTTTATGACTATGCTAACCTACTCAAGCTCTTATTCAATCTAAACTAACTTTGGCTTCTAGTCCTTCCTGCCAAGCTTCTTCTTGCAGCTAGTTAGATCATGTCCATACCCTTTACAATAGTCACATACAGTAGGCTTCCATTTATACTTAACTACTTGTTCCACAACAATCCCCATGGTATTCCTATAATAAATAATTTCAGGCATCTCTTTACCAACTTCAACTTCAACTAAGATACGAGCAAAGTTAGCCCATTCTTTTAGTTGTGTATTCTTATCAACCATCAAAGGAATCCCAATGAGACTTCCAATCTTACTCATTCCAGCGGGACTCTGATATTTAACATCAAGTATAGGCAACCTAATCCATAATGGAATTGTGGGTAATGATTCCTTAAACATATCAAAATCTTCAGTCCATGACTAGACAATAAAAGGTTTTTTATCAAAATGATAAATACCAATTTGTAGCACCTTATCCTGGCTTTCATAGAGTCAAATCTCACCAATGTAATACCATTTTTCATAGTAACTATTTTATTGATACTGAAACCAACCCAAATACGTTGGATAAACCCATTCAGAATAGCTGGGGCAGGTCTGGCACCTATTACATAACAAATCATAGTCTGATTCCAATAATCAATATCAGACTTAATGTCATCATATTCTATGATAACAAGATTAGTACCATCATGAATAGCAAGTTGGACAAAATTAAGCTTAAATCCAGCATTTCACAATTTAGAGATATCAAAAGAATCCCAAATTGATTGACAATCACCTATTTCAGTAGCACTTAGATGCTCTAGTTCTGGATCACTCTGATCTGCCAGGAAACCTTTTGGCCAACATCATTGTTCATAATAGCTTTTATCAAATTCAGCCATTGATTGAGTTGTTCTCGCATCTTGTCAATATCACGAGCTCCTTCATTCATAGTAATATTCATAGTAGTGCGAGTCTCAAAAGAAACCATTTTAATAGGAAGATTCTTAGTAACCCTCATAGTCATCGGTTTATCACCAATAGTATTCAAGTTCCCAATCACTTCCATTGGCCCAGTTCCCATCATATGAGCTTAAGAATCATTCAAAGTTTCAGTCGTAGTTGATGAGTCCACAGTCTCAGCAGCCTTTATGGAAGCCCCCGTCTTTCTTGCCATACTCCACGCACAATAATAAGCAAGCTTTATCATGTACCGAGATCACTTTGTTTGCTCCTTATACATTTTTATGTTTTTTTCATATGTAATGATAGTATTTTTTATATCAAAATAGATGATCATCATTTTTCTCTCAATCATACATGTTATTATACATTATCGTGATACTATGAAAGTCTTAAGATCTGTGTCGATCTTAAACATTTAGAAGGTCATTGGGCATATATATACATATTGACCTTGAGTTTATGTCATTAAGACGCATAAAAATACATGTATAAATCCATGAATTTGATATTATATAGGGGGATATAAGTGTTTAATCTCATAAGCGTTTTCTCTAATGCAGTTTGACATTCAATGAGAGAAAACAAATTTATTTTGTGCAGTTTAGCATAAAGTTAAGAGAAATTAAGACCTACAAATAAAAAGATGATACATTTCAGATCATACAAGTATCATCCTAGTTTGCAACACTCTATTTTCTTATTCATGTTAGTAAGGTATTAGATATGCATAATTGTATTAGATCTATGTCACAAATGACACATGCATTTGATATTTTCCAATATCGAAAGCCTTTAGGGATAGATTGATGGACTTTCATTGTCTTTGGATCAAATGTTTCTTGAACTTGGCCAACCTATACATTGATTTAGCTTAACTATTTTTTATTGGTTTTATCATTGTTACACCTACTGTAATTAATTATTGTCCAATGGAGAGAATGTTAGTAATCTTCCTAAGTTGGACAACAATTAATTACGATTTTAACAATCTTATCATTAAGCGAATCGAATTTGATCTGATTAAAGATAATAAAGTAGCCCGATAAAGGATCTAGTTTAATAGGGTGTAGGTCGGATATGCATTGGGCCTGTACTGGGAAGGCCCAATACGGTTACTATATATAATTGCTAAGGTCTTCTATTTCTACTTAAGTAAGTCATAAACGTTCGGATTATCTAATCCTTTAAGAGATTCACACTTTAAAAAAGACACAAAAGTATGTTAACAACATCCGGTTGATCAACTTTTGTAAAGGTTGTTGAGAAACTTCAAAGATTTTAGCATCGAAAAGCTTGTTTGGAGTCATGGAAAGTAAAACAGGTATTTTTCAAGTTTTCTTTGTTTATTCACTTTCACTTTTGATCCTGAGTACAAAACTTAGGCTCTTATTACCCATTAGATCTAATAGTAAAAAAAAACTCTAAAAATCAGCCCACCTACCCATTTCATCCAATTCAAACCTTAAACTCGACGTCCCCTGGCCCCAACTCATTATGTTATTTCATTTCCAACTATAGTAACTACCTGAATCAGAATCTGATTGTTTTCGTCATACTTTTGATCATTTTTGTCCATATATTTTATTAATTATAATGGGTAAATGCATGGGAAAAATGGGGTCGAGGGATGGCTTTATGAGTGGCTACCATTTTTCTTTTATATTGTCTGAAAAAAGAGGAATTCCTTCAAGCCTGACTGGGTGTAGTCATTGATTTTTCCAATTTTGTATGTTTTCATTACTAAAAATAAGGAACAAAGGATAGAGAAGGAAAAGAGAGAAACAAAAAATGTCTACATGTTGGAAATTGTCTAGAAGTGGATAGACAGGATAGTAAGTCATAGATGACTATTTCCATAGAGAGCATACCCATGTAATAAGGTGAGAAGAAGCACTCAAATAGGCAGAGAAGAAGAAAAGGCACCTTGAGACAGTTGCAGCTATTCGATCTGAGCTTAAGAAGAAGAGGGAAAATCAAGAAGGGCTTGATGAAATTGATTTTGCATATGTTTGCTTGTTAAGGGATGTTGAAACTAAGTATAAATTTGACGAAAGTCATGCTAAAGTGTTTTGTTTTAAAACAGGCTAACTTGTTACCATAGATAAATTTAAACATTAACATAAAATTTTAGAACACGATTTACATATTTACATTATCAAATATACTTAGACTTTTGTATTGTTAATTATAAAAATTATTTTATATAATGTTTTTATAAAATTATTTAAATTATATTAATCATAAATTTATTGAATAATTAAGGGTTAATTATCAAAAAATCTCAAATTTTACCCGTAGCACTAAAATACCCTAACTTTCAATTTGTTATGAAAATATTCATACATTAAGTTTCTCGTTAACATTGTTGATGTGACAAACTATGTCGGATTTTTTTAACATGTCATATGTTTTACACGTGTTCTTATTTTTTTCAACTTATTTCTTTAAAAATCAATTACAAAAAAAACAGAAAACTAACACCTATCCCCATTTACGTCTGTTTTCTTTTGTTCTTGATGTCATAAAACTCTCCTGCATAGTTTTCATTATGTGTGGAGTGCCGCTATCTTTGGAATGTTTCTGGAGTGTCACTATCTCTTGTGATTGGGAGTGTCACTATCTCCTGTGATTGGGAGTATAATTGTGGAACTTTTTGGGAGGTGAGTTCATCTAACCCTAGGTTAATGTGTTTGAGAAATAATTCAGTGTTATTACGCTTGGTTTTTTTATCATTCGTCAATATTCTCATTCTTGTGGCATTTTGATAAAGGAACAAGGAAATTATCACATGTTATTCCGAGTTAGATCATTCATCATTAACATCCCCAGATAATGCAATTGGAGTTAGAACCTTGACTAAGATTTAATGAATTTCAACTATATTTATATTGTTGGTTCATTATTTTTAAACAATAAACAAGAAAGCTAATGTTAGTAAGAGCAGTTGTTGATTGAAGTCCAATTGAAAACTAATCTTATATTTGTGTTGAATAGGAAGACTTGTGACTCTTTTCTTTAGCACATTAGTGAAGCAATTTATGTGAATGGAAGTTTGTTAAGGAGAGAGTAAGGAAGGGGATGCTACAGTCTACAAAGCTGGGACCATATTAATTGAAATAATATTAATTTATAGTAGATATCTTGATACATCTATGGAGTTGAGAAATTCACCCCATGATAAACATGTAAATTGAACTAAAAGTCTCCCTATTAGAAAGAAACAAAGATTGTCTTTTAGAATTGAAACTGGAATAATTAGTGATATTGTTGATATGGTTTTGGACAAAAAAAGGAAAGCATATTGGGGTCATGATGCTTATCTAGTAAGATCATTTACTACTGGAATTGGCAAAATTTACGTTGGAATTGGAGCCAGAGTTGAGGTGATGAATATTGTTGTTAACTTTGGAGTTAGCTTTAGAGAACTTATGTTTCAAGTTATAGGGTAGTGTTTGATTCTCTTGATTGAGAAGTTGTGCTTTCTTCCTTAGTCTGTCATTCTCTTTCATAAAGTTTGGGAATTTTTCTAAAATTAACTCTTTATTTATCGTATAAATTATGCAAATCCATATTTTTATATTAAGACGATCATAAAATATGTATTTTTTATTTTTAACACAACCTTCTTCACCTTCTTTTTTATCTTTTTTTATCTTTAATTTTCCTATAAAATTGGCAATTAAGAAAATAAGAACATCTCACACTACTAATGGGGTCTAACTTATAAATTCCAACATTTTTAATGATCAGAAGACACGGTTCAATTCATTAAAAGATGATATCCAACTTCAATATAGAAAGAACAACTTTACAATTAAAAAATTCTCAACATAACTAAAAAGCTTGATCTTGTTTGTTGGATTGAGTTCTACATCTTTTTACTTGAATTCGATTGGAAGATAATATTTTTATTTTTTATTTTTTTTTACTTTAACTCGATCCAAAGATATTGCAGTAGTTGTATGAAAATATGTTAATCATACTTGATCATCGTGTGTATTACAAAAAATGGATGGAAGAAAAATATATATGGCTTTCATTGCATCTACACCTAGCATATACTTGATATGGGAAGAGTGTGAAGCTATTGTTAATAAATTCAAGAATGAGATTTATTGTTGTTTCAACAATTAGCAGAAGCTCAAAATAAAGACTCAATTTTTCCAAAAGAAGGTGTTATGCTCATCGATAAAACAAGATTTGTAATTTTTATTTTTATTATATTTAGTATATAATATGGAAATCATTATCATGAGTAATTTTTCATATTCCATATATTGGTTGTCCCAATTGTAATAACAAGATAAAGCTAAAAATATCACATGCTAATTCCAATATTGGTCAACATTTTTATCAATGTAATAATACAAATGTTAGTATTGCCCTTCTATTTTATTAACACATTATGAATTTTTCAATTATAGCTTATATGATATTAATGTTATCATTTAAATTGTAGGTGTCTTGTAGGTATATAGTATTTCTTAAAGAGTTGAGACTTTGTTATCAAACATCTTTTATACGTTGAGGTAAGAAGGTTATCCACAAGATACATTATTGTCCGCAAGAGTGAGTTTATTTTATAATTCATAGATATTTCAAAATTTGACATAAGTATGATATTCATGTTTTAATTTTTATTTTGTAGGTTCGATGTGGCTATATATCTTAGGTGTCTGATGCTTTTTAATATGAACTTGAATTGAAACAATATATAAGCGAGTAAAACAGAACAAGAAGGAGATGCATATGATGGACCCCTATTATATACACGATTTGTTCTCATTGTATGATTATGGGAGATCACTTGTTGTTGCTTGACCATCTAATGGTCTTAGTTCTCATATTCTTAGTATATGCCTACGCTCACTATGAACATAAGAAATCTCTAATTGTTGAAACATGTTGCCTTTGTACATTTAAGTTGGTATTATCAATATTTAATCAGACTCTACCGTAGTAACTATATTTTTTGACCTACATTGTTTTTTTCTCTTTGAAACACTTGTAATTTTAATCTGCCAACATGGAAATGATGGCTTCCAAAAGAAAATTTCTTTTGTAATGCAAAGCATATAAGAGATTTTCATTATGCTGGACAGTTAATGTATGGCAATTGATAATGGCCAATATTTTGTGTGGCTAAGACAATCCCTATCCATATCCAAATATATTATTCAAGACAGCCTAACATATCCCATATTCAAATCAATTACCCAATAAAATTAAACATATCTATCAATATCCAAAGCACATCATATCCATATCACAACACATAGTTTAAATACATATGAAAATCAGAACACATGGTTCAAGCATGACTCGTTTTGTTATTGATTCACCATCATCAATTTGAGATCTTATTAGAGTTAATTTTTTGGCCCTTACATTGTATATCATCTGGGATGTAGTTATTGTTTGAGCATTTGTATTTTGAGAAGCTTGAGTTAGTTTAAACCCTTGACATTGACTTCCACTACAAAACATTCATAAACAAAAAGGTATAACATTATATGACAAATTAGGAATAAAAATAAATAATTAGCTAAAATTTTTAATTTCATTACAAACCCTAAAATAAGTGTTCCTACTAATTTCTCCAAATGTTACTCCATATCTTTAGGTCACATGTATACACATAAATGTTCATGATATTTTAAAAAGTTAAGAAAAAACCAAAATTAAAAATGAATATCCACTTACCAGCCTCTTTTAAATACTGATTGTTTAACTTTCTTCTTCCACCATTGTCAATTTTGGATGTCGATGTTAGATTTTCAGTGGTCTTGTTCATTTTCTTTGCATTACACATGTAGAATTTGAAGTGAATGATTAGACATCTAAAGAATATTTATCATAAACATAATTATAAATCAATATACAATTACCTTAGCAATTTCTAGTTATCTCGAAGGTTGGTCCTTATTTTTGTATCTTCTTTTATTGTAACCAACTTCAAAACAATATTAATATCTCATGAGTACTCCAACTTTCCTCAACTTGTTTGGATTCCATAATTCATCAACTTTATCCCTTCTCCTAGCCTTATTCCTAACCTTATTAGGTCTTCCAGGCATTTTCTTAATCAAAGGAGCTAATATGGCTTACAAGTTTTCAGTTTTTGGCCAAAACTTTGAACTATTATTGGGTTTCATAACGTACTAATAACTCTTCAAATAACACTCACATCTGTAGTATCAGCTTACATACCCATCGATATCCTCCATTTGATTTGATATACAGGCAAATGCATGTTTACATGAGATTCCTATCAAATCCCAAAGTCTACACTAACATGTTCTTGCTTGTAAACCAACAATGAACTTATCTGTAAACTGTGTTACTTTGAACTTTAAACTTTCATTTTTCTTGATATAGTGTCTTACTTCCCATTATGAAGTCTCTTTCTTCTTTCTCACTTTTGGACATATTTCATCTATGGATTTGAGCATCATATCTCTTTTTTCATGAATTTGAATCATTAAAGCATATTGAATATCCACTAGCATATTAATCAGGCTTTTTTATTGTGCCTCACAAATGAATCCATTAAATGTATCTAATTTTTTGTTATAAACAATTTCACACTTTGGCCTTGTGCTAACAAATACTTTCACAAAAGTCTCAAGATTCCTTGCTTTGAAGTCATCTTAAGCCTTTTTTGATACATTCTTTAACTACTCTATTATTTCATCAAATTCTACTTCCATTGTGTGATTGACCGCTTGTCAAAATAAACTCCTATATGTATGGCCTTTATGAAATTTATACCAGTCAACATACACATGCCATACACATTTTCTATACTTTGCTTCTGGGAAGAGATTCTATAATGTATCTACTAAACCTTGAAAAAAAGAAAAAAATGTAAGTATAATAATTCAAAACACATTTACTAGTAATAGTATCAATATTAAAATTTTGACCTTTTGTTGATCGCTTACAAACATCCATTAATTCTGACTAATGTTTAGATCATCATCAAGAACACTTAAAAATCAATACCAAGATTGGTAATTCTCTCCCTCAACCACAATCCAACATATAATGTACATCTAATTGTTTCCGTTTTGCCCAACTACAACTAGCAAAGCACCTCTAATAAATGTCTTTAAAAAACCTCCATCAAGCCTTATTATTTTTCGATAACCACTAAAGAAACCATACTTCAATGTGCTAAAGTCAGCGTAAAACCTCTTAAACATTGACTGACCAAACTTTTTATTAAGTTCATTTTAGATGATAAATTGGTCATCTTTATCTACCTGCGGTAATTTTTGTATAAAAGACTACAAGTTTGCATAATGTCCTTCTATTGATCCTCGTAGCATCATAATAACTTCCTATTTAGCCCTATAACATTAAGATTTAGTCACTTGCAAT
Source organism: Erythroxylum baracoense (assembly GCA_025629805.1). NCBI lineage: Eukaryota > Viridiplantae > Streptophyta > Magnoliopsida > Malpighiales > Erythroxylaceae > Erythroxylum > Erythroxylum baracoense. The sequence continues at coordinate 25,461,870 of JAOTAY010000006.1, read as the reverse complement.
GCATACTTCCTTTGAAGATCATTTATAATCTTTGTAATTTGTCAATTCAGTTTCCTCCGAAACTTATGTAAGAATTGATTTGCTATCTACTTCTTATTAGCCTGCTTGTTTCCTTATCCTTTCTTACAAGTATGCTTGTTTAATAATATCTTCCTTATAAGGGTTTTTTCATTTCCAATAAAACTAGCATAAACTCTAAAGGGATAGTGTGGATCACAAACAACTTATATTTTTACACCAGATCTCGTCATCGAAATATCATATCCATTGATAACTGCACAATTTCTGATTGCCTCTCTAAACAGAACCTCATCCATAAACTTCGTGCCAACTTCAAACTAAAGATCTTTCATATCCACTTTTGGATTAAAAACAACAAATTTCTTCCTTCTGTCAAAGGCCTCGCACCCACCATCATCACTACATATTGGTGATTGAAATTCGGCATCACTATCCCTATACTCACTAAACCAACCCAATGAAATTTCCACTTCTCTTTGTGAATTGTTTGAATAATTTTACTCTTAATTACTACATTTTCCACTACTTCCAACCACATCTACAACACCATCACATTCAAACACGCTACCTACCTTCTTCCCATATTTCTTCTCAATAGCTTTTGTAATAACATATTTTCCATCATCAATTTCATAAACTTCATCATCATATATATCATTTTCAAATTCACTCATCTTCTTATCAATAAAATCTTCATCTTGTTCCACCTACACTTGGAATAACCCCTATTCATTACTGATATCATAATCAATTCTTCACCATCACTTGCAGGTTATCATAACCATACTCATAATAGGTTTCAATATTTTAGTTCTTCAATTCTTCTATGAACTAGATCATTGACAAAATTTCCTTATCATGGTGTAAGCTCAACTCTTTCAAGCATCTCATTGACTCTTTTAAAAATTTGTACAATATAGAAACAACTCTATGTCGTTTATTTTCTGATACTCCTTTTAATACTACCATATTAAGTTCATCAACACTAATATCCTTCTTCCGTTTGATCTTACCTCCAACATATTTGTTGTTTTCATTTCTTTCCAATACCCCACCAAAATGAAACTTAAAAGTTACCATCTGCATTATAAAGAATTTTACTATTCGTTTCTAGCAAATCAAAATTGCAAGCATCTTGTCAAACCAAATCCATAACATGCTCTCTCTAAGGATTTTATTGCCACAACTTATTTATAGAACAAGTCATCACTGTATGAAGCAAAAAGAAAATTAAATTGAACAAGTTATAGAATTTGATAGAGAGAATAACAAAATACCATAATTTGAAATACTAGAATTTAATATGGAGATAACAAAATGTGCAATTTAATAGATAGGTAGTTGAAATCTCTGTCATCTTAACTCTTTAATTCACCTACTACAGTTTAAATAACAAGACTTTGGAAGCCACCCTATAGCTAATTAAGGAGATGATGAAGAATAAGTACTAATAGAAATTAAGAAGGGGAAAAAACATAAACTACTCAAGTAGAAGCACTAATAAGGAAAATTGAAGGCCTGACCCGAGCAATGAGAATAACAGAAGCAATGTTTTTTTTAAAGGAATTAATACATCATTAAAAAAAGTCATAAAACATCCTTAAAAGGGTAAATCATAGAGTAATATACAATGAAAACTAGATGTATTGAAATTTTCAATTAAGAATTAAAAGTAATCCCACCACCTGACTCACAAGCTATCACATTCAAGTTTACTTAATATTGCCTTGTATATAAAAGATGGACTTGTCTAGAGATGAAAGATAGTGTCTAATATTTACTAACAATAAATTGCAATCTTGATTAATTCTATAAATAAAAACCTACATACTAATTTAAGAATATTGTATTGTTACATTCTTTTCGTATTCCATAAACTATATTACGAAGGCAAAATTGGAAGACCATTTTATCATCTTCATATGAAAAGTGTATTTGAATGTTGGATTCAACAATTTGTAACCAGCCAGCAGAAGGAAGAGTTATATTACAAAAGTTTATGACGTCTTTCCTACATGCAAGAAGAGTTATATTGCGGAGGTTTAAAAATAGAAAAAAATGAAAAATAACAAGCATAATAAATTGATATAATTAACTAAGCAAAACAACAGGAAAACATAAACAAGTAACCAAAGTCAACAATAGAACTCAAAATAAGTAACTAAATTCAACAACTGAATACAAAATTAAGTAAATTCAATCAATAAAAGAGGGCATGTCTTCAAGAAAAAAGATCTTAAAAGTGATTCAAAAGCAAGCAAAACAAATAACCAAATTCAACATACCTTCTTTTATGTAACTTCAAGAACAAAACACAAACGCAAATGGGGATAGATTTTAATTTTTCTATTTTTATCTAACTTTTAAAATTTGAGTTGAAAAACAAAGACACGGAAAAAAATCTAATGTGACTTATTACATCCGTCAACAGAAAACTTCACATCTAATATTTTCGTAATAAATTAAAGGTTGAAATATTTAAACATGACTTTCTAAAGCTCAAACTAGTATTGCAAAATTAAGTTTGAATTTTTTTATAATTAACCCAATGAATAATAATAAAACTAAAATCAATATTTACAATTTTATACGTTATTTTGACAAATACTAAACCAAAAATAGAAAGTACATTTCATTATCACAAATTCTAACATGAAATGGAATGGTCTGTTACAGGTGGGCCAGTTGATTAGGCAAATGAGGACCGCTTCTTGATGCTTCAAATGAAACGACACCGAATCAAGCACAAGCAGAAAAAGCAGCATCATCCCCATTCAACACGAATCTTATTCAGCCACACCATTCGGCCTATAATTAACTTGAACTGATCAAACTAAGAAGAGTTTGGAACCTCTCTAACATTAACTCCCTTTGGCTTGGAGAAATTATTTTGTGGTTACCAGTCTCATATTCTATGAACAAGCCACTCGGTTATAATGTTTGTTATATCTTGCCGCTCCGGTTCGAACAGGAGATCATGCAACAATCCATCAAATAATTTCATGGTTTTGTCGGCTGAAGAGGCTTCAATGTACAGTTTCTCAGAAGCTACTGGATCGGTAACAGTGTCAGCAGTGCCATGCAGCACTAGAAAAGGAACTGTCAATTTTCTCATATTCTGCTGCAAGTAAGTGGCAACACGAAGAATCTCATACCCAGTTCGTACCCTAATCGAACCTGTGTACACAAGTGGATCTGAATACTTAGCCACTAGTGCCTCTGGATCACGAGAAACCGGCATTCCCTTCTTATTTGCTGCACCTACTTGGAACCTTGGCAATAATAGGGAGACAATTGGGGCCAGTACCTGCCATGAATTATAAGAAGACTTAGCAACAGAATAATTCAGTCGATTCCTGCCACATAAACATCTGTTACTTACCACAAAGATAGGATGGGATGGCTGAACTCCTACTGCAGGTGAAGTCAACACCACACCAGCTACACGGCTTGCAACCTTTTGATCCAGCACAGCCTGCAATTTTCAATGCAAATGTAAATGATAGATGTCCGATTTTGAGGCATAAGTTGATTGATTAACAGATGTGCTTTAAAACCCGAGCCAAGGTGAAGCCCTTGTTTGGGAAGGCCAACTTAAACACGTCCAAATTTAGTAACCACATAAACATTCCACATTTTTGCTTTTAAAAACTTAATTTTATTTGTGAAATTTACAGTTTCTAACAAACCTGTAACTGAATTCCAATCTTACCTTAAGGACAATGGCTGCACCAGTAGAATGTCCAAAACAAAAGCAGGGGACCCCAGGATTTTCTGCTAAGATCTTTTCTAAAAAGGATTTCTATCAAAAAGTTTAAAAAATGAGCACATTCAGATACCTTCCTCCAGCACCAAAAGAACAATCAAATATGTAACATGCAACACAAGTAGCATACCAAATCACCGACAGCATCATCCAGAGAATTAACATAAGCATGTAACCCGTCGCTACCCCCATGCCCTGATATGAAGAAAGAAACTCACTTTTAAATAGTAGTGTATATAAGAAAAAGAACATTTACTGAAAACTAAAACATAAGGTAGCTAAAGAACACCGGCTCTAAATAGAAAAACCAAAGACTAGATGTATCTACAACATCAAACAACTGTCAGAAGTCATAAAAAAAAGGATTGTTTCAGTATACGCAACAAGAAGTGCTTAGACATTTTTGCAGAAGAGAAAAAATTTCTGCCAAAAAAAAAGTTTCACATTTGAAGTTGTGACATAAAATGAAGGACTGTCAACCGAGCAGCTTGAATAATTTCATATGTCATTGATTCAGTCATCCATTACTCGATGCCATGTATTCTACAGTCAAGTAAACTGCAAGCCTATGCAGGGACGCAGATAGTGTAGGATCATCTCAAAACCTTCATTTTGCTATTTTCAAACTTCTGATAAAATAATTCAAGGAATTGGAAAATAGTGAAATCGACTCTCTGTTAACCTAGAGAACAAACTTCGTGACTATAGTTCTACATCTCTAAAACAGAAATATTTCAGTAGGACCAACTTTAAGAGTATGCATCCACCCTTTGGCAATTTCATTAAGGGAATCTCAGATACAAGCCACTCAAAAAATAAGCTTTAGAGTATGCATCCTCCCTTTGACAATTTCATTAAGGGAATCTCAGATACAGGCCACTCAAAAAATAAGCTTACTTATTAAGATAAGCCAGACAGGTTACTTTTCTGAACCAATGGACATCCAAGTCCCTGCAACATCCAAATATAGATGCATTGTTGTCATGATCTCTAGACCATCAAACACTGATCATAATAAAGCTTAAATGCATGTCTCTTAGTAGTTATATTTTAAAATATTTAACTTTTTCTGCGTATAAAAAGAATATCCGCTTATTCTTGCTCGTAATGTTATTACCATCATTATTCCTATGATTATATCTTAGTACTCTTAGAGATAAAATTGAATAAATGCAACAACTGTAAAATGTTGCTAACTACTCGAAAGTGTTTAACTAACTACAGTCTCCCTCTTTCCTACATTACGTGCTCTCATTTCTATCATGAATCTTGTGCAAAAGTTTGTACATACCATGGAGCAATAATCAAGGTTACACTGCAATAAACTTGAGTTTCATATTTTGATCGATAAAGAGTACGAATACTACTACAGTCCGCTATGCCAACTTTAACTTTTTCTATTTTAAGCATCATAATCTTGCAGCTAACTCTGTCAAAAAAAATTCAAGTTTTGCTCTTCATCACGTAAACTTCTTATAACATTTTTGAGAGTAAAACAAAAAGATTTAAGAGCATCATAATAGAGAAAAGTACAATACATAGAAAAGTATCATCACATCAAATTCCAAATAGAGTTAATGTAAAGGACTTGATTTATTCCTGTTTTAAAGGAAATTATTTTCATTAAACAAGGATTTACTTTATGGTAAAAAAAACTAAAAAATGAATTTTTTTTTTTGGAAAAGAACTAAAAAATGAAGTTGAGCTGAAATAGGAATACAGACAGGAATGCAAGCTTGACCATCCCTCTCAGCTTACTATTCTTTTTAGCTTTATTAATCCTTATAAATGAATACTTATTTTGTGTATGTCTCTTTGAATTAAAGTGCTGCACTTCTAATGCTAGAATACTCTCCCTTTCCTTGGCAGTTCCATACGTTAAGAAGAGACCTTGGTCTTCCTTCGTTTATTCTTAAAAACCCCAAACCCCACCACCTCCCACCCCAATTGGATGGTGCACATGGAGCTCATTTTTAAATGATGTTCTCCATATTATCATATGATAGTTTTACGTTAGCCAAGAAAACCAGTATGGAAGATATTATCAACTAGATGCTACCAATATGTTGTCACCAAATGAAAAGACCAATTCAAACCAAAGCAAGCAAATTCCAAACAAGTACAATGGAAAACTTCTGCAAATTAAGAAAACAACTTAATAATGGCAATCCCCGGTATATGTCAAACTTACCAATCCAATCCATTCCATAAACCTTAAGTCCATGAGAATTCAGTTGCTTTGCAAAATCATTGTATCTTCCACTGTAGCAAAAATAGTCATCTGAGCAAATTGTAAGGCACAGCATAAATGTATGCAAAGTTTCTAGCTGCAATAACAAACCTGTGTTCATTCAGACCATGCATAAGAACAACCAGTCCCCTGCAAAACAGGCCAGAGTCACACGCAACATCAATTAGTACCATATAGCAACCAAATGAGTAATATGATGGCAATAATCAGCTTAGGTCGTGGTAGTACTTTATTCCCATGACTCAAGGTTTAAATCATCCGTGGCATGTGAACTTATGTTGATTTAGGTTATTTCTTCACATCTGTTACTCCTCAAGTATAGACTCTCTGTCATTGTTGATACATTAAAATGTGTAAAGATTCCAGTAAAGTTTAGAGAAAGGCTTTTCACCATGATGCTTATATATGGCATTATATAATATTTCAGCAGCAGATATAGTACCAAAGAGATATCTATAAACTACTTTAAAAAGTAGGGGTGCATTCATGCAAGCACCTGAAAGAAACTTTCAAGTAGCTTGACCATGATACGCATCGCTTCCATTTCAAACCTAAGAGATAAGTACATTGTACAAACCAGTAGCTTCTGTTTTGGGTTTTGTTTCAACAATCATCAATAATTTTGAACAAACTTTGCTTATAAAAAAAATATAACAAGAGAAAAAGTCCAAATAGTCAATACAGACTGTAGCCAGACATTCTAGTCTTGCCTCTTTCACCATTTTTCTTTCCTCCACATAATGCACTTTCAGTAAAAGTATTTCCACTGTTATCCTTTTAGATTGTTGTTTTTGGAGCTCTCTTTTAGTCTTAAGTAGTTCCACTTGTCTCTTTTTTGGTCATGGAAGCATATCTGGTCATGCCATAACTTTGGAAGATTAATTAACCAAAAAAATAAGTTATTTATTTTGAAGTAGATCAATTTTTCTTCTTACTAACACTAGTAGCATCACCAATAATTAGTCAATTTAGTTTCCAAAAATTTGTCTTTACTCATTAAGTGAGAGATTTAGCCCTTACCTTCTTAAAAATAGAAAAAAGTTGAACAAAATTTCTCTCCAATAACTATTCTCACAACGTCCCTGCCAAAGACCTGATTATTATCATGTTTCCTTTGCCAAACCTGATTCTATGAATATATTTTACCACAGAGTTTCGTATGCTGAAAAAAAAAATCAAAAGCTCCTACAAGATTTTATCAATTGCTAGGCATGTTATGCACATCACAAACAACGAAATAAGAAGAATGAAAGAAATAGAATTGCGTGCCAACTAATGACTATAAAGGTCAGGGAATAACACAAGGCAGTAACAGAAAGCTGTATAAAACTAGTGGTGCCTGGTACTCATAAAGGGAGTAAGACAAGAGGGGACCAGGAGAAGGACAAATCATTGTATTGGGAAACATGAATGAGCAAAAATTGGTCTGCGGATGGTCCTTGCTCCAGGGCATAAGAAGACCCATCTTCTCAGGCCATATTATTCCTTAGAGATGCGGCAGAATGCAGAGCAACTGTTTGCATAGTAAAGACAGAGCATGACAGTGGCCCAAGTTGAACCCAACTTTTACTTTCAAATCCAAGTGGTGAAAGAAACGAGAAAAGGGAAGATAGGTAGATGAGTGTATCCCTAAATTCCTTATTCCATAACAAAAACATGCCGTGTTCGAAGACCACAAGTTAATTGTTGAATATGTCGGTAAAAACATCCCTTTAACTTCACCAAAAGATTTAACAATTTGTTTCAAACGATTAAAACAAGGCATTCACTATTCCAAAAGTTAGAACTTCGTTTTATGTTGGACCGAGCACTAGAACTGCAGGGTACAGAGCAATTTCACCCAAAAAAATCAAAATCAACCAAGACTCTTGGATCGCCAAAGAGATTATAGTGGCCAACATACTAACTCTTCTTCTTCATGTTGCAAAAAGAAAAAAGAAATTTCCAATTTCCAGTTATCTAATTAACTTTTACATCTCCATCCATTTTTTATTTAAATCACCCGTGGGAAAACCAGTGCTTAAAATTGTTCGTAACATGCAGAAATTCCCTAAAGTACCGTATTTAACAACTTACTAAATCACAAAGGCCATCACAAATCACAAGTTTCAATCCAGAAGCCATCAAAATTAAGAAAACAGAAAAAAATGTAATCACCTGATATTGACAGAAACAGGAGTCCACGACTGCGTAAAAAGGGTATCACCCCTGGAGGTAGCAAACAACGAAAACTCCCTCACCGAAGAAGGGTCGTTGTCCTGCAACACTCTCCGAACAGCCAAGGCCCTCCGGGCAGCCACGTCCGGATCAACCACCGCGTTGCTCTTCCATGGCACGATCCTCGCCGGGACCCGCACCACACCCTTCCGTTGACCGCCGCTAACCTCCTGCGGCATCATCTTCTCATCCTCCGTGGACGCCCCCACCACCGCCTTTCGTCTCCGGCCTCGGAACGGCAAGAGCAGAAGCAACAGGATGGCGTTTATCAACAGTAACAGACTCCTCAACGCCTGTAGAGAAAACAGAGCACTGATACGGCCGCTTGCTCCGGACGTTAGAATAGCGTCGCCGGCACATGCCCGAGAAGAGTGTCCGGTGGCCATGTGTGGTGACGGTGGAACGTTGGTGAGAAGAAGAAGAGGCACAGGTTGCAGTGGTTTGGGGTGTGTCGGAAAATTTCTGTTGTTATAGGCTGTGCGATATGGAAATGAGAACTTGAGCGGAAATGTTGCAACTTTAGATGGTTCTAATGCTGCTATCATAAGCAACGTTGGTGCTCCGTAACTGATCATAAATAGATTCACAAAAAAAACTGAATGAATTAATAATAATAGTTAAAGATATATATATATATATATATATTTATATACAAAGCTGCTTTTGAAGAAAGTTGAAATTTGCCCAGTAATAGAAAAATGGCTAATTATAGTGTTAATTTTAAAAATTAAAACTGAAATAATAAGGTGGGATTGGCAGAGAACGGAGAAAAGAGCAATGATGCCTGTCTTTCTTACACTCAATGGAAGTGAAACTTTGGTTGGTCTAGGATATGACAGGTGTCGTTTGGTTGTCTAAAGTATTACGTTAGAAGATAGATTTTGGAGGAAAGCACTAGACTATAGGAAACCAAATGACAATTGACATGACATACGGTGGAAGGAGGGCGGTGGAAGTAATGATGCGGCGACTTGCCACTCTGTCAGAGTTTGGCCCTAACTTAGCGTGCAACACCTAGTTTTGTTAATGCATGCTTTATGTTGAATAATGCCGGTGGTCATGACTCCTGACGTTCCTTTGTCCTGGATTTAATTTATACCCAAAGTTTTATTCCCCAGGCAATTACTAATGCATTTCAATAAGAAACTCAGGTTGTTGATATTGATATCCAATTTTCGATTATAAGCGCACCAAATCCACCCAAAAGATATTATGCTAGCTGTTATCTTTACCGTTTCCACTTTGTTCTTAAATTCCCAAAGATATCTTGCGTTATCCTTATAAAATATTTATAAAATGCTTCTATTCTAGTCTTCCTGTTAATTTATTTATTTTCGTTACGAAACAACCACATGTCCTCTAGAATCAATGAGACCATAGGGCTTAACTAAACTATAGACCAATTAATGCAATCACCTGACCAGAAGATTTGGTCCTTTACATCTTTTACGTTTATATTAATATCTAATTTATTACTCAACTTCATTTATAGCATATAACATTTTTTTTAAAAATTTCATAATACTAAATTAAATAAAATATTTAAAATTAAATTATGTAGCAAGGTGATCATATGATGCAGTTTCTTTTTATTTTTAATTTTATCTTCAGATTTTTCCATAGTATCTTTTCTTTTCTATTATAATCTTTTTAAAATTTCTTAATTCATTTGTCTAATATATTTAATACAATTTCAAATTTTAGTAAAAATAAGAAGTACAAATATATAAATATCAAATACTATAATTGTTACAAAATGATTTTCAATTTTAAGAAATAAAAAGAAACTTAATATTATTCTTAGTTTACAATTAAAAGGATAAAGGGCAACAATTTCTTCTATGACTTCATGAATTCCATCAAAATTTTCTTTGATGTAGAAGTTTTGCAGAAATTTCCTGGGTTAAATGAAAAGTTTTAAAATAAGTTTTTTACTAGCTTTTGTTAAAGTGACAATTATAAACAAGTGACATTATAGACAATTTATTTTATATAAATAAAAAGCTTACAATTAAACTTGATAAATATATAAATTTGATCCAATTTTAGTTTTTTGCCTAATTTATTTTATTTACCCACTTTCACATTTTTCTCGACATATTTATTTGAATACCATATTTTCCCCATTATTGGTTTTCTTTCCAATTTATATTGTAGGTGTGTCAGTGCACACAATTGTGGATGAGTTTGTGAGTTTCGCTAATAATTAGGTTTAGAGATTTTATATGGGTTATGGTTCGAGTTTTGGTTTGAGATTAGATTCAATAGGCCATTGTGATTTCTAATGATCAATGTAAGGAGTTTGTAGATGATTGCATTAAAAAGATTGTGAACACTGCAATTACTATTTATCTTAATAGGAAAATATAGATGAATTCTTACAATATTTTTTCTCTAACTTGACCAATTCCAAGCATTAAAATAATGTCAATGGCATTATAATTGATCTTGGTAATAATTATTAACACATATCTTTAAAATCTTTAAAAGTCAACTATTAACATTACTTTAGCCTTAATCTAGTCCCATAATCATGTATGTAATCATGTCATTATCACATTAATTTTTCTTCTTTATTTAGAATCATCCAAAAGATATAAATACCCCTATTAAACACATGAATACACATACTGAAAATACAAAATTCCTTTCGTCATTTCTTTTCTACTCTCAATTTTTATATGATAATAGAGCTTCTTTTGTTCCTCTATTTAAGTAGACCACAATGGTGTGAAAAACATCATCAGTCGTCCTCGTTCACGACCTCACGTGCTGCCGAAAGCTGTTGATCTCTAAAAACCCTAGCTGAAATTGTTGGAAGGAAAGTGATGATCTAAATAATGTCACTTAGCTTCCAAGCAAAATGACACTATTTAAACCTAAATGATAGTCATTCCTTATATTGGCGCCCATCAGTGCCACACTGGCCGCCATGTTATCAACCACACCATCAAACATATCAGTCATTGTCACATCATCATCCTAGTCATCACCATATCACCATTAATCAGTATTACATCATCAGTCCATATCAGTCTTTCAATGGCACATCATTTCTAATTGCCACGTCAACATCCTATACATCTACCATGTTTCTTTACACCATTTGTCCACATGTCATATATGCCTATTCTTTGGTTCAAATCAAATCCATCGATTCAATTTCGTCCAAAGAGGATTGACCAAAACTTTAACCATCCACTTCAACCCCTTCTCCTCTATTTCCTTTGTAAACGATATCAATTCCTAAGGCTTTTTCACATTCTGAATCTAGCTTTGAGGTTAGGATGATCAAATTTAAACTCTACAAGCAACTTTTCTCCATTTTATTTCCTTTTCTTCATTATGGATACCTTTAATCTCCCTCAATACATCCCAAACCCTATCAACGTTACATTTGATGGATCAAACTATGACTTGTGGGCTGAAGAAATGTGTGGCTTTTTTTAAAGAGATGCTCCTTTAGTGAATTGTTACTAGACAAATACCAAAGCAGCAAACAAAGAAAAGGAAAATTTCATAGAGCGACTGGTGGAATAAAAAGGAACGATTCATCAAATCCTACTTTCAAAATACATGTGCTAAAGTGATCAAACTTGATTTTAAGCCATTTGACACTACTAAGGAGGTATGCGATTTTTTAAAGAATCTTACTCTCTATTTGATGATGTTAATCAGTTTTAGCTTTACTGAATACTTCATTAGATGAAACAATAACCTAGCTAAACAATTCATAGTTATATGTTAGAACTGCAAGAAATTTGGGATCAAATAATACTTAAATACTCCATATGGCCTACCCTGTTGTAACCACCATTTTGGCATTTATTAATGACTCTTCGAGAAGAATTTAATTCTATCCGTAATTCTCTTCTCCATTGAGGTTCCTTGCCAACTTTTGACAATGTAATCAAGGAATTAATTAACAAAAGAAAGTAAACTTAATGCACTTCGTTTAGAAAATCTAGTCCATCTACTGATGTTGTTATAGCCACTCAGACCTCATCCTCTCAAAGTTCTTAAAATTTAGTCAAGAAGTTTATAAGGGATCTTGTCACTACTATAAAAAGCCTTACCATCACCTCTATGATTCTAAAAAATAACTTCAACAAAATTCTGGACAAAGTAATTCAAGTAAGCTAGGGTATTGAGTACCATACCATACCAATCGATATTGCTGAAAGATGGTATAGTACTTGCTGGTACAGTATAATGGTTGGTACCAGTCGGTAACTAAAAAATCAAGTTAGTATTGGGACTAAAATGAAAAGTAAATAAATTCAGGGGCTGAAAATTAAAAAATTTACTCAGGGTTCTCTCAGTTTAGGGGGCGGTTGGTTCGCACAGAGAAGTGATAATAGGAATGGGAATGAATATAGTGAGGAATGAGAATGAATATTATCATTATAATTATGATGGTCAGTTAAGAGGAAGGAATGATTACCATTACCATTGACAATGGTTGGTTTGTAAAAATATTGAGAAATAAAAAATTATCATATTTTAATTAATTAATTATACTGTAATTAATCAATTACAATATATTGATTAATTAAAATATTGTAATTAATTTTAACTAATTATATTGTAATTAATTAATTAATTATATTTTAATTAAATAATAATATTGTAATTTATTATATTTTAATTAATTTATTATATTTTAATTAATTAATTAATTACAATATTTTAATCAATGAATGAATTATATTTTAATTAATTATATTGTAGTTAATTAATTATTAATAATATTTTAATTAATTATATTGTAATTAATTAATTACAATATTTTAATTAATTAATAATTACATTTTAATTAGTTATATTTTAATTAATTATAACAACCAGACCCTTACATAACAATGATACTCATTCCTCTTGATTAGGAGAGGAATGGGGTATTACTCAAAAATGGGTAATCAAAATAATGACTATATAATCATAGTTTCTTATCAAACTCAATCTTTCATTCCATACTCGTTCTCCTTTTTTCATACTCGCTAAACAAGCATACCCTTAAATTAGGATTAGATTAGAAAATCCTATAAAAGAGGCGTTTCTCACGACAGAAGAGGGTTATCTCTTTTTACGTTTTTAGCAATTCTTAGTCTTTTTTCTATTTTTGTTATTGGAGTAAAAGCCATATGTCGCTAAACTTATCATTTTGATTCAAGGGGATTCAATATCTCTAATTATAACCTTGTGAGGTTTTGTGTCCCCAACTTTTATTCATGTTTCAGTTCAAGTATTTCTTATTTTGAGTTCTCATATTTCATGAATGATTGATATTCGATTAATCTGACAATTTAATTTAACATTGATTATTATATCGCTATCTGTGAATTCAGTAATCCGTAATTGTCACGAAGAAATGGTACAAGTAGCAAATAAGTTATTTATCAATTTTCATATTTAACTTATGATAAACAAGAAAACTAAATCGAATAATTGTAGCTATCTCGATTATTTAATTCAGGGTTTAGTCTTTTTCACGGAATTTATTACTATCATTTATTTGATACGAAATGTTATCACCTCCAACCAACAGATGGTAAGTTTTCATTTGGATGTTATGTTTGAACCAATTAATTTAGGAAATTTTGAAACTTATTACAGCTATCTTAATATATTTCAAACTAACTGTTTGAATCGTGAAAATATTCTTTTTAGACAAATGATCAATATTACAATTAAATGAGATCTTTCCCTTGAATTGAAGTTTGGTAATTTTGACTTTCTCAAATTTAAAGTCAGTTGATTTAATGTGTTTTTGTCTTATTGGTAGGTAATCAGTTTCTTAATAAAAAACTCCCAATTTAATTTTATTCATTGAAAATAAAAAAATAGTGCTTAATTCTCTGAAGAGTTGACCTAGTTCTACAATTACTACAAAAGGTTTAAAGAATCGGTATCATTTTGGAGGTTTTGATAACCGACCATTCATTCAAAGTGAGTTACGCTTTATTAAACTCTAACCAAATGGTTAGATAAGTCTTAACCTTTTACAGATTAAGTTTAGTTTCTGAAATAACATAAAAGCTCTCCTTATTGATATGCACTATTAACTTATTGGATTTATACGATATTTAGTAAAATTTTACTAGTTGTAGTTCATATTTACGGTGAATGTTCTGTTTAATATGAACATTTTCAAAATGTTAGAATTTAAATTTTATTTTATTGTATTCTTATCCGAAATATAACATATATAATCTCAATCACCGAAAAAATAGTACACTAGTCTAAAATATGGACTAGGTGAAGGACTTCGGGTTATGCTGACAATTTCACGTTGGCTTTCATCCTGGATCTGGACGCAAAAGCAGTCACGCCGCGTAAGGTGGAACTTAATTGTAAGGTCGAGTGAGACTCGAGAGTGCTCATGTTCCAATGTAAGCTTGACAATAAATGAAACACGGGAGGCATTCATAGGGGTTACCATCCCAAGCCAAAGGCATTGTCTTGTCTTGTTCGTAAATTGAAATTTATAAAAGGAAAATTTGAAAATGGATTTGGTTTTTTCTTTTCATGTTATTCTATATTGATTAATTAATGTTTTAAAAATTAAACCGATAATTGAACTAAAGAAGTAATTAATTCAAAAATTAATGGTTCAATCGGACTTCAACAGTGATCGAACTGATAACTAATAAATATATAATTTTTATTTTATATATTATATATATAAGATAATTTTTAAACATACTATTTAATTATTTATCTAACTTAAACTTTCAAACTTTAAAACATACAAGTTTTTTTTAAGTTTATTAATAAAACCTGCAAATTTTCAAGGGAGGCACAGGAAAAATAAAACGCAAACTTATTAAGAGAGATAGAGAGAGAGATAAAAATTAAAAAGAAACCTGCTAAAGATTTTAGCCGATAAAGAATGAAGTGAATAGTGACTATGGTTGAGATGAGACCTAAAACAATCAAGAGAGAGCAGCGTTCTGTCTTCTTAATTCTCATAGTTTTGAATCTTTTAATTTTTAAATGAAAACTCTTCATTTTAAATGAACCGATCGGTCCTTTCTTTCACCGGTTCAGCGATTTTTACCAGTCCGACAGTAAAATGAACGAATCATTCACTCACAAAAAATAAAGGCTAAATCGAACTGTTTCATACTTCGAGTCATTGATTTTCCAATCTGACCGGCCAGTTCAGTCCCGTTTTCAAAACACCCTCACTAATAGTGTTCATAATAACTGAAACAATTACTAAATTAACAAATTAATAATTTTAAAAAATTTAAATTTATCGTATAACTTTAAAAGATATAAATATTAATCTAGACAAGCAAATGCCTTCAAGTGTAAGCTTGCGCATGTAGTGGCTTCGTGGCGGGCTCTCTTTGAAACAAATCAAAAGCTCTAAGCATGGATGTCAAAACTGGCGTAGCTCATTAATCCTAATAATTACATAAATGGTTGAGATTCTGCCACGTGTGGCCCATATATTGGGCATTTTTTACTCAACTTCTTCTACGACTGACGTTTGGATCTACAATACGGTGGGAATAACGCTTATTCATTACAGTTTTCAAATGCAGTTACATGTTTGAATCTGCGAGCAAACAACCGAAGGTTGGAGAAAAGTGTGATGCTAACGTAGAAATCGATAAATAAAAAGAGGGTTACAGTAGGACAATATTTCTACGATAGAAATTATACTTTTTTATTAATAACCTTTTGATAATTATTATTTTCTATTATAACCTTAACTAATAAAAAACAAGCCTAACGTATCGTCTTCTTTATTCTTTCTGACGCTTCCTATTCTCTTTGACTAATAATATATTTTGTATGAAATATTTTATTTATTAAATTTATTTATTTTTATTTTTATTTTTGTAATTTAATTTTTTATTAATTTTAATTTTAAGTTTATATGATTAATAATATTTTTTAATTATTTATACAACAATTAATAATTTATTAAATCAATTGATTTTTTAGTCAATTTATCTCTTTTCACTAACCGCAATTACACTTGCTAAACATTTATTTTTACCTTTCAGTAATTACCAAAATAACAATCTCAAACATATAAGTACTTATTAAGAATAATTATTTATCATTTTAGCAGGTAAATTTTAATATATCATAAGCTGTCGCCGTTCTCCTGAACAAAGCCTACATATTATGACTTAATAAATATAGTAACACCAGAAATCCGTACTAAGACATGAATTTCCTAGCTCGGTTTATAACTTAAATAGGCGTGCCTTTTGCCCATTGTCTCTTCTTTCTTTAGAACAATCTTCGTGAAAATATTGTCTTTTTTAGGAAATATTAATGTTATATTTTAGATTTAAAAGAATACATCATTTAAAATATAATTAGAGATTAAAAAATCAACTAAATTGGAAATTAATATGTAATATTGAAATAGGTTTAAATATGGTTTGCGTAAAAACAAACTTAAAATTCTATTTAATAATGAGTTTTGAACTTATTTATTCAAATTTAATTAAACTGGTTGAATGTACTAGAAAAATCGCCTCTTAGGGTGATCGAATTGGTAGAATGGGGGTATAGGATCAAAAAGTTATGTGTTTAAAGATTCTACTTACACTCTCTCGATCGAGCTTGCCGTATAGGACTTACCTAATGTAGAATACTCGATTGATGTGATTTACAAGCTATTGCGTCAATTCAGATATTTACCTAGCGCATTCAAAAGAATCGCAACTGCGATTCTTCCGTTCGAACAAAAGTATTAGAAAATCAACCTTCTCATTTTTATTAGAATTTTGAGATTAAAATTATGATTAAGTGTATATTGAATAAATATTATATAATGATTTATTAAATTAAATAATTTGACAAACTAACATATTTGTAATGTTTTTAAAATCAAATCGGAAGTTAAACCAATAAAAAAGGAATTTTAAAATTTAAAATGTTCAACTAATTATACTTTTATAAAATCAACTAAATATTAAATAAATTTAAAGAATTTAAAATATGATTGAAAGATTTAATTAATTATTAAATTGATAAATTTTTAACAACAAAAATTATTAAAGTAAATTTAATTTGGTAGTTAAAAATTTAACCGAAAATTTAGACAAATTAGGAAAGAATAAAGTAGAATTTCTTAATAAGGTAAAGTTGAAATTAATTAATTTAATAAAAGTCTCTTGGGCCTTTTTCCAACGAACCGAAACTGACAAACTTGGCAATTCCTAATACTAAGATCCTCGGGATGAAGGGAGAGTTATATTGGGCCGTTGGGCGATCCGGGCGGAAGTTCATGGCTGCATTGATCCGA
>JAOTAY010000006.1:25423157-25440210 GCA_025629805.1 Erythroxylum baracoense | reverse complement strand
GGCCCTCCAAAAATTAAACAAACAATATCTCATTTTGATTGTTTCTTACCTTGAGAAGATTCATCCATTCCACCATTGTTCTTACCTTCACAGCTAGCTCGAATCAAGTGGTAGAATCTGAAGATCCATAAAGGCATCCGCAACTACTGAGTAACCTTAGAACTCTCACATATTCTCATCATGCATGTGATCTAACTAACCTTCCACTCAATGTCCATCTCAATCCTTCTTTTAGTCTCACATCCAAATCTTGCATCTCATTGAAGATTTTCGCCAGTGTGCACCAATGCATGGAAACGCTTGACGTTGCCCCTTTTCCTTCTTACCTCCACACAAGTATTTGCCTTGTTTCGTTGTTTCGTATGTTGAACACTATTCAAAGATTGCCAATGACCACACAATTTCGCTATCTAAGACTTAAGGGTCTAACAATAGGTTCTTTACACTTATTGATCTCTTTTGCAACCTTAAAATTCTGATCACTCTTCTTGGGCAACCTTTTTTTTCACGACATATACTTGTCTCCATTAAGTGCCCTAAAATTCTCTTCGTTATGTCTAATCTTCTGGCACTGGAAACAATAATCTGGAACATCTTCATATTCAATATTTTTCCAGAAGCCCTAATTCCCAATGAGAACCAGCAAGGTAATTCCTTTGAAACATCCAACTCAATGCAAATTCTTATTATCCTGGCTCTTATTAATTTTATCAATGAAGCATTTATTTTTAGGGGATTTCCAACGATTCTCCCAATTTAAAAGAGGGATCCTTTGGCAAAAGAATGTAGTGACATTAAAGGAAGAGTAATCCAATTTAGGCTATTGGTGATTTTTCTATCAATGAAAATTTCAGTGATCACTTGAAGACTCGTATAGTGAATCCTTTAAAAGACCACACACCCTTCATCCAAAAGCAAGTGTAATCTTCCTTGATGTCAAAATGTAGCAATACATGATAGTAATCCAGCAAACTAATAAATAGTACCCTTAAAAGCTATTACCATGATGTACTTTTGTAATTTATCCATTGTCAGTCGACCACAGAAGAATTTCCAAAGTAAGAATTCGCGAAAGGGGACAGCTAGGTTTGCAAATTCTTCAGGAGTAAATTCAATACAAGGCTCACCCTTATAGTTTGTAGGATGCTTAACAATAACATAATCAAGGCAATGGGTAGAGTTTTGTAACATGTCTAAGAAGGAACATTTTTCTACAGGTGAAGGAGGTAGCCAGCCACTAGAGGCAGCTGCCATGAGGTTGATGTCTAAGGGTCGTATGGAACCTCACTAGATGTTCTTACATTATTCAGTGTAGGTGATGCTTGTATGAGAGTAGCAAACCTAATTTTAACCAACAAAGCATATATAAATTGATGCAAAAATCTTTGTCCACGACGTCTACAGCTCTGTATGTTGAAACTAAAGTGTTGTCAATCAAAACAAAATAACAAAAGAAACAACCCAGGAACTTAGAATCCACGAAGTCTTAAAGAAACAATCCAGGAACCAGGAATCCACGAAGTCTTCCTATCTCCTCGATAAAGTTGATGATAACATCAGGTTTAAATATGCAAATTCTCAAATATAACGTTTGGTGAAGCAATTACCCAAATCCATCTGATTCGCTTTTGTAAATCCAACTATACTCTTAAGCTTTCTCTTTACTCACAAATACCAAATTCAACAATCTGCACTCACCGCATTCTCAGCTCTTTATTGCTAAAATATTCCCATCGTTGACATTGATCAACAAATGATTAAAATAAAAAATAAAAGCTTTAATTCCTCTTAGTGAATGTAAAGAATCATTCTATGAAATGAAATGAAATGTTTATTCATGGTGTGCCTTTTAGACTATTAAAGATAACTAGACGAGCTTAAAGTAAGTATATATGAAATAATCTTGACGTGTTTTTATCTTCTTCTTGACTTGATTTTGATATTGAAGATTGCAAGGATTATCTTTTCTATTATAATCCTTTGATACAGTAAGAATTTTTTTCTCATATTCCTTCTTGTTAACGACATCAAAATTGTTAGTAGTGCTTATATTCTATTATCATCCAAACCTTGATTAAGACCTCCCTTGGTTTAACAATCTCCCTCTTTTAATGATGACAAAACATTTGCGATATTAGAAAGTAATGTGGGAATTTAATAAGACAAATAACAACTCATATCAAGATAATAATTAGCTCCCCCTTATTTTATGCATAAAGCACAAATTAATATCATAACCACAATTCAATATTAAGAACAAGATTTAATAAAAATATACATTTTCAAAGAAATATAAATATGTCCATTACATAAAATATACAAAATCACATTTACTTGCTTGAATTGTATCATTTCCTTCTAATGTCATAAAAAATTCTCTCCCCCTTTTTGGAAAAATTAAAAAGAGTTAACTAATTGGAGTGAGGAAATGATAATATAATGTATAGGTTATTAAGTCAATACTTCATGATGTCTTAGAAAGAATCAAGCTCTCCTCACCGTATGATAGTTGATACTCAACGACCATTAAACAAGCTTTTTATTGAGAGCAATGATGTGGTTATGAAGTCGTAGCCTCATCTTCTACAAGTAGCTCAATGATGTGGCTTAAAAGAGCCTCATTGGGACTATTAATATATGGAAAAGCCTTATATATAGGTCATGGTTGGTGAAGATGGAGCTGCTAGCATCGATATAATTTAGTCATTTGACCATCAATTAACTAATATCCTATGTGATTAAGAGTAGTAAAGTCAGAGAATAAATCAAAGTTGATCTTATCTTTAGTAGGAAGAATATGAAAGTGTTAGAAGATGAGTTTAAAAATGAAGTCATATGGGATGTTTTTTTTTAGTTTCATGAAAGTGGACCATATTAAACAAAAGAAACTAACCAAGGTGAATAGGGTATCTTAGCATAAGAGTAGATAAGAACCATAAGTCATCATTTCCTAAGAAGTTTAAATGCCGACCGACAGAGATAGAATTATATTTATTAAAAAGATGGTGTAAAATAAGGAATAACATTAAGGCCACAAACATCATCAAATTTTTTATGGATCTTGACACTGGGGCACTTAAACATAATCTTGACCCTATCAGGTACAAACTATAAGTGACTGGTATATTTTGTGCGATAACTATAGCAAAAAGGGTGTTTAGGAATGGGGATGCCTAGGATCTCGTCTATGAGATGAGAGGTAAGATGAATGTCAATTCGACAGATGGTGAAGAAGATTTAGGTGTTACCTAAAATCATTTTGAGACAAAGGTTGGTATAGAAAATCCTAACATTGGTGGGTTGATCCTACAAGTCTTAATAAGAAGGGATTACCACCTTTGGTCATTGAAGTAATAGATAAGACCATAATCCTTGAATTATTTTAACTAGAAGGAGATATAATACAATTATTGTGGAGATCATAAGAGGCATAATCTTGATACTAAGTCGTAGGTGAGCGTGTGGAAGGAAAAAGGTTAAGGAAAATGTGTTAGTGATCTCTCTTAGATCCTACAATTCTTAGAGGGTGTATGAGTAGCTTTACCTCAAGTGATAGTACTAGCTGTGAGATTAGTGTTTCCGATAATTTTAGCCAAGGGATAGAAAGAAAGCGTTAGTTATAAGATGAGGGGAAAAAGTAAAGGTTTGAAGCAGACTAATGACTAGGTATTAATGATTTCCTGCAAGAGAGAGAAAATAGCAATTATAAAATCTTAAGTCTATAAATTTCAAGTAGAAAGCTAATATGCATGACATAGATAAGTAAAAGATGCATATAAGAACAAAAATGAGTAGCAAAAAGGATTTTCAATTAAGTTAAGAAGGCAGCAAAGGCATGTAAATTGGAAAAACCTAGAAACTCTAATTCCATAATAAGGAAATCAATCTTTAATTGAATTGAAAAAACTTTAATTTTGAAAAGTGATGCATAATAAGGAAATCCACAATACTTATTTAGACAAGAATACCATAAATTTCAATTGGAAAAAAATTGAGCATAATTTAAATCAATTGAGAGTTAATAAAACTTAAATCAGTTTTTAAAAAATTTAACGGATACTCTAATTTTGAAAATTGTAATGCAATTCTTAACTCTGAAATCCTAATTCTCCCTAAATGCTAAATTGATCTAATTGGAGCTATAATACATGAAATTGAATACTCAAACATGTTAACAATTTAGATTACTTGCTAATAGAATTGTTACTTGAATAAAGGAATCACAAAATATAAAATCCCAAATTAGTGAAGATTAGGATTTACCATTGGGGATGTAGAATGAATAAAGGTTTAGAGGAAAATTAAAAGGAACTTTGCAGTAAGAGGCAACTGTTTAGAGTTAGAGAAAGCATCTAAATATTACCGAAGAAGTAGAGTTAACATTTAAGGAGGTTGGTGCTATATAGTGAGACTTCATAGAGGCAATATAGAGAAAGGAGTTGATACCCAATATAAAGTTTTGATAGAATTGTGAAGTAGGCATTGGGATTTCTAGAGATGATTTTGTATAGAGAAAGAGAGGAAAAACTAAACAATAAGTGCAGTGAACAAGAAAGAGAGATTTTATGTATTTTAAGAAATGAGATATATTCGTTGGCCATAACTTATATTGGTCGACCTATGTCTTTTTTTCGTTGACCAAAGTTGGCAACAAACATGTTTTCGAACTCTTGGGAGAGAAGGGATATATTAAAGTCAAGAATCTTGGTCAACCACTCAGTGACACTGGTCAACTAGTGTATTTGGATGGGCGACCAATTATTTGACCAAATAAGAACCAAACTCTTGGGTGGAACTTAACATAGTTGTTTCAAGGATATTGGTTAACTAGTAATTTTTATAAACTTATATTAAAGTTTTTGGATGTTCAATAAAGTGTTGAAACATAAATTTACTTTAAAATATCTTTTAGAACTCATTTATCCAAGAGAATTTCCATAAATCATCCTCCAATCCTTTTATAATTGAAAAATATCTATCCTCACTTATAGTTTTAGTGAAAATATTGTCCAATTGGTGTTGTGTATCCATAAACTCTAACACAATGTCTCCATTTTCCAAATGATCTCTATTGAAATGATATTTAATTTAGGTGTTCATTAACCAAAACTGTTGAATAGGTTTTTTGTGAGATAGATGGAATTTGGACTATCACACTTGATTGGTATCTTAGTAAAATCTAATCCATAATCTCTAAGTTGTTGTCTAAGCCAAAGGATTTAAGCACAACAACTTCTTGACACCATATATTAGACTTTTGCTATTAATAAAGCAACTGAGTATTGTTTCCTAATAAACCAAGAGACTAATACATTTCTTATGAGTTGATAAGTTTTAGATATGTTCTTTCTATTTAAAAGACTATAAAAAATTGCATCTGAATAATCAATTAATTCAAAGAGCATATTTTTAGGGTATCAAAATCCTAATGAAATGGTTCCACACAAGTGTCTAAAGATGCACCTAAAGGCTAATAGATGTGATTCTCTAGGCTTGATTAAAATCTAAAACATATGTAAACATTGAACATGGCATCAAACCTACTAGTAATAAGATAAAGTAAGCAATCAATCATACCTCGATAGAGCTTTACATCCACTAGCTTATCCACTTCATCCTTATTCAATTTTGTATTAATTCTCATAGGTTTCCCTAATTGTTTAGCTTAATCAATTTCGAAGCATTTGAATAGTTCTTTGTTGTACTTCGCTTGATTTATAAAGATACCTGTCTTCATTTATTTGATTTGGAGTCCCAGAAAGAAGTTAATTTCTCCCACCGTGATCATCTCAAATCCCTAATTTATAAACTTGCAACATTCTTTACATATATTCTCATTATTAGCACCAAAAATAATATCACCAACATAGATCTAAACAATTAGGATATTATGATTATTTTTTTCTAAAAAGTTTAATGTCAACTTTACCTTTAAAGAACCTATTTAAAAGAAATGCACTTAGCCTATCATTCCAAGATTTAAGGGATTGTATGAAACCATATAAAGCTTTGAAAAATTTATAGGCATGGTTTAGTACTTTTTTTCCCTGAAACTAGGAGTTTGATTAACATAAACTTATTTTTGAATGAATCCATTTAAAAAAAGAATTTTTAACATCCATTTAAAACAATTTGAAACTTATGTAAGATCCAAATGAAAGAAAGAGTGCAATGGCGTCTAGTCTAATCATAGGAGCAACAGTTTCCTCGAAGTTTATCCCTTCCTCTTGATTGTACCCTTTTACTACTTTTCTAGCTTTATTTATTACAATAATAACTAATCCATCTAATTTCTTTTTAAAGACACAGTTAAAACTTCTGATTTAGTGATCACTAGGTCTAGGTACTAAGATCTATACCTTATTTCTCTCATATTGGTTCAATTGCTCATTCATATCAAGAACCCAACTTTTATTAATAGGGGCCTCCTCTATTGTCTTATGTTCGACTTGATAAATGAAAGTAAGAAGAGATATATCTTTAGGATGAGATCTAATGATTAACCCTTTTTGAATATTACTAAAGATTTTATTTGGAGGGTGGCTCTTCTTGAATTTCTAATCTCTTGGGTGTTTCTTATCCTTCTTATTTCCCTCATTTGGTTCAACAATGAGTTTTTGAGTGATTTTTTGGTGATCAACTTTTTCTCCTTGAAGAGCTAATGAATCTAGTTCTTTGGATTATACCTATATCATCATCTTTAAGATATTTCTTGGATATAAATGGGTTAGATTCATTGAAAACAAAATGCATAGATTCTTTAATAGTAAGGCTCTTCCTATTAAACACCGTATATGCTTTGATAGTCAAATAAAAGCCAAGAAAAACCCCTTCATCCATTTTATAATTGAATTTCCCCAAGTTATGTTTAGTAATCAAGATATAGCAGTTATAACCAAAAATTTTGAAATAAAGGACTTTTGGCTTTTTTAATGCCAAATTTCATAGGGGATTTTATCCAAGTTTGGTATTATGTAGACTTTATTTGAAATATGACATCCTTTGGTGATTATCTAAAAATACTTAGGAAGATCAGTTTTGTATAGAATTCATTTGAAATATGAAATACGTTGGTGAGTATCTCTGCCTAAAAATAGGTAGGAGGTTTATACTTATTAATTATAGATCTAGCCATTACTTGTAAGGTCAATTTTTCTTTTCAACAAATCCATTCATTTTTTCTTTTCAACAAATCCATTTTGCCATAGGTTCTTGGTGAAGAAAAATTATGACAGATACCATTATCCTAATAAAATGTTTCAAACTTTTCATTTTCAAATTCCCTAATATGGTCACTCCTAAAAAACCAATGGAAAGTTCATTTTCATTCTGTACCCTTTTGGCATATTTGACAAATGCTCCAAAAAATTCATCTTTGTTAGCTAAGAATAATACCTAAGTGAATATACTAAAATCATCAACTATGATTAAAGGATAAAATTTACCTTGTAAGCTAGCAACCATAGTCAGTCCAGACAAATTCTTATGAAGTATTTGTAAAAGTCTAGTCTAAGTTATCGACTTTTTACTTCTAAATGAGCTTTTGTTTATTTTCCCATTTATCAAGCTCCATAAATCTTTTCTTTCTCAAATTCGACTTTTAGGATCCCATTTAAAAATTGTTAAGGTTAAAGATGAGGTGCATGCTTCCATGTATAAGTCTCTTATTCCAAATTCATGCATCATCACTAATAGATATTAAACACTACATATCCTAGTTAGAGAAATCATTCAGATCAATTATATATATGTTTCTTTCTCTTTTTCCTAAAAATGCAATTCTATTGTCAACTACTCTATATATAATGCATAATATCCTTTTGAAGAATACTTTATATCCTTTATCATATAATTGGCTCACACTTAACAAGTTAAGCTTCAATTCATTAATTAAGAGTACATTATCAATAATTATGTGGTATCTCTTACCAAATTTTCTAATGCCAATTATCTTACCCATGGCATTATTTCCAAAATGACGAATCCTCCATTTTTGTCTCTAAAAGTTGAAAATTAGGATGCATCACTAGTCATATGTCTTGAGCATCCACTATCCATGTACCTTTTGTTCCCCTTTTTATTAGAAACATACAAAACAATTAAATTAATGTATTTTAGGTTCCTAAATGAGCTTAGGTCTTTGGTTGTTAGTCTCCTATTTTTTCAACCAACGTGCTTAAGTTTTCGTTGTTCTTTGTTTTGAAAAGTAGAATTTAGCAATGTGTCTATATTTACCATAAAAGTAACTTACCATGTCATATGATTTGATAGTATGGTGATTATCATTATAACTTTGATTCATGAATGCATTCCTTATTCTTCCATATGCATATAAGTCATGGAAATTTCTTCTTTTACAAGTGATTTGAATGCTCTCATTTGATAATGAAAAGTGCTAACATATTTGTAGATATAAAATATGTTTCTTTCATTTTAGTGATGCTTGTGTGGAGTGTAAGCATATGTCATATAACTATACTTAGTGTAGGGCCTATTATCATATAAGTGGGATTGCACGTTATCATATGTTTTTGTATAGAAGTTGTCTATTCTTTCCATAAGTGTGTCGAATTCTTGGTCTAGATTTTGAATGATATATAAAAAAGCATTAGATTTTATTTTAACGTAAGCCTTAGTGGATGTGTCATATATATGTTTAGATATGGTTGCTCCATTCTCATTAGTCATCCTAGGAATTGGTTCTTTATTATTTAAATTATTTTCTTTGACAAAAGTGGTTTTGGAGTTGGAAGCATTCTCATAGCTATATCCAATTCCATACATAGTGGAACTCTTTTGAGCTCCTAATAAGTTTTTTAGTTTCCCACTTCCTTTAGTAAAATTGGACAATGGATCCTTGAGAAAATCAATGTAACACCCATATACCCCCTGGAAGAATATATGGATGTCACACAAAACAATGCAAACAAACCAAAGCATTTGAAATCTTCCTTAAAAACTAATTCGGGCAAACATACATTGTATTGCATTACAAGATGGATTACAAACAAAATATATTATGCACATTGAACTTATCACAAGCATGTCTTGAAACCCCATCCATCCTGTATTATAATTATTACGAACCTTCCAACACAGTCAAACTGTTTCAATTATTAGAAACAACTTTAAAAAAATTAAATATACATTTTGTTAAAACAAAATTCAATCTTCTTTGGCCACTGCGGTTGTCCTTGTCCCAGTCTTTACACCATTCTATCTAAACCTACATGGGGCAAATCCACCGTGTTAAGCATATAGCTTAATGAGGAAAATAAACTAAATAGGATATAAGTTGACAAGTGTTTCAAACATTCATCCAAACATTCACATATTCAAAATATGTTTACTTATCCATTTCCAAACTGAACAAAATATCATGAATCTCATAACAACACAGAACATATTAGAAAAGGTTACACTTTTGCTTCAGCTCAAAACTCATTGATTTCAAAATTGAATATTATTAGATATTTCAGATCAAAGTTTATTTATATCATACCCGAGCATATAACAAAATACAAAACAAGTTAGTCTATTAATCCTTTATACAGAATATAAGAGATACCGTAATTGGTATCAAAGAATAGGAGAGACTTAAGTCTCAATAACTGCAGACACCAAAGCGTCAATAATGGGAGACACTGAAGTGTCAATAACAGGAGACACCAAAGTGTCATAGGAGTAATTGCAGACCCTTCTAGGCATGCCTATTTACCCACGACTAGGACTTGACAGTTTTAAAATAAAACAGGTTCATATCAGAATTCTCATATGAGGAACATATTGAAACACATACTACTTTACTCCATTTTGTTCAACTTGACATAATCACTGCTTTTCAAATAAACTAACATATCATACGATTACAAGTATGTGCAATAATGCGTCAATAGATGTATTAAGTCATCACCAATTAGGTATCATCACACAAATAGAAAGCACTTCCAACATAATCCCAACTATGAAAATCCTCAAACAACTGATGGTACTGAATTATCACAATATTATTACAGAAATTCTCAATTCACATACATCCATATTCAATTCATAATACATAAGCCTTTGGATCTCATTCATTCATGATCACAACAAGCATTTCAACATTGTACACCATACATCCTTTACATTATCATCTCAATTAATTATGCATAATTAACCTATCTATTTATCAATTAACCTTATACAGTCATCGATTGTACAAAAACTCATTTATTTTCACCTTCCTAACCATTTCTCACAATTGTGGGATAAGGGACCCGAAACCTCCAAACAGTTGTTTTCACATGACAAGTTTCGGGTCAGTTTTGTATGGTCAATTTTGATATAGAAAATGAGGTTTATGGGTAATAAGTTCTTCTAAACAAATGTTCCTCTATGTCTTAAGTTCATAAGAAAACAAAAATAATTCAATTTGGTTCATTATTCCATGAGTTATACTCAAAATACTACATACTATTCTCAACTATGGACAACAACTAGAATGCAACTTCAAGCTAAATTTTAAAACCCTTAGTGACAAATAAAATTCGATTCCTTCATTAAAGTTGTAGATAAATGTATCTAGTTACATTTGAATTCAAAATCATCCCATTTTGATATCTACAGGTCAAGATATGGCTAAACTACCAAAATTAATTTAGTAGTCAATCCAGAATTATTGTATAACCATCATTTTTCCATCATTCAATTCTCATCATCTTAACACATATTCATACCAATTTAAATCTTATAACACTTGTATTAATACATACTATAAATTTTAAATTTTCCTTACTTGTTTAATTTCGAGTTCCAGCTCCAAAGAACAAATTAATCACAAAATTCCAATTAAGGTGATCAAGAAGACAACAGTATAGAAGACACCAGGATCTATCTTCCTTAATGCAGTATTTTGACGTTATAATGCAGAAAAACTTAAGCAAAATTCCAGAAGTTGAGAGGAAAATGACAGGTGTTAGTTCTAAGGAGTAAAGGAGAGAGAGAAGGCTGTAGAAATACTAAATGAGCTGAAGTGATTCACCACCTTCAGATGCTAGGTGTCATCAAACTTTTTAAGTATGTGTCACTTTGCATGTAATGACATGTGTCAATTATTTATGCTGCCACTAATCTCCTTAAAATGCTGACATTTGTCTCCTACAAATCAGTCCATAAATCACTCCAAAATTGGTCCACTTGTCACATAATAATTGGTCCATTTGTCATACATTTAATTATGCCAAATGTCACCAAGTAATCTAAAAAAGTAGTCACATACAAATTGGTCCACAAGTATCGATTTAGGCCTAATTTGACAAATTTGTCTCATAAAAGTTGTAGGTAATCCTCTTAGCTTTCTAATGGTATAAAGTTTGTAATTTTTGGACATCGGAATCAAAAGGTATGGCACTTAGAAGTTGGAGTGTCACATTGGTTTGTAAACAAACACTCGATGTCACAATTGATCATGCGAAAGATTCACTTCAAGCTTGTATTTTTAAGAACTTTCAAGCCTTCTTTTGAATTAATCATCACCTAAACCTTGTGTAATATATCCATGAAATATATTCCGAGATCTGGACCCAACATTAATACCTTACGTCTCTAATGAAGATAATAAATTCCAATTCTCTAAGTATGATTCTTTAAACCATACTTTAAGACATATGCAATATATGTTCAATGAAACATTCCAACTAGGGTACAATTTGAGGCCTTATAATTTTCTCCCCCTTAAAAAAATTTCATCTTTGAAATTCATACCTAATCAAAATAGTTGAGGATACTGAGCCCTTATAGTCTCTTTTGGTTCCCATGTTGCATCCTCAAGTCCATGATGTTGCCAGAGGACCTTCACTAATGGTATTTGCTTGTTCCTAAGTTGTCTAACTTCTCTGGATAATATAGAAATAGGCCTTTCTTCATAAGATAAATCTGGTTGTACTTGAATTTTTTGCACATGAATCTTATGTGTGTCATCAAACTGATATCTTCTCAACATAGAAACATGAAACACATCATGTAATTTGGCCAACTCTCTAGGAAGAGCTAATTGTTAAGCTACTGGTCCGACTCTCACCAAAATCTCATAAGGACCAATATAATGTGGACTGAGCTTACCTTTCTTCCCAAACCGAAGTATGTGTTTCCAAGGCGATACTTTCAAAAAGATCTTATCAACTACCTGATACTCAATATCTCTTCTTTTTAAATCAGCATAGGACTTTTATCTATCACTGGTAGCTTTCAATCTTTGTT
Organism: Erythroxylum baracoense; assembly: GCA_025629805.1. Classification (NCBI taxonomy): domain Eukaryota; kingdom Viridiplantae; phylum Streptophyta; class Magnoliopsida; order Malpighiales; family Erythroxylaceae; genus Erythroxylum; species Erythroxylum baracoense. The sequence continues at coordinate 25,427,970 of JAOTAY010000006.1, read as the reverse complement.
AGACAACTTGAACTTTTTCTTTAGTATCCTTCACAATATCAGGCTCGATCATCTTGTTTTCACTCAGTTCAGTCCAACACACTGGAGTTTTACACCTTCTACCATATAATGCCTCATAAGGCACCATGCTAATGCTAGTCTGATAACTATTGTTATAAGCAAACTCCATCAAAGAAAGGTAGTTATCCCAACTTCCTGGGAATTCTAACACTCAACCGCGAAACGTATCTTCCAATATCTGAATAACCCGTTCAGATTGTCCATCTGTCTGGGGATGGAAAGCAATGCTGAACTTAACTTGAGTACCTAAAGTCTTTTGCAAACTTTTTCAGAATCTGGAAGTAAATCGAGGATCATGATTAGAAATAATAAATAACAGTAATCCATGCAGTCTCACTATCTCATTCACATAAAGATCTGTAAGACTGTCCATAGAATAGTCATGACGAATAGGCAGAAAGTGAGCAGACTTGGTGAAATTATCCACAATGACCCATACTACTTCGTGCTTCCTCTGAGTAAGAGGAAGTCCAGTGACAAAGTCCATAGTCATGTTATCCCATTTCTATTGACGAATAGGATGTAACAAACCAAATGGAACCTGACATTCAACTTTAACTTATTGACATGTCAAACATTTAGATACATAATCCACAACATCTCGTTTCATACTTGACCACCAGTAATGCTGCTTCAGATCTTGATACATCTTGTTTCCACCAGGATGCATAGTAAATACTGTATTATGAGTCTCAAACAACTGCTTTTTCTTCAGTTCATCATTAGCTGGCAAACATAATCGATCTTTATAATACAATTCACCATCTCCTTTCACAGAAAAATTAGGTTATTTACCATCATGAGTAGCTAAGATAAGTTGTTGTAACTTATCATCAACTCTTTGAGCATCATAAATCTCTTGTCTCAAAGTAGGCCTTGCTTTCAACTGAGCCTTTAAAGCTCCATCAGATACAAGTTCCCATTCACTCTGCTTCATTGATAATGTTGTAATGGTCTTCTGACTCAAGGCATCAGCCATGACAATAGCCTTGCCCGGATGGTAATCCACAAGACAATCATAGTCTTTAAACAGTTCCAACCAACACCGTTGTCTTAGATTGAATTCTTTCTGGGTAAGCAGATACTTCAGACTCTTATGATCTGTGAAAATTCTACACCTTTTTCCGTACAAGTAGTGCCATCAAATTTTCAAGTTAAACACTACTGCTGCAAGCTCCAGATGATGTGTAAGGTAATTTTGTTCATTTGATTTTAGTTGCCTAGAGGCATAAGCAACTATATTTCCATCCTACATCAAAACACAACCCAAACCATTTCTAGATGTATCACTAAACAAAACATACTTCTTACCAGAAATAGGTTGAACTAATACAAGAGCTTCAGTAAGCATACATTTTAGTTGATCAAAACTATTGTGACACCGATCAGTTATTCATACTTTACTCCTTTCTGTAACAGTTTAGTTAAAGGGGATGCTATCATTGAGAACCCTTTCATAAATCGACAATAATAATCAGCCAAACCTTGAAAACTTCTCACTTCTATTACATTTTGTGGTGGCTTCCAGTTAATAATTGCTTCTATCTTACTAGGATCAACTCGAATCCCTTAAGAAGAGACAACATGTCCTGGAAAAAATACCTCTTGAAGCTAGAAATCACACTTGCTCAGCTTAACATACAACTGTTTTTCCCACAGGGTTTGTAACACAATTCGGATATGCTCAGTATGGTCATGTTCATTCTTAGAATAGACCAAGATATCATCTATAAATACCACAACAAATTGGTCTAAATAAGGCTTGAATACTCTATTCATTAGATTTATGAATGCAGCTGGAGCATTAGTTAACCCGAATGGCATTACTAAGAATTCATAATGTCCATAACGGGTCCTAAATGCAGTCTTCAGTACATCCACATCCTTTACCCGAAGTTGATAGTACCCTGATCATAGATCTATCTTTGAAAACACTCCTGCATCTTTTAATTGATAAAACAGATCTTTAATCCTTGGCAACAGATACTTGTTCTTCACTGTGACTCTATTAAATTGCCTGTAATCGATACACATCCGTAGTGTACCATCCTTCTTTTTAACAAACAAGACCAGTGCTCCCCACGGTGACACACTGGGTCGAATGAACCCCTTATCTAGTAGCTCTTGCAATTGCACTTTCAACTCCTTCAATTCAGTAGGAGCCATTCCGTGCGGTGCTCTGGATATAAGAGCAGTGCTAGGCATAACTTCGATTGATAATTCCACTTTCCTTTCAGGAGGAAGTCCAGGTAACTCTTCGGGAAATACATCTGGAAATTCACTCACCAGTGGAATCTCTTGGAATTTACCAACCTCCTTCTTAGAGTCCATCACAAAAGCTTGATAAGATTCACATCCCTTCCTGAGGAGCTTTCAGGCTTACATAGCAGATACCACATTAGTTAAAGAACTAGTGCTGATGCCATGCAATATTATTTTAGGCTGATTAGGCTTCCTAAACATAACTGCCTTAGCATTACAATCAACTACTACCTGATGCTTGGACAACTAATCCATACCCAGAATTAAATCAAATTCATTAAAAGGCAATTCAATAAAAGCAGCAACATACTCATTTCCTTGGATCATAACAGGGTAGTTTTTATAGACCTAATTAACAATCACACTACGACCCAAAGGAATGGTTACATGAATATCATACTCTAACTGATCTACAGGCATCACTTTATCATAAACTCCTCCAACATACATATAAGAATGAATAGATCCAGGATCAATCAAAGCATACATTTCAGAGTCAAAGAAAGAAGCAGTACCTGCAATGACTTCAGGTGCATCCTGATTGTCACGAGCTTTCAAAGCGTAAGCTCGAGCTGAAGCAGAAGGCACATTAGGTCGATCAATAGTTTCTGAATGAGTACTCAGATTAGGTCTGATCTGATTAGATCCTCCATGACCTCTACCTCGTCCTCTGTTTCCAGCAGGTGTATGAGAGACCTCCTTACTGGCTTGCGATGTCTGAGACCATTTTAAAGGGCAATTGGCGATCAGATGCTTAGTACTGCTACATCGGAAACATACACCCGTAGCCCGCCAACAAATACCCCAATGATGTATAGAGTAATGAGGGCACTCTGGGGCACCAGAACCTCGGCCTCTAGAGGAACCTCTACCAGTAGCAGTCGATGAGGGAAAATTTGGTCGCCTTCCTCGAGCCATAGATCTCTGAGTAAATTTTACTATAGACGAAGTACCTTCCTGACTTCGCTTGCCCGAGGACCGACCTCCTCTAGCAATAGCAAAGCCCCTTCGTTGACTCTTTTCTCTCCTAGCCATCTCCTCCTTTTCTATTTTCATTACAGCTTGTACCAACTAATGGTAATTCACTTACTATAAAAGGGTAAATGCTGCCAGATACTCTTTGATGGAATCATTCAAATCATCCTCGAACTGATAACACTAGAACTCCTCAATAAGTACTAGTTTAAGGGCATACCTGCTAAGTCGATTGAATTCCTAGTCATACTCAGCAACCGACAATTTCCTCTATTTCAGATTCAGAAAATGTTTCCACTTCTCCTTTCTGTACGCCTCCATAACATACTTAGCTTTCAAATCTTGGGTAAAGAAATCCCAAGTCAGAGGCACTGATAGTTAAGGATTCCTTAAAACAAACTTCCACCACTTGTAGGTTGCTCCCTGAAGAAGAGAGACAGCACACATAACAAGAAAATGTTAAGTTATTACCGACGGAATATTTATATTTTCCGTCGGTATTTTCCATCTCTATTACCGACGGACAAAAACGTCGTAGATTCGGCCGTAGCTAATCTTACTGACAGTAAAGAAATTTTCTGTCGGTAAGTTTACTGACGGAAAGAAATTACCGTCGGTAATTTCAACGGAAAAGTTGCCGACCATCACACTTTTTTCGTCCGTAAGTTACCGACGGGCTATAATTTTCCAACGCTAAATTTACCGATGGTAAGTTCCTAAACTGTATGTAAATTTAGCATCGGAATGTTTTAATTCCGTCGGTAAATTTACCAATGGTATGGTGGTTTCCGTCGGTGTTATGTTGGCCATTACCTACAGAAATTATGGGTTTTTCCATTAGTAAATTATTTGATTTAATTTTTTTAAATATATATTTTTATTATATTTAAATTATAACCGTCGAAAAATTTTAATAATTAAATATTTGTAATATATATTTAATTTGATAGAAGTAATTAAATAGAAATTTTGATTAATGATTAAAAATTAAAATATCTTAATTGATAATAAAAATGTTACATTATAAATAATAATATCTGTAATACAAACTAAATGACCAATACTATACTACTGATCTGGAGCTAGTGGATCGTCTGGTTGGTGCGGTGACCTGCTACCCTTACCCTTCAATTCATCCATCTCTCGACAGAGCTGAGCGTACAGGTCCAACGACTGTTGTTGCGCTGTTATCGTCTGTTGCATCTATTCCAACAATGTCTGCACTGTGATCTCAAGTGCCTCCACTTTATTGTTGTTAGATCACCTAGCAAATGCTGCTGTACTAGACATGGAGGATTGCGAATAACAAGTATTCGCAAATGATCCGAGTCTGAATATCCTCCCACGACGATCCCTACCACCAACTGCTTCCAAGTGTCAGCCTCATCAACATTTTCGGATTGCTGAGACCGCCGCTCAATAGTTTATTGTATTTGGTCCTATCAGAAAGCAATGTTTATATATTAGTAAGTGATAATTATGAAGCATATTATTAATATTAAATCATAAATTTCAC
>JAOTAY010000006.1:25386228-25405639 GCA_025629805.1 Erythroxylum baracoense | reverse complement strand
CAAAAATTTACTTATACCGACTTTCTAATGATTGAGTGCATTAGCACGCCATCCTCACGGGGCACGGACTCGAATATTATCAAAGATGTCGGGTTCGGGTCTTGCGAGAGTGGGGTGCTACATAACATTTTTTACCTCTTTTTCATAGCATCAAAACATACATGCATCCTTTTTAACACCAATTTATCTTCTTATTTTTCCTTTTAAGTTGAAGCTTAACTGTAGAATCTAGATTTTTTTGATTTAATTAACTAATATAACCATAAAGTTTTCTATCTCCATTATGTTACTCCTTTGACTTTGATTTTAAAACCTTCCTCCTTGTATACTTGCTCATGCTAAAATCAACTAAAAAATGCAGCTTCTTCCTGCATTCTTCTATCATTTTTTAATTTCAATGCTCAAATTGTCAATATTTTTTTTGAAATATCTCACAATATAATTGGACGTAACCAACCTTAGTATGTTGATTGGATTTCAAATATGACCTAACTTCTATGTTTTAAGCTTAAAGCATCTATCTTTTATGCCAAATGAATCATATAGTTCAAATAGACATCCTTTGATGCAAGAGTACTTAATCCTTTTGGGTTCATTCCTCTTAAAACTCAAATCAAATCTTGTTGCAACTGTATAATCATCAGTTGCCTCTTTAAAGTGTTTTACAATGTTAAAGACCATCTATAATAACCATTTTATGGAAACAAAATCATGTCACATATATCTTGGTTTGACTACGTCATCACAAAGTTGCATATATTTTTTAAACATTAGGATATCCACAAGTAACCAAGAAACTCTCGTGATCTTTTACATGAACGTTTATGGTCTCATGACCTACATCAACACTAATGTCAAAATCTAAGTTATAATCATTTAAATTATGTTTCTTTGCATTTCCTTCAACATCCTATTTAGTGTCATTAACACCCATTCTAGTATTTTCATTTGATTCAAGTTATACATCTACATTTGCATCATTAACATCATTAGCCTCTTTTTCATGCTATTTGTCATGTCATTTTACCATAAGTACAAATGATACCAGTCCATCAACATATCTTAAATATACATCAACTATACCATACAATTTTAATAATTCAATAAAAACTAAGCACTCCAATTGGACTCTAACATCTTCAAACCACCAACTAACTCCTTTCTAATAATCAAATACCATGCACTAATAATATTTTTATAGCCTAATTTAGCACCTATTTCACACACCTTTCTCAAACTACCATAAACCCATTACATATTATCAACTTTTTCAAGTTCCTTATCTTCATACTTTAAAATCCCTCTTTAAGTGAAGTTTCCACCACCAAACATCCTTATAATAGTCTTTCCATTTACTATCATGTTATGAAGAAAAATGAAGATAAATCAATCCAACATAAATTACATAATTGATAAGAAAGCTACTTATAATGGAATATGTTTCTGAATTAAGTCAAATTAATTATAGTATAAAGCTCACAATATATGATGTCACTCTATTCAATTTAGGATTGGCAATAATCCAATAATCATCTTTACAACAAATGATAAGCTTGTAAGAATTTATGTAATAGTCCGTAATACATTTTACTTACGTATTTTGTTCAATTAAAAACTTGCTTTTCTATTATAAAAAGAGGGACTTGGAAGGCCTCAAAATCTCCTGAAAGAAAGTAACATATTGATGAAATTTTATTCATAAAGAAAGCAATTATTATTGAAAGTCTCATATCATTTTGGTTTGATAAGTTTCAACCTTGATAGCTAATTGGATTCACTTGTCACAAAAGAGAAACTCAATTCCTTAAACAACTTGTAAATGATAGAGAATGAGAAATGAGATTGTTATCATCCTCTTACTTGATTGGCTCACCCTTTATATATGTTTATAAGGCCTCTGAAGCATGCAAATTAATCACATTCAGTTGATATGAAATTTCATCTTTTCAAACATATTTTTATGGTATTACTTTTTGACGTTGTTTTATATTGGTGCAATCATAGGTGCTACAAAAGAGTATCCCTTATATCTTGTTTAAAGGACCATCTGGTTTTGGAAAAAGATCCCTGATAATAGCTTTTCTAGGTGAAATATTTAACCTTGTTGAACGTAAGGTATGTTCTAAGTAATCATATCACTTATGATAATATATCTCATTTCATAAGTTTAATTAGAATGAATCAGACTTCGTTTTATAAGTATCATATAATTTAAGATACTTACAATTCAAGGTACAATCATACTTGAATAGAGAATGTTCTTTTTTATAGATAACAGTTTCTCTACTTTAAAGAATTGTGAAAGGACATGAAACTCACATAGTAACTTATGTAATGAAGATTTAAATTTTTATTTTTGACAAAAAATAGTACACAACTTTTAGCATAATTTACTGCAATATATATTTTATGTCATTATTTTTCATTTATTAAGCTTATGGTTTTGTGTTGTTAGGACAAAAAAGCCTATTTTGGTGGTTTAACATTATTAGGTTTAGTTGATTTTAAAAATATCCCAACATATGAATACAAAATAATTGTTCAAAAACAACCACCATACATATGACTTACTATACCCAAAAATCACCACCAATAATAGAACTAGTATAATATTTAATAAAAAGGACCACTTACTTGGACAAATAGAAAATCTAACATATAGGGACTACATTGACATTAAAATGCTAACTGGATGGAATTTCAATGAATTAGATTTACAAGAACCGCTTATTCCTAGCTTTTCAATGCAAAGTGAAGTATTTGGGCCTTCGATTTTTCAAAATAACGACTCTATAATGGAGATCTAACATAAATTGAATGAAATTAAGTTTTAAGGCGTATATGGTATCATTTTGTAAATACTAGAACATAAATTGGTATAAAAAATAACGACATAGATTAATTTAGACCTTTCATAAAAACATTAGAGTAAGATTTGCACATTTAAGTATCAAGTTGAAAACTATTTAGATGATCTAATCATATATATTATTATACAAATTGGGAAGTTTTTATCAATTCAATATTGGCATTAAAATTGATTACTCTAAGTTGTTGTTTATGTGTTTTACTTATTCCTATATTTTAAATGCAGTCACATTCTTGCTTCAAATTACGTTCTTTTTAAAGGCACAAGCAAGAATAAGATTGCCATCGGATCTATATTTAAGCTTAGACTAGCATTGAGCCCAACATGTATGGCTCTTTAGGCGTGGGACTCATTTCACTGAGGCCTACATAGCATTTTGCTTTTTCGGGAATGAAATTATTCTTCTGATGACATAAGAATTGTGGAAACGTAACTTCAATTACAGATCAGTTATGTTTTATTCGGAAGCCATAAGCAAAAGTGCAAAGATCTCTGAACTCTAGACTATTAATTTATTTAAATTATGTAATTTGGAATAATAATTTATTAAATTAAAAAGAAGAGACCTCTAAAAACTGTGGCACGAATCGGATTTCGTGGAATCACTTGCCAGTTACCTAAAGTGATGTGCTAGGGACGTTCTGCACCCCATAATAGCAACATGTGAATCTCATCTACGCTTGCCAATAAGTTCTTTGGATTACTCTTATTTGCCTTTCATAAACCAAAGGCTTCATAGCTCAACTGTTTTGCATTAATTAGATAAACGAGCGGTTCCTTTATTGACTTTTCGATGATGCTTCTAAAGATGAACTGGTAAATGGACATGAAGATTCCATAAAGTTAATAATGACAAGACTCCACTTAGAACTTGAACATAGAATCTCACTTAATCCATCACTAAAACTCTTTATGCTTTTTTGTTCGTCGATTACCCGATGGTAAATACCAATATCGCCTTATAAGGAGAATAAGTTAAACAAAAAAGAACGTAACTAAGGTAACAAGAAACGGACTAGTGCTTTTATGTTGTATAATCTATACGCATATCAATATTGACTTAATTTGCAACTTGTTAACAGGAAAAGAAAAGAAATTAACACGACAAAAAGGCAGGCAAATTCTTTTCTCACTTCAGTCATTTTCTTTGCTTTTCCAATACGTTCTTCCTAAGGTGAACTCCAAACTTGGATTGTCAAGTTCCTGGTTGGATCCTTTTCTTTCTGATTGTGCAATCTCCCTTCCCTACACGTACCCATTACTTCAGTTAAATTCATCTCAAACGAAGCGAACTGGGAAAAAGAATAAAAATAGCAATTAAAACATGCTTCCAGACTTATTTTTTGCCAAAACAAAGTTGAACTTTTGCTAGAAATTCCAATTGTTCGACTGCAGAGATATTGCATTGACATACAGGAAGTTTGTGAAGTATAATGAGTACCTCGACTATTCCATTTGCAAATTCAAACTGCCATGCACGAATTAGCAGACAGATACCATGAAATTCTGGGGTAGATTAGCAAAAAGATTGCATCAGAACGATGATATTTTGAGTCCCTCACCTGTAATTGGTTGTCAGACAATTCTTGTTCAGATGATAGCATCTCTAATCTAAGCCTGTCCACATCGCTTGAGCATGGTTGTTGCCAATCGCCTCTGTCATTACAGTTCCATCTACATCTCTTATAAATTGCTCTTGGTTGATAGAAATAACAAATTACATTAAGAAAAAACTACCTAAATGGAACCCGGAAAGATTAAAACATAAATGTCATATGGAGCTGACGTACATGCCACATGAAACTGTACTAGTTCACCTGATAATGCTAAGGGAAAAGCTACATCTCATTATTTCGTACACAAGCGGTTTCTCAGTTTCAAGCTACAGATTTGATAGCAGAAATTGAAACATGTATCCGAGAAAAGTTAGTTAGTACCATAAACAATGGATGCAGAGGCAACTAACTAATAAAGAATATTTAATTGTTGTTTCCAAAACGACTATTATTATCTTACACTTTACGACGAATGATAAAGAATTAGCAGGCACCTTCCTCTTCTTTTAGAGTATGGCTCCATTACTTGGACGTATTTGTTGGACACTTATGAAAAGTACCCAATAACTTGCGAGCATAAAGTTATGTACTTCATATGCGTGTTTAATAACGTAACTAACGGATAGTTAATGTTGCTCACTATTATTATTCCACCAAAAGTGTCTGCCAAATGCTTTTTTTTAGACTACGCATAGTAAGAGGTTACATTTTCTCATCAGATCATAGTTATGGAGGACACCAAGTCCATGATCATCTAGCAAACAAAGCAAAATAAAAAGTTACAAATAAAAAAGACTCCAAAAACAAGTAACTATAAGCTATAATATCCAATTTAAAGCACTGCATGTGAAAACTACATATGATTTAAACTAACTGAAGGCAATGTTTGTTGTAGGAATGCTGCTCCATTAATAATTGTACGAATCTTTCCTATGCTCTTATATTCGACTATTTAGAGGGCTCTACGTACATTCGCCTCTATGATTATGTAAAGTTTCTTTTATACATGTATATAAGCAACTCGAGTCCTCTATCCTCACTTCATAAATCTTCTACGGTTAAATTTACAAGTGCGGAAACCGGCTAAGAGCCTAAACTTTGAAAACAGTTTTTAGATTTAGCAGAATGTTACGGTATCAGTAAGTTACTTCTTCAAAGACTAACACCAGCATTACTGGGCACAAGTCACAACAAATGCATGCACCTAGTAAATATCATGAAGAAACAATTAGAAAAGGAAAAGACGAAATTGTTGTAATTATTAAATGCTAAATACAAATATCACAATCACGACAGTAACCACAATAACGACAACAATAATAATAATAATAATTAACTAATCAAATATTTCGGTTCATATTTTATCTTCCACCGTACTTTAGTTTTTAATTGAATTCCATATATCATTTAAAATACGAGAAATCCTTTAAAAATTTAAATATATAAAAGAATGATATCTACATCTTAATTTGAATCGTTTGATTTTATCTTCATTTCTTTAATAATGGAAAGGCTTCAATTGAAAATCATAAAAGAGGACTAGAATAGAAAAATATAATAATAAAAGCACAAAAAGAATTGTCTTCTTGTTGAATTCTATGAAATTAATTTAAGGAATTGCTTGATTCCTTTTGGAAAATGATCAGATTGGATAAAATAGTTAAGGTAAAAGAATTTAATTAAGAAATTGTAAAGATAATGAGGAGTGAAATTTAGATTAAGAATTATTATTTTTTGATCATTAATCATTTAATTAATGGCTTTATATTTAACTTTGCTTTGGGTAAATTTGTAAGCATAAACACACAGAGGGATATGTATATATTTTGTAATTACTTATCTCTTCCATTCATCTTGAATCCTAATAAGGAAGCATTCTTACCAATTTGTTACTAGTCTATATCTCTAATACTTGACAATATTTTGCTTAGTAAGTTCAACTTCACCAAAACATATATATATATATATATACACACACACACACACACCCTTTTAAGTTTATCGATCAAATTCATAAGGTCTTGCTGATTTGGATTATTATGCATGCTTCATAAGGTTGTGTCCAGCAAAAGCATTTTATTAGAACTATTAGAAGTTTAACATGATGTTAGAGGTTAAGAATAATTATCATCTATTACCCCTTAGATTCATGAAAATATATGACATAAATTAGAAGTAATAAGATATCTATTATGAACATAATCTGTCACCTAGATCGAAAGTTTAGCAATTCCTTCTGGAGTTTCAACATCTTCGAATAGTTATTTATAGTAAATAAATTCCTTCTAACTTGTTTCAAGTCATTTTTATTTTGATAGAAATTTTCTTTTTTTATCCGAGGTGATAAGCAAGTTTAATATGCTCCAAAGAGGTGCATTATTAGTCAATAACAGATGTGTTTTTGTTAAACTCAAATTGATGCAGTTGAAAAACAATGTTCTTTTGTAATAATGAGAACATATGTTTATATACATACATATATGTAGATTTTTGTCGAAATAAATTCAAAATTAGTATATAAAAAGTATAATTTATTTTGGGGAAATAATCTTGTGAATATGTTTAAACGATATTTTTTGTCCAGTGAGGAATGAGTCAATGACTCGGAGTCTTTTCCTGAACAAAAAATACTTTTCTGTTTCTAGTAATCTTATAACTTTGAACATGTTCTGAAAACATAAGAATATTAGTAGTGGTTTATTTTATTCTAATTGCAACCACAACTTCTATTTCAAGAACCTAACGCAGGCAAGGATCACAATTCATCAAGTAAAAAAGCGTTAATATACCATCTATTAAGCTCTCGAATTTCATTATGTCACTTAAAGTTCAAATTCAAGCCGTTTAAGTAAAACTAAACAAGTGACTTGCATGCTACTTGAATTAAACTCATTCATGCATTTACAAAGTTGAAGGTAATTTGTTCACCTTTCTAGCAAAAAAGCATTTTTACATGTACGAATATTCTTTTCAAATATATGTATTCCATTATATACCAACTTTATCCATGTAGCAATAAGCATACCAAGTTGGAAACAGCTATTTATAATGAAATTGTGCAATTGTTACAATGTGCATGATGCATGCATGTACTCCGTTTTATTTCTTATTCTCATTATATGCATATGCTGTCCTTTTCCATTTTTTCTTACTTTCATGTTCAAGCTTTTCATTAATACTAAAAGAAAAAAAAAAGGAACTAGTGAAAGCAACTTGGTACGACGTGCAACTAAGTTTTCTCCGTCATTATAAAATTCTAGGAAATACGTACTCAAGCTACAGTTCGCTATATATAAAAGTTATGTTAAATTAAGTAGCATAAGATATTTGCACAATAATTTTCCAACATGCAAAAATATTCTATATGCCCAATACACATTCTCATCACGCATCTAACAGCCCTAATTTAGCAAGGATCTCATCTTTATGAAGTAGCAAGACGACTAAGCTTCAGATACGCAAAAGTAATTTAAGATCAAGTCCCCTGAAGAGTGTGACCAATTACAAATCAAATGGCCAACTTCGATAGAAAGAGATTAAAATTAAAATAGTGGTAACTAGCTGACATTGTAAGAGTTAGATATAGCCATAAATAAACGTGTAATGGCGTTAAAGATCTCAACTACTACAGTATGCAGTTAGGTTCTGGCGTTCTGGAGATTGCACTAATTAAGACCATCACCTAGAAGACAGATATTGTTGCGACTTGGATTTGAGAGAATCAAAGGAAAAAAGGAAGTTTAAACCTGTGTGTTTCGGTCTTGATATACTTTATTTTAATAAATTTACACTTGATTCGTCCAATACCATGTTCATGTGCATATAGTCTGAAAGAAAGCAGACGCAAAGAAAGAAAGAAAAAAGGTGGACGAGAAGAAAAGCTAAGCAAAAAGTAAAAGCTGCCACATTGTAGCTATTTTGAGTTGAGAATTTAGAGCTCTATATATATATATATATATATATATATGTTTAAAGTCATTCTTGCTTAGAAGCATGAAACATGACAATGAATGCACTTATGCACATATAAAAAGGCGAAGTCAATCTGGAGACAACTTAAAGCGCCCACAACAATCAATAATGAACGTCGGCGATTCAGCGTAAATCAGGACCTAGAGAGGGAATACCTTGAAGAGTTACTCCAGAGAGAAGTTCGATCAATGTAGCCATTGGAAGCTCCTCCGTGTTTTAGTAAATTTATGGCATTTTTATCAGAGGGAGTTGCCACAGAAAAAACATCTTCGTCTCCAGATCCATCTGTTAGATATTCCAAATAGTCGGATCATATGATCTTATAGATATAGATTTTAATTTAGACCGTCCCTAAGCAAGAGTTGGTTAGTCAGTTGGGTTATGTGTCAGATTTATGGGAACACTAACAGGATCGTAGAATCTTGAAAATTCAAAGTCTGTAGCTGGAAATTGGGGAAAATAGAAAAAGCAAGTTACCTGAGGAAGCTGCAAACTTGTCAGTGCTCTTAACAGTTCTATACATCTGTAACGCAAATGGAGACAAAGAAAATGAATAGACCATTAACGAGAAGACCTAGACTTGATAAAAAGGAAAAGACCCCCCATTGAAAAATGGAATCACCACAAATAACATGCAGTGGAAAGATAAGACTAATTTACCGACTAAAGAACCCGAGTCAAAAAGCCAAATAGTTTTTTTTTCAATAACCACGAGGTTGATGTTTGGTGAGTTAGTAATTGCATGAATTATTGAGAAATGATGGCTACTTTTATCTCTCTCTATCAAAAAGTAGAAATTGTCCTGTACTCAGAACTAGCAGACGTAACTGTTCATTCATTCACTCATCCTCATCGGTTCTCGTGCCGGTAAGATAGCCAAAGTCTTCGCCGTATCACAGGCCAGAGAAATATATTCACTAAAGACCGAAATATGGTGCTTCTTTTGGTTTCTCGAAAAAATATGGAACATAATTGAGCAAAGAAAATCCGGAGTTTTTGACTAGTCAGACCTGAAGGTGGCTTTTGACATGCGCTAGTGTTAGATCTTTGACATCCATGAGCTCTAGAACTGACTTTGGAGTAGCTCCTGAAACGCAAATAAGCCATGTATCCATCAGAGATTAGAGAAAGAAAGAAAGAATGAATAGGTATAACGGTATAATCATATAATCATTTTTAAGCATAAAAGAAGCACGAAAATAGTTTGATAATCACTTTCAAGGAGGAGAATATAAGGATGTACTTTCATGGCCACCAAGGAGCTCCACAGCGTGAACGAAGCGAGCATGAAGAGAGCTAGTCCAACGCATCCTTGGGGCTCTCATGTTCCTCCTTGTTTGTAGCTTTGGCATAAGTACTCTTGATCTAATCATTCCTATCTCTGCGCTGCCCAAACCAAGGCCAAATTGGTGCTGCTGATCATGATACTGAGATGATCTTAGTGTCTCCATTGATATACCATTGAACCTCAGTGAAGGGTTCCCCGTTTTGTTATCAATGGAAGAACGATCTGGAGTATATGTACTGGAAGATGATGGATAGGGCATCTGGTTGAAGCAAAATCTAGGATCCATTATCTCTCTGGAATTGCTCCAATTACTATAAACTGGAATTCCCTTTATGGGGTTCAAGCCTGGGGGTTCAAGAACTCTAATCACGTGATTTATGTGATGACTTGCTCGGCCACTTTTGGAATATTTAGAAAGAATCAATCTTTGCCTTGAAAGATCCTCTTCGCCGACACCAAAACTGACGTTTCTTCTCCAGGGACTCTCTGCCTCAAAGGCAGTGTTACTTGTGGGATTTGCGAGAGAGAGTTCAGTGTCTGCTCGTGACCCCACTCTTAAAGAACTATCACTGTGCGATTTCAGGCCATCATAGTGGTCTCTACGCCAAATGTCGAGAGTTGAAAATGAATCACCATCATTATTTACCCCGGTGCAAACTGAAGAAGGAGCACTATTTGGAAGGCTTATGTGCAGCGAAAGGTCAGGAATCTGATTCAAAGATTGTCCATCGAAAACCCTTTTCTGGGACATTTTTATTCTTCCAGAATGATTCGAGTACAGCTCCCTAGCTTCCTAGCCACTAAAAATTGTTAAATGAAAGCGTATCCAAATTCCAAGGTGAAGAACGTAAATATGTAAGTTCGATTGTTTGAGCAAGTCTTTGCTCTTCTTGTACAGAAATTTAACTAGAAGATTAGAAGACTAGACACCGAGGAGAAATGGATGCATCTTCTGTAATTTTTCAGATAACCCATAAACTGAAAGGAAAGACTAAACAGAAAAGAGGAAGGAAGTAAACAAAAGAGAGAATACTAGTCTGGTGTAAAGAGAGCTTCTCATCAACTTGTAAAAGAAAGACTTTCTCAGCTCTTTCTAGGCTCCAAGTAAAAAAAAGACATTCTGGTAGTTATATATGTAGAGAGAGAGAGAGAGAGCGCTAGGACAGACAGAGAAAGCTGTATGAAAAGTGATGCTGCTGCGAGAAGAACAGAAAAATTTCTGAAATACTTTGTAGTGGAGAGAGGAGAGACACATGGAGGTCTAGGTTGCCTACCATACCTCGAGAGTATATAAAAGAAAATGACACTTCAACGAAGCCTCTGCCTCCCAGTCCCAGCTCCTTCTCAACTCTCCTTTTTTCTTCCAAGTCAATACACGCTAATCCCTAGTGTAAAGCTCGGGCAACCACTTCCACTAGGTTTCGTTGAAACTTTGGGGAAGTATATTTCTACTTGTATGTCACTGAAAATCTAAAATTGAACTTCCCTATCTTATTTTCATATTAGTTCAGACTCGGTTTAATAATTTGGTCAGATCATCGTTTCATCAAGATTTAATTTGCGAATGTGTGTGATGCTTAAATTATGTATATTTATAGTTATTTTTGAAAATTTTAAAAATAAAATTATTTTCACAAAATATTCGAAAATAATTTTCAGCTACTTAAATTATAAAAGAGATTCATGTGTTTTATTATTTTAAAACAATTTTTAATTATTAAAATATACGAAATTATAAACTTGAACTATTTATTTTCATTAAATAATTATAAATTAAATAAAATTTCAAATGTCATAACTGCAATTCCAATTGCATACAATTGGAAACACAATTACATCAACGAAATCTTGAATGTAAAACGATATTAATTTCTTTCCCTTAGAATGGTAACCACGACCTTATCTTCTACATGTGGAAGAGCTTTTAGTCGCTAAGCTATATATTATCCCTTTTCATGAAATTAAGCTTTATATATTCCCTATTAATATATAATATTATTAGGAGAGAATTAACATCTTATCTTATCTTTTCCACTCATTATTTTAAGGTTAATTACATTAAAAACTCTTATATAATACATTTTAGTTATAATGTAAAAGGTAAATTACTGTAAGTTTGAGATATATACTAAAAGTTCAGAAAATTAATTAGCAAAACTTTGATTTTTATACTTTTACGACCTTTGTTTCTGTATTAATATTGAGCCTTTTTTAAGTCTTAATTAATTAGCCAATAAGTCCTTTTAATAAAATGATTTGTGTATAATGACACATCTTGTTTTAATGTCTATGTTTATAAGTATATGATAGGAACATAAGAATAAAACAATTATAAGTTTTGTTCTTATTTTAAGCTTCCCAAATTATAAACTAAATCTACTAACTTAATTGATGCATTAAAGTCAATTAATTTGGCAGGATGAAGATTGAGGGATGAGTTGATATCAAAAGATAAAGGACCTAAATTTAAATTGTGTTATAATTTTTTATTAAATAGAAAGTAGCAGTAAGTTACATATATTTTTCTATTTTATAAATGTTATCATAATTATTTAGGAATTATAAAATTTTTATTAGAATAAATTTAAATTTATTATCCTCCTTAAATTTACATTGCCATTCTTCGAGAATTGCAATAAGCTTATTAGATTATTATTTCTTGATTTAAAGTGTTGGTTTGTGAAGTTAGAAGCAAATTCACTGCATCATCCTCCTGAATCGCATTGGCCGGATGTTCCATAATCCAAGAACAGCTCCTTTTCAACTTAAGTGCTAATTAAAAGACCAATTTGTATTATGTGAAAACTATCAAACTCGAATATTAAAAGTTATAAATTGTTAAAACTTATCTCGTACTAATCAATTTTACTGAATTGCTAAAGTCACCGTACATATGTAGAAATAACAATGACAACAAATTAGTAGAAGTTTTGTTGATACGGAATTTTAAAAAGTCCTATAATATGTAATCTTATTTTTAATTAATAGAAGTATTGTTTTCAATAGTACATATGTAGAGATAGATTATAAAAAATATTCAATACTAATTTTATATTCTCTTACTGACCATAACTAGTGATTAAGTTATAAACCAAAGACCACAAACTAAAACATACCACTACTAACTTATTATCTGCTCTAGCCGTTAAAAATCAGAGATGTACAAATATATGTTTCGTTCAGATAATTTTTTTTAAACATATATAACATAGACGAAGCCATCACTTTAAGCATAATTGGTAAATATACAAAAATTAAGTAAGAAACATATTGTGATGAATTGTGTAAAAAATCATAAAAGAATCGAAGAGGTTGCAAATTAATTCTAGTTTCACAATACTCAAACCTATACTTTAAAAAGGAATATCAATTTTTCATAAGAAAAAAAAAATTCTTGTGCATCACAACTTTTTTTAAAAATAAAAATGAATTTAAATTATAGTTAAACTAAAATGACGCTACAACGAGTTCAAGACTTTAAGTCTATCATCGTATGACAATATGACTAAAAAACCAAACCTACCTAAAGAAGATAGTATAACTATCTGCGTACTAAACAACAACAACAAGATACAATTATAGGCACCATTGAACTTTTATCTTTATGGGAAGGCTCATTTATCATTACTCGTATTTGAGATTTTGCTTTCCCTTTCTAGTAGATTTTCTTTTTGCAGATTTGGATTGCATGCAAAAATTGTCAAGGATGTCTGGGACATAGTCTACTGCTAGTGGAGTATCACTGTCCTCTATTTATTTGATGTCTCCTATCCCTTGATTATCGGTTAGCCTAATAGTTGCAAGTGGAGACAACATATTGACTCAATCCTTCTGACAATGTTTTGAATATTAGGAGATGAAATCATTCACTCTACGGTTTAAATTCTCTTCATTGTCTGCACTGAATTTGTCAAGAGTTGTCTTTCCTTAAGAAATGTGTGTGTCAACTTGTTCAGTCCTCAACCCAACTAACTGAAAACCATTTGATTGCTGCTGCACAATTTTGCTAATATCTACATCTGCCCGTTCTGTGCTACAACTGATTGCGACCATTGCTTTATCACGTTCGGGCATCATTATTCTATGCTCAAGGGAGGTAATAATCTCTACTACTTGCACTGTCCTATTCTCAAAGTGGGTACAAATATCAGTAACTTCATCATCCTTTCCTTCATTTTCAATAACCATTTGTCACCCTAACAAAATTCTGCCATTGTGCATCACAATTTCATGGTCTCTTTTTGGCTTTTAGTAGTGCATTTCGATCCATAGAAATTATTTTATGGAACTCTTTAATTTTAGGTTTCCAAATAATTATCTAAATAATTAAGAATTAATTTTCACTCATATTTTTATTCTTCATCGAATGATTATTCATTAACTCGATAGTGTTTTATATTTCTCTCTCAAAAATATTAATTTTCTCTCTCTCTTCTATTTCTCAGGGCACATCTTAACTTTAAACTTGCTTACTGTTGCTTTGAAAAGAGTACCAAAATATATACGGTCGAAATCATTCAATCGTCTATTAAAAAAAAAAAACCAGCTCGTTTGTACAAGGATTTCAAACCTTTATTATCTGTAATTAGTTTTTCTTCTTTTCAGACCTTTTAAAATATTTCTAAAATTAGTTTAAAATTTTTGATTAATACTTAAAACTTTATTAAATATTACAGAGACAATTGAAATTATGTTATCCTAAAACGAAATTGAGCAAGTGAAAAACATTTAATTTCTCTTACGTTCCATTTTACTTTTTTAAATTCGGAAAATAAACTTTCTTCTGCATAATTAGCAGTGCATCAAATTATAAATGAACTGTTTCTTAGATTCATCATAAGACTTTGAACCTAACAATTAATGATCTAAGAGTATCGATTTGAGCTTTAAACATACGGATTATTTTGTCTATCTTCCCAAATTCGTAATCTTCTTCGTCTAATCCCACGGTTATAAACCTTGATTGATTCGCTTGCTTGTTTTAAACTTAATAGTTCATATGCGTAATCATTTCTTCTCATCTTTTACTGTAATTCTTTGGAGTTAGGCTTGTCCCTTTTCACAGGAGCTCGGGATTAAGTTATGTTCTTGCTCTTATATTAGCGCAACTTTGGCATCCCCCATTTTTTAGTTTACGGACTTATATCTCTTTTGTTTGTCATTTCCAAACTACGATTAATGAGGAAGTGCGCACAAAATTATAATTTTAATGTTCAGAAAAATTATATGTGGACATGCTGGCCTACCTTTATAAAAATATTCAGTGATATAAGCAATGTCTCATGACATTGTTAGTGTATGCCCCATAACCAATCAGTTGGGTGTTGATTTTGTGACATAATTATTTAAAGACACTTTCTATTTTTATATATTTCTATTAATTATATTCTATATTTTAGTACTAAAAGTAAAATCTCTAAAATAAATTACTATGTAATTGAAATTAGGATAAAATCATAATTATAAGATTCAATTTATATTTGTGTATTATTTTCAAATTTTTCCTAGTTATAATTCCATCAAGACTAGATATTAATGAAATAGTAAAACTAGCACATATTATATTACTTTCTTATAAAAAGGTAATTAATCTTATAAAATTAAAGTATGAAGATACTTAAAAAATGTGTAATTGCTTACTAAAGACTAGTTTCACTAAACTAACATGATTATAAGGATTTCAAATGAAATATTATTCTTATATTTATGAATTTTCTTATTATGATAGTTGTATAATTGATTCTTAGACTCGAAATTAATAAAGTATCTCATGCAGGAATTAATATGATTTGAAGCTATATATGCCCTATTTTATTTAGAGTAGCTTAGTCAATATTACTTTGATATAAAATAAATCATAAGGTGATGGTTGAATAAGTCAATAAAAGATTCGTTACTATAAAGTAATTAGAAAGAACATTCTATTATTCTTAATTAGGAGTTACTTAAGGAATGCTCTAGCCATGGTAAGTTGAGATTTGAAAATATATTTTCAAATATCAAATGTCAATTAACAAGGACGAATATGATTGAATTTAAAAGATTAGACATTAAATCCATAGTTTATGTCTAATTGAAATATTAGAAAATGAAATGATTAAACTATACATCATAACCATAGATGATTAGGTTGAGTCAAGCCACTTTGATATTCCTAATATTTGAATAGTCATGATATATTTTTAGACATTAATTTTGATCTACGATTATAAATTATTTAACCAAAGAATTAAAAATAAATTAAAATGAGGTTTAATTTAACAAATTTTAATTATGAATTATAATTAAAATTTATAATCATTGTTAACATATTAAAAACCTAATAAGTCACACATAAAAAAAGTAATTAAAAAGAAAAAATCAAGTTGGACATAATTGTGAAATTTAAAAAACTTTAGGAATTAAATATGAGATATTTGATTTTATTAAAAATAAATTGTTATTATAATTAAAGTTAGACTTTAATACAACTATCAAGTTTAATTTTAATAAGAAAGAAACTCTTTTATAATTCTCTATAAATAAGATGAAGATATAAGGGACCTATCACTTTGCCCTTTCCTCTTAAATATTGAGCTTTTTTTTGATTATGTGAATACCATTAAAGGTTAGACATATGGAAAGTTTTTAGTTAACAATTCGAGAAGAAAATTTTATGTCATAATTTGAATCAAGTATATTTTAATCCTTTTGTATTTATAATTTGTATTTTTCAAGTTATTCAATTAAATAGATTCGAAAAGAAATTTATAAAAAATTATTTACCCATTTCACCTGTGAATAGATCACAGAAGAAAAGCCTTGGAGTAACTGATAAAAGTTGCTCCTTTGTGACCAGAAGGTCATAGGTTCGAATCATGGAAACAACCTCTTTGTAGAAAATACAAGGAGAAAGTTATAGTCATCGATGACTCTTCCCATATTCTCGCAGAGTGAGGAGTCTTATATACTAAATACTTTGACTTTGATTTGTGAACAGATCAAGGTAAGTTTTTTAATAGTCACGTCAAATTGAAGGTAAATATGGATATAAAAATAAATAAAAGAAAATGTTAGAGAGTATTTATAATAATCTTATCTATAAATTACTTTATTTTATTATAAATAATTATTAATATATAATACTAATCATAATCCTGATAAGGATTACCAAAATAATATTTATTTAGCTTAAGATATTTAAAAGTAAGGTTTTAGACTTTCACATATTCAAACTTTTAAACACAATTTACCCTAATTCAAACTTTAATTTGTATTACTAAAAATTTACTTACCTACCACTAATTTCTAACTAATATAGTATTATTTTAACATTCAAGAAACTATTCAAAATGATACAACTTACTAAGGGGATGCGGAATTTTATGCATCATATATGTAACAATTTTGTTACATTTCAAATAACCGATCTCTTTTATTAAGTATTTTATTTGAATTATATGGCTAACAAATGATTACATTTGCTTTAAAAAAATTTATGATGTACATGTAAAAGAAAAAATGCATTATTAAAAATAGTCACGTTGAGCCCCTAAGGAGTGGTTGAGTTGGTGGAGTAGGGGACATGGAGTCAAAAGGTCTTGCGTTCGAATTTTCCTACCTACACTCTCTCAATTAAGCCTATCGTATAAGGTTTGCTTAGTGTGGAATATCCAGTTGGCCTGATTTGCAGGTTATTGTGTCAATCTAGAGATTTACGCAGTGCACATCCAAAAGATAACTACTGTGACTTCCTTCGTTCTATAAAAAAAAAAGCCCACCTTAGTAACTAGATAAGGTATTTTTTAGTTTTCTATTTGTAAAAGTACAAGAAATTTTATAATTTTATATATTAATAATTTCTCTTTTTCTTCTTTCCATCTAGTGGATAAATAAATCTTTTTGTTGGGTCTAATTTTAATTGAAGTCATTTATAATTGAAAAAAAACTTAATTTAAAAATTTAGATAATGAATTTAAATATACCTCAATTCTTTTTTACATTCTTTTAAATATATAATGATTTTACTAATAAAATTTTAAATGTATATATATGAAAATTTGAGCTCAAATTTTGACTATATAAACATTCGTACGACTTGGTTTGAAAACATGATAATTATGCATTTAATTTGAAGTTAAATTACTTTAAAATATTTTTATTTAAATATAATCTTTTTATGCATATAACTTGTTTCAAATAGTGGAAGATTTAGCACTCTAAGAGTATGTGATGATAATCAACTTAGAAAAGAACAATAATAAAAATAAATTGTTAAATCAACTTAGCAGACTTTTTTAATTAAAAATATCGTTCTTGATTTAATGGTAATTTCTATGAAGAAATTTACCAATAATAAAACTCAGTATAAAATCATATTAATTAATTACATAGTGTATTTAAATATATAATCAATAATAAGTTGAAGATATATTTTATTCAATTACCGTGTTTATGTTATTATTACATATACATAAACAGGAACTTTGTATTTAGCTATGATATGAAAACCATCAATTAAACCATAACAAAATAAAGGCTTCATTTCACTTACCAATTTTTATTGGTCTCCTACAATAAGTTGTGAAATATCTCTTTTTAAAACGTACATATCTCTTTAAAAATCAATTTTCTATCATTAAACATTAACTTGAAGTGTTCTTCATATTCTATGCTTTCAAGTATTGATAAAATTTTACCACACGATTTCAAATTTTTATGTACTTCGAATCCTTACTTCTAAAAGTTAATCAAATGGGGACGATGTAAAAGATTAACATGGGATGAGTAGATATTTATATTTTTCTTTGATGTGAAGGAGTGGGAAATTGAATGTGGCTTCACAACTGCTTTAGTTGTGATATCACACTAACGAATATGTGCTTTTCAACTATGAAAGTACAGTAATTTCCATATCAAAATTCAAACTTATAGGATAATAATTTAAACAGTAATATTATTTCAAGAATTAAAAAAATAGATCTTTCTATCATTGATATCGCACTAAAAATTGGATAGACTTGGAATTCTCAAATTGTAAGGACTCAGACAATTTCGGATCAAGTTATCTCATACCTTAATGAATAGATTACTGGAATAATAAATCCAACGTTGAAAAGAAACAACATCTATCAATAGCATATAAGATTGAGAATGAGGAATTATTCTTAAAGCTTAGGTCTTTTAGATCGATCTCATTCTTAACTTAACTTAAATTTCAAGATAGATAAACACAAAAATAGGGAGTGAGTAATGAATTTATTGAGTGAGTTTGTCAGCGGCATCATCCTTGTGGGTTCACATTTCATGTGGGGAGGAGAACGAAAGTTTATGGAAAATGGGCGTTACCTTTGCGCATTAAAGGTAACAATTCCTGAAGTACAGCGCGTATGAAATAAGTGAAGCATACTTATGCAAAAATTCGAATCATAAGACTAAAGTTGAATTATAGTTTGAAAAACAATAGTACAACCCAACTTATGATCTTATCTTTAAATTGAGGCTTGGTTTGGGGGAGCGGTGGCGGTTAATAACCTGCTGAAATCAACCTGTTGAAATGATAAGTACTTATGTGTTTGGGATTGCTGTTTTGGTAACTGCTGAAACGTGAAAATAGGTGTTTGACAAGTGCAGTTGCAGTTGCTGAAAAGAGATAAAATGACTAAAAAGCCCATTAATTTAATAAACTATTAATTGTTGTATAAATAATTAAAAAATATATTATTAGTCATATAAATTTAAAATTAT
>JAOTAY010000006.1:25336985-25362492 GCA_025629805.1 Erythroxylum baracoense | reverse complement strand
TTATGATATTAGAATAACCAAGTGTTCTTGAGGTGTAAACCTAAGAATAAGCTAGACACATACAAATGATGATGTTTGAATGATCAAGAGATGTAATTAAGGAAACATACATGGAATAGTCAAATTGAGCATGCATTATACATTACACATATACATATGTGGACAATTGACTGTTTATGTGATTTTGCAATTAGTAATATGTGTGCAATGTGTGTATTGAATGATGTTGATACACAGGACTGAAGCATCCAGATGTTTTCGGATCATAGAAGCTAATGCTAATCTCAAGTGTACTGTGAGTTAACCTAGATGGCCTTACTTTAAATGATTGGTCTGTTTAAATTTCTTTATTGAATTATGATTGATGTGAATGCGAATGTGACAATTCCGAACATTTATAGTCTGAGGAGTTTGATAAATATAAATGAATTAGAATTGCTCATTGTATGTGATTTGGACCGAAATAAGTGATTCTCAATATATTTGTTGAATGCCAGACATTGATCCGACGAATCAAGTGAATGTGAAATTTAAACAAAAGTGACTGATTGATATATATGTGAATGTGATGCATTTCATTACATGAATGCATGAACAAATATAGGCTGTTATAACCAGAGTAGCCACTGAAAAAGAGCTTAAAGCTCAGAAAGTGATTAAGAGCCAAAGGCTCACTATGTATAATGAGCCATGTATCCCCAACGGATAAGGGATCGTTATTAATGAGCTCAGTATCCACAATGGATATGAGAAAGTTACAGGCACTCGGTCACAACAATTACAATTAGAAGTAAGTCTCACAAGCATTGCATATATAATTGATATGTATGTTTTAAATGATCGAAATGAACTGTTCAACTACTTTGAATGTGAAATGTGAAGTAAGTGATCAAAGTGCTATATAAAGCTATATGATTATTGGTGAAATGATCTGCATTATATGATGATATGAAGTGTATATGAATTTGAAGTATGAACTGTTGTGTTATGTGATATGACTGAGCCATCGAGGATGGTTCATTCACTGAGTTCGTAAAATTCACCAAAATTGCAACGTTGTTTTTGAATTTCCTAGTTAGACAAACTGAAATATAGCCTTTGAAATTGAATAAGAGATAGAGATTGAGATCAGTTCGCTTATGCATATGTTTTCCATTATTTTTGTATTAATGAATACATTCTGCAAATATTGTACCACATGTATATGAAAAAAAAATTTGTAATGACTTTTCAAATTGGGAAGGTTTGTAAATGAGATTGATCAATAAGTGTAATAATAATTGTAATTAGTAATGTTATCAATAAAAGGAGCCATAAATAATTATTGGTTTTTATGAAATACGTGTGATGCGTGAAAAATTTACAATGAGTATGATTGTTTGATTATTTTAACATGCCACCCTCATAGAGTATATTCTCCAATACCGATAGTAGGTTCAGAATATGCCCTATAAGAGTTGGGGTGCTACATAAGTACATTGGTTTTACCTACTATGAGACAATTATATGGATATTCTATTCCAGTGTCAATGATACTCTCGTCATAGCAATGGTGCAAGTATACTTTGACTTGAGGTGCTCAAGTATATCTCAGATATTGATCTTATGCTTTGACTCCATTCATCGGTGCCTTTCAGGGGTTACTCGTAAGGTGGTGATTGGGTACAACTTGAGGCATTCAGAGGTAATTGAGTAGCCAATAAAGGATTCACCACTCTTGATAGAAGGAGATGATAACCAAGGCCTCTTAACGGGGTCATTACTCGGGAGTCTCTGGCCAGATGAAGAGAGTCTTCAATGATACATAAAGTAATGAGATCCTCAGAACAAGATCTAATAACACTTGGACTAGATCTAACGTAGTCAGTCTAGTGAGAGTTAACACTTTGACCATAATCTGAACCAAGTGGGGTATAGATGGTGAAAGGACAAATTGTATGGCAACATTGCGTATGGAAGGGTTCATAGTCAAACCATTGACTTTCAGGTCAATTGGGGTCATGACATGTTGCTAGATACCATTCTTGACTTGAATTATGTGTTAATTCAAGTCACCAACATAACCGGGAACCTAATGGGTCACACATATAAGAGATTTGAAGGATGAGTAAAATGGTCTTGAATAGTGATTCAAGATATAAGAGAGTGTTTCAGGATTGGATCGCGATGTGATCGTGGTAGAATTTGTTGCATGGAATGGATTAGAAACAAGTGTTGTTGGCTTCCATTAATGTATGTTATTTATGGTCATTGACGTCCCATAACTTCCATTAATGCATGCTATTCATGAACATTAACTTCCCATAACTTTCCATTAGTGAATGGGGTTATGGAAGGCCAAATGGTGCAAAAAATTATAATGATTTTCGTGCATCTTATGTAAGACATAAATGAAAAGGAAAGGTTCTTTTTCTTACATACACACTTTTTCTCTCTAGCTCTCTCAAGAGTTCTTGTCTTTGTTAGCACAAAGAAAGAATTCTACCTATCTCTTAGTGAGATTTCATCCTTCTATCTTCTCATGGACTTTCATTAGAGACGGTCTGCGTTGATCGTTTTGGTTTACAACAACCCAATGTGGAGAAGATTAAAGAACGAAGGAGATCGTTAGAAAGGTATGTAAACATCTTACATTTCATGTTTTTGTTTTTCTATATCTATATGCATGAGTATATTTGGTTTTTGAGGTTCTGTTTTATTTCCATTGCATATATTTGATATATATTATATATAAGATACATGATCAAAACCTAACGGTGGCAGGTTAATGGCATAGTTGTGACTCCTTTCTCTTTGTTCTTTTTGTCTTCTTCTTGCTCCATCATTAATCTTTTTTGTATTTTCAACATATGTCTCATCTTTCTTGGCATTTTATTGTCTTCTCTAGCTTTTAATCTTCTTCTTCTTGCTTTATAAAGACAAGTGAGTATGAATCTTCAGAAAATGACCCAAATATAGTGCTTTCGACTCACTTTAGCTCTTTCGCTTCCGAATTGTGCCTAAAACTACATATGAGTCAAAGTGAACATCTTAAGCATTTTCATAGCAATAATCACCAAGTGTTATGGAATAAATTCATAATCAATTAAGCACATATCAAGTGTTATAGGCAGTGGTGCCTATAACCTAAAAGTTGACAAGGAAGATTGTAGAAGAGGGTGCCGGCAGCAACAAATAAAAAACCTAAATTTGTGAAAATTGATGGGGCACGTGTAAGATGTGCCCCCCACATTGGGGAATTGCATTTGAAGCAGACACTACACACGAGCCAATCAACATACCTGTTAACTAAGTCATGTGCAATGCTCACGCCTCATAGACAAAGGTTCTACACGTGTCAGACAATTCCCACACACATTTTTATTTGATTTTATATGTTTTAAGCCTTAAATTTAATTAAATTAGTTTACATCCTTAGAAAAGTTGGAAAAATGTTTATAATTGTTTAAAAATTGTTTCCAAAGGGTATTTTACTAGGAATACTTTTAACTTTTCAAGGAGTTGAACTATTAAATTAAATAAATTATCAAATCAATAACTAGAATCAAGCAAATTTAAAAGAGTTATCTTTCATAATTAGATTAGGTTAGATAACTAGTATAAGGAAATTATATTAAATAGGATGAGATCTTAATTTTAACGTTAAATTAATTATTTTCTTAGTATAATTAAGATTAATAATTTATTGATTCCTAATTTATTTAAGAAAATTGGTTTCTAAAATTAAAAGTAATTATTTTCAATCATATTGAAATTAATAAATTAGACTCTTTAAATTTAATAAAATTGTTTCTTAAGTAATTAAGAAAGGTGTTTCTTAATTAAATTTATCTATTTCAATTTGATTGAGATAAACTAATTTATGAATTTATTTGTTTTGAATTTATTTAAAAATTATTTCTTTATTTATGAATAATAATTTTCTTGATTTATTAGAAAAGGTATTTTTCTTGTTTAAATTTTGAAATGTGTTTTGCATTTATTAAGCAAGGTGTGCTTTTGTTAATATTTTGAAAATAATTTTCTAATTTATTAAAGAGAGATACTTGAATTAATTAAGAAATTAATCTCTAAATAAATAATGTAATGAATTTTCTTAATTAAATTTCAATGTTTTTATTTAATTTTGAAAGTCGTTTGCTTTTAATATTAGAAAACAGTTTTATAATTAAGGAAAATTAGAAATAGTTTTCTAATAGGATTAGAATGTGTTACTTGTGCAATTTTGAAAAAGAAGTTTTTCTAAATTATAATAAGTAAGAAGCATAATTTATTGAAAATTATTTTCAATTAAATTTTATTAAAAGAGTCAATATAATTAGAAATAGTTTTCAATTGAATTTGAAAATTATTTTTAAACCAAACTAAGTTTCTATTGGTAATAGAATTTAGTTTATTTAGGAATCAATGAGTTCAATCTAATTTAATTTTTTAAGGAGTTGGAAATATTATTTTAGATTATAAAGATCAATAATTAGAATCAAATAAAGATTGATATTTTATGCATGTAATTTGATTATGAGTGCATATATATATTGGATACATGTTTTATGTATGTGATATTATGACATGAAATTTTACAATGATGAGTCAAACAAAATAAATGCCTCGCACAAATATTAAGTAGATGTTGAGAATGTGATTATGATCTTCCTTTGTTATAAAAATAAGACAAAGTTCGGTTTGTTATTAGGCTTGTTAGGCAAACTTAAGGTTGCTTTAACCCAATTATGTTTAGTCTTATGAAAGTGGGTTCTACTTAACTAAATTCGTGTAATTTGAATGAGCAAACTCATGATCACATGAATTTAAAGATAGGGCTAAGAATATCATACAAGATATATTTTGGAAAGCGTTGTCACCTAACGAATCTAGGAGTTACTTGAGATGTGATTAATAAAGTTATTATCTACTTAATTTAAGTTTAGTTAGTTTTTTGAGTAAATTCAAGATCAACTAAATTTAAATGGGATCCTGAAAGTGGTAGGTTGCATAATGTTTTAGTGGGTAGTTTAGTATGTGTTTAGTTGTTAAATTGAATGATTAGTGTATGTTTAGGTGATGATTGTGTTATTTAGTTAGACATTTTTTTTGAGTGTTTTATGGGTTAGAGTATACCATTGAGCTTAAATTTTGTGTAGTTGAGGTGCCTTGACGTGTTTGTTAGCATTTCAGATCAAATACCTAAGAACAGAGAGGATTCAAAGGAAACCTGGAACAAGTTTACCAAGATCGTGATAGAAGCATGGAGGCTAAAATCTTAGGCCACGATCGTGGACTACATGACAGATAGTGTGGACAGCCTCCCAAATGCAGCTTATTGAGAAACATTTAGGACTTTTTGGACTCAAGAAAACCCTAAGGTTTAACTAAAATGGAAAATACTATATAAAGAAAGAGAAAGAACCTTAAAGGGGGATCCTACCTCTGCCACTTTGAGAAAGATCCAAGGAAAAGAGAAGGAGGAGAAAGGAGCAAGGGCCGCCTGGCCTATGGACGCCAAATTAGAAAAAATCTTAGATAAGATTGGAAGCATAGATGATGCACATAAGAGATGCAAGAAAATTTTCAACAAGTGACAAAGAATCATGCATCCTTCATTCATAACTTAGAAGTCCAAATAGGCCAGTTGGTAGATGCACTGTCTGCACAAACTGCAGGGAGCCTTCCAAGTAACACAGAAACAAACCTGAAGAAAGGATCATGGTTATCACCTAAGCCTTTAAGGAGAAGCTTGACCAAGTTGAACAAGATAGGGAGAAGGAAAAGAAAAGGTTTGATAAAAATCTCCTACTAAATGAACATAACCTGGAGGAAATCAAGAATTATCGACCTACAATTCCATACCCCATTTTAGCACAACAAAAGTCAAAAGAAATGGAGTTGAAGGAAGTCCTGAAGGTAATAAAGCAGCTGAAAACACGAATCACTCTTATGGAATCCATGCAAAAGAGATTAACCAACAGAAAGGAGCTGGAAAAGTTGGCGAGTGACATAGGCAGTACGGAGAACTCTAATGAAATGACATCATTACCACAGAAACAAAATGATCCAGGGGATTTTTACATTCCTTGCACCATAGGTAATGTCAAAGTGGATAAGGCTTTTACAGACTTAGGAGTTGGCATAAGTATGATGCCTTACACTTTATGTCAAAAGATGAAGCTAGGAGAAATAGCACTGACTATGATGAGTGTGCAAATGATTGATCGATCAATTCACTATCCAAGAGGTATAATCAACAACGTTCTTGTTAAGGTGGAAAATTTTACCTTTCCCATGGACTTCGTCATTCTGGACATAGAGGAAGACATGGAGATACCAATTATCCTTGGACAACTATTTTTAGCCACCGCCCAATTTATTATAGATACTGATGAAGGCAAGTTGACTCTAAGGGTAGGGAATAAGAAGGTGTCCTTTAATATGTCCAATGATAAAAGAGGCTCTCACAATTCCACAAACATCATTAAAAGGATTATAAGTGGAAAAAGAAGACTAAGAAGAAGGGTGGTGGAAATCACAATTTGGTAGCTCGTTTATAATTCATGAGACATATGATCGCGCTACCATTACACTACTTGTTAAAACTACCATGAGCAAAAAAAGTAAGTCGAACTGCTAATGGTAAAAGAAGCATTGCATAGGAGGCAACCTATGGTTTTTATCATCTTATTATATCATCTTTTGTAGTAAATAGGTTTTGCATCCTGTTTTTCTTTATGTGTATTTCGAGTCCAGTTAAATATATTGGCAGAATTGAGGATTAGTTGGTATGGGAATGACGTGCAAGGCAAGCACAAAGATGTGATAACTTAATTATAATAAATGGAAGGATTTTGGGATAAAATGAGGAAAAGAAGTGAAATCGAAAAGTATGCAGGATTTTTTGCAAGGATTTTACCCCTTTTTACCCTTCCTACCTTATATATTTACACTAACCCTCATTTTTCTTCCACCTTTCACTTTCTAACTCTCTCAAAACCTAAGAACTCAACTCTTCTCACTTCTCTTTACACATTTTCAAATCTTCAACTCTCTCTAAAATTTTCACAACTCTCAATCTAATGGGACCACATATTAAGCAAACAATTAAGTGAAGCCAATCAAGAGGCAAAGTCTAAGTATCGGGCTATGAACAATAAAACAAGGTAGCAGATTATAGCGCTCCTTTCTTGATCTTCTCGAAAAAGGAAGGTAACTACTATCTTAGTTTAAAGAACATTATTATGCCTAAATACTTAGATTTTGATATGTTAGAAAAAATTAGATTGAGAAAATGAGTTGAGGCTTTAGGTGGAAGAATTCAGTAGGAAAATTTAATGCAATTCAATTATCCTGTTTATGAGGAACTAACCCTAGAATTCTTCTCCTCCCTTCAATTGGAGCCAACCAACCTTAAGGACCTATGGTTTCAATTGCGGGATTAACCTATAGGTTAGACTATGACATTTTATGTGAAATCTGTGGATTCCCCAATTCAACCATAGTTGATCAACACGATGACTTTCATGCCAACCAATATTGGATAGAAATGGTTGGGCTAAAGAGCTTCGATGTTAAAAATGCCCACAATAATATTATTAAAATCCCTGAATACTTATTATTGTACAAATTTATGTGTCAAACTGTCTTTGAAAAAAACAAACCTAACAAATGTTCAAGTAAATAACTTTTTCTATTATGGTACATAGATCATAACGTCCAAGTTTGTACATCCACCTATATCTTTAATACAATTACTGCTTTTTTAAGAAAGAGAAGCAATAATTTGGGCATGAGATACTTGGTCACGACCATTACGAAATCCTATTGCGTCAATTGCAATGGACTAACTGTCCATCTTCTAAAGTTTCTCAACACCCATCATTTAATAAGAGCTGAAATCTTAAAGTCCCATAATATGAAACTTCGAGATATCAATGTTAAATCTCATGTCAAGACTAGGGCGGGACAGGTCAATTGGAGGTTGACATTATCGCAACAAGAGGAGGACTCAACTATTAAGGAGTCAGAAGAGGAAAAGAAAACAGGATGGGAGAAGGTAATAGAGCCTGTCTCAAACACTAACAAAGCCATTTCAAAAAATGCCAAGGTGTTGAAGGAGATGGCTAGAGAACAAAGATGCCAAAGTTGGGACATACGATATATTCACAGAAATTTCGAGGCTCAAGGTGTTCAACTGCCACCTTCGACACCATCACCACCTCGATCACCATGACGGGTTTTATACTCTAACCCTTTTCTTTTATTTTATTGATATTTTCAATTATTCTCATGTTTATCTTGTTTTGTTATTTTTATTCCCGCCTTATGTATTGTTTATTTGTTCTTTTCACAACGATGACAATGTGTTGTCTAAGTGTGGGGAGGGTTGTGTTCATTTTATGTTTTTTATTTGAATGTGAATTTTGAATATTGTATGTTAGTTTTTTTAGGACTGCATGATGTGATTTATGTCAATGTGTCAATGGCTATGACTTCGCATAATCGATTTAGCTTTGAACATAGTCTTTTTAAGTTACGAAGATTTATTAGCTTGTGAAATTAGTGTTCTAAGTTGTTACAGTTATATATGCAGGTTAATTAGGATATGATGTTGGTTCGTTCACTCTATTCATTCATTTATAATTTTAAGTCAATCGAATACATAGCATTGTTAGTACCTTTTATAGAATGATTAGCTAAAGAAATGAGGTAGGAAATAAAATAAATAATAATAATAAAGGGCGTGTTTGTTTAATAAATAACTATTCTGTTAGACGTTTTTGAAACAAATCGGGTTATAAATAGAGTTAGTTGCTAGTTGACAATGTGATATAGCTGAGTAACCAGGGGACATTTATCACAAATGTTTGTCTTTGCATCAAAAGATTATAATGACATTCCATCCAAGTCGCTTAATAAAAACATGGCCTAGTTGAGTAACTGGGGGATATTTATCATAAATGTTTGCCTTCACGCCAAAAGGCTAGGTTCATGTCAATTAAAAGTAACAAAAATAGTGTGCTGGTTAATAAATCCTACTGATCTTAGTGAATAGCTCGAATTTTCATAAAAAGCTACTTAAGGATAGTTACAATTTTGATTGACCTAATAATTATCAATGTGTGTGTGTAAGTGATAGAAGTGAATGAGTTTGACATTAGGGTCTTGATTAGTATGTATATTTGGTTCGAAGTACTTAGACACAGATTTCACAAGTTAATAAGTTAGAACAACTTAAGGGATCGTGTTTATAGTTAATTTTTTTTTGTGAAGTTTAATGCCATTGGCCCATTATTGCATATGTGCGTGTTTTTTTGTTAATTGTGTTTGGTGTGTTTTTGTTTTTACTTGTCCTAGCTTTGCTTGAGGATAAGCAAAAGTTTAAGTGTGGGATGTTGATAGTGGTAGGTTGAATAATGTTTTAGTGGGTAGTTTAATATATGTTTAGTTGTTAAATTGAATGATTAGTGCATGTTTAGGTTAGGATTGTGTTATTTAGTTAGACATTTGTGTTTTGAGTGTTTTATGGGTTAGAGCATGCCATTGAGCTTAAATTTGTGTAGTTGAGGTGCCTTAATGTATCTATTAGTGTTTTAGATCAAATATCAAAAAATGGAGAGGATTCGAAGGAAACCTGGAGCAAGGTCAAAGCATATGATTGGGCCATGAACGTGATAGAAGCATGGAGGCTCTACTATGACCGTGACAGAGAGGCAAAATCTTGGGCCAAAATCTTAGGCCATGATTGTGGCCTGCATGACAGAGGGCCAAAATCATAGGCCATGATCGTGGCCTGTGTGACAGACAGCACGGACGGCCTCTCGAATGCTACTTATCAAGGGACATTTAGGACTTTTTGGACTCAGGAAAACCATAGAATTTACCTAAAATGGAAAATACTATATAAAAAAATAGAAAGAACCCTAAAGAGGGCTCCAACCTTTGTCACTTTGAGAAAAATCCAAGAAGAGAGGAAGAAGAAGAGGGAAGGAGGAGAAAGGAAGAAGGAGAAGAAGGGGCTACAGTGTTGCCATCTTCCCAATCTATTCCGACCCTTCTAAATGAATTTTCACTTCATCTTTATTGTTATTTCCTTTGAATGTATAAGATGGATTTGATAGTGATAGATTTAGGTTTGATGATGATGTTCTAAACTTCTTAGGGATTTGTTCTTAAATCAATGTTAATGTGATTTCTTTTCATGTTAATACGTTGGGTGTTATGATTATTTGTTATATTTGCATGCTTTAGTAACAAATTAAGAGAATGAACAGATAGAAAAACAATTAGATTGGGTAATGAGAGTTAAACAATCTAATAGATCATGCAAATAACCAAATAGGGAATTTAGACGGAGAGAGATCTCGTGTGAGGACCTAGTTTTCTATTAGATTAAGATCTAATTAGAATTGTGGGTTTTTGGTAAATTGAGAGATTGCAAATTCCATAATTTAATTAGGGGTTATGATTTAGGGTTTAATGATTACAACTCGAGAGAGAGTAGTCCACCCTTTGAGAATCTAGGACCGATACCGTATTAACTCAAAAGTAATCATGTTAGCATTTGATGATAGGATAAATCCCCCTTCTCCTAATCGGCCAATCTTCCTTGTTTGATTTCCATTGTAAATTTGGTGGTGTTCATTTTGACTCTTATTTGTTAATTTTACTTTTCAGTTCTAATCAATCATCTTCACGGGTTTACTTTTCTGTGCAGTTTTTATTTTCTTTTTAATAATTCTTTAGGCCTTAGATAAATTAGAATTAGATTAGTTTAACAACTCCTCAAGGGATCAACACCTCACATACTATACTCACGACCTGTGCGCTAGCAGCATTTTGAGGGTTTTAAATAGATTAAAACTTGCCTCAACAGATCCTACCCTACTAGAAAATTAGAGTAATCTCTCCGAATAGTAATGAGGGCTTTTATTTTAAATAAAATAGTGGGAGTAACTAAATACATTATTAAAGTCTTATTCTCATTTGGTAGTCATAGCATATCATCAATTAATTGCTTTTCTTACATATATAATTTTGTTCCAAGTGGAATTTATCTTATTTAGTATAGTTGATACTAAGAGTTAGTGAACCAAATTTCTTAGATAAAAGGTTATGTTTAAGAAGAGTTCTCAAAGTTTGATCAGAAAAATTATAGTCACATTATGCAAGTGTGCTATTAATCCTTATTGAGGATTTGAGTGTTAAAGTTTAGAGATATGTCAAAATTATATAGATGACAAAATGTATTGATATTTTGAGTTGACTAATGTCCATAAACTTTAGTGACAACATGTAAGATGTATGTCAACACTATGATAGCAAGATGCAATAGGTTGCATGAAGTAGAGTTGAAAGGTTTAATACCCTAATGAAAATTTTTTAATTAATTTAGCCTACTAAAAACATAAACATGGACATTAATTAAATATTTTGCTATATTATGGTAATAGTTTTCATAAGAAGAAAATTATTACATGACTTTTCTTTCCTATATGTAATATGATACAGATCATATGTATTTCTAATTCATGCTTGCAAGTATTTGATACTGAATTTAGATTTATCATTATTATAATATTCAATGCATTATAAGAAATAGATTGTTAAGTAAAAGCAGTTGACCCAAGTTAATGTAAATAGTTTGTATGTGTTAGATCAAAGGAGACTCATATTTAACATAAGTGGTAATATTACATAGTAGGATAACGAAGAGTATCCTTCTATGTCATGTTGGAGAATCACAAAGTTACATACAAGGATACATCTATCTCTTTTATTATGAATCGTATGAAACTTGTGAAACTTGTTAAGTTGAAGAATAACAAAATCAACATTTGGTGAAACGAGGATACTTATATTATATTATATTATATTGTTAACGACTTTATGTGAGATAGTCATATGTATTAAATTAAATGCTAATTTAAAGTTTTGAAAAGTTCAAATTATTTAAATTTTAATAGAAATTAAGTATTGAGAATGCTAAAGCACTTCAATGAGATCATTAGGTAGTAAGTTTTAAATTTTAGGTTATCTATAGGGAATGAGATTCTTTGGTGAATACCTTCACAATAAAATTTTATAAGAGTATGATTTTATGTAAGAAGGAAAATACGATATGAGATAGTGTATTATGGAATAGTTTTTTTAATTTAAAAATTCATTGATATGGAAAGAAATAAAGGTTACAGAAATGGAGAGGAGCTTTCCATCAGTCTAGTCAAACGATGCAGTAACAATTATTAACATATTAACACATATTAATGGCAAGAACGTCAATGTTTGAATAATGACAAAACATAACTTAGGTAAATCCTCAAACAACTTTTCTGGAGTCTTCAATATATTACGAATTAGGGTTATCTTCTCCTCAGGTTTCGCGACATCATTGTAGATCCAAGGATCCATTCCATCTCTAAGTAATCAGGAGCTCGTTCAATCAAGGTCAGCGATAAATATCGTTGAGTCTACTATAAATCGTCTTTAACTTCAAGTTGAATACTAGGATTTGTTGAAGTTGAAGGGGTGGTGAGTTCTTTAGATAGAGCATGGGGATGCTTCTGTTGATGAGCTTACAGGTGAGTCTCCTTCCATACTTATATCTCCTGTCATACCCTTCTTAGCTTTATTAAGTTGAAATCTGCTAAGGTTGCCTAGGAATCTGATACAATGCATATTTATATCCTTTCTCTGTTAATCGTTACTATTGCTCTTATTGTATTACATTGATGAATGTCTAAGGGCTATTGAACATTAATCTCTACATAAATAATGTTAGCCATAATCTCCATGATAGAGTCATTCTTCTACTATAATGCATTCCCAACAGATTAATAATCAAATTTTCTCTAATATTGCCTACTGTAAGCTAAATGAGAGAACTTAGGCTTCTAGATTTCCTTGCAAACCTTCTATTGTTTCGCTATTTCTATATTTCTTGAAGACAAGTTGCTATAGCCACCATAATGATTTCCTTATTATGGTTAGACATAGCATTTAAGATATATGTTGTAATATATCTACTAGATAGCTATAAATAGAGCTAGGGGCATATGGATTATAGATTCTAACCCACACCTCTTTGAAAAAATTGCATTGGAAGAATAGATGATCTCTGTTTTCCTCCTCTAAGTTGCAAAATATAAAATGCTTAAAAGAGGATAGGAACTTCATTTTATCCATAGTGCTTAGCTTATTCAGCATAACTAGCCAAAGTAGAAAGTTGGCATTCGACTTTAGCACCTTGCTCCAAACCAGTATGCACCATTCAAGTCTTATACCTACCCTTCCATTAGCTCATTTGCTTTTTTGTTAGAGATATCTGATACTGAAAAACCTTTCTATAAGTAAATGTCCACCTCTCCATGGAATTGGTAGTAAGGAATTGATAGTAATCCCATCTCTTCTGAGGAAAAAGACCAGTTGCCATTTTGTATTAACTTTTGAAGCTTGGCTTTCTTAGAGAACCTTACTAATAAATCCCTTGCCAAATGGTTATGAATTAAAGCCCCATTACCTGTCCAATTATCATAACATAAAGAGATTTGATCCCCTGCCCCTACTCTATATGTAACAAGTAGCTGAACATCTTCCCTCAACTTAAGAATGTGGTTGAAAAACTAGGAGTAGCTCTCTTTCGAACTGAGAGCCCAAAAACTCTCTCCCTTTAAGATGTAGTGATGAATCCATTTGATCTATAATGAATCTTTTTCACTTAGAATTCTCCAAATTCTCTTGGTCATTAGGAATCTATTACTCTTACTAACTGATTCTAGCCCTAACCCACCCGTAATCTTTGGTTGGCTTATAAGCTTCTAGTTCACTTTAACAATGCCTCTCTCTCCTTTCCTTTTACCCTATAGAAACTGTTTCATCAGTTTTTCCATTATTTTAATTAGGCCTTTTAAGACAAATATGTAAGACCAATAGGTTTGTATGGATAAAATAGGAGACTTTAAAAGTTGAAGTTTACCTCTATAAGAAAGTGTTCTATTTGTCCAAGAACCTAACCTTTTTTTAATTTTATCAATCAGACGGAGACGTTCTCTATATCTTAGGTGCCGAGAAGAGATAAGGATCTCTAAATACAAAAGAGGAGGATCTTGTCTTTTCATCCCAGTAATTTGTAACAAAGAATCGAAAAGGTGACCTGCACTTCTGGACAAAATAAAATAGCTCTTGTGAAAGTTGATACCCAATCTAGACAACTCCTTAAAGCTTTGTAAAGTATTCATCAGTGTAGAAACTAAAGAAATGTTGGCCTTGCTTAGGAGAATAAGATCATCTACAAAACATAAACTAGTTAGTGAAAGCTTCTTACATTTGGTGTGATATTTGAAATTGAAAGCATATGAAATGTTATGTTTCAATAGAAGGGTGAGGACTTCCATGCAAATTAGGAATAGGTAAAGGGAGAGGGGATCCCCTTGCCTAAGTCCTTTTTGGCCTTTAATCATCTCCGTTGGGCTGCCATTAATCAAAATCCCGAAAAAGGCAGTGGTAATACATTTTTGAATCCAGTTTATGAACATTTAAGGGAAACTTATAATTTTCATGGTCTGTAGCAGAAAATTTCATTTAACTATCAAAAGCTTTTTATAGATCCACTTTAATAGCACAATTTTAAGGGATTTTACTTCTAGTATACCCGTTTAAGAGCTCTTACAAAATAAGAATATTGTCTCTAATATTCCTATTGCTTATAAATGCCCTTTGATTCCTACTGATGATGAAGCGAAGAACAACCTTTAGCCTATTGACCAACACTTTGATAATGATTTTTATAGAGAAAATTAGTACATGAGATAGGTCTAAAATTGTTCCAAGTTTCCAGGTAAGGATTCTTAGGTATCAAACATAGAAATGTCTTACTGATCTCCTTAAACAACACTCCATTTATAAAAAACTCCTGCACAACATCTTTAATAAATCTCCCAATTGTATCCCAAGTTTTTTGAAAGAAGAGTCCATTCATTCCATCTAGAATTGGAGCCTTTGAATCAGTCATTTTGAAAACTACCATCTCTATCTCCCGATCTGAGGTAAGCCGAATTATTAAAGAGGCTTCTTGTTCAGGAATCTGGGCTGTGACAACTTGCCTAAGATCCAATCCAATTCCTCCAAGGTTAGCTTCAGTTCCAAGGAGATTTTGAAAAACATTTCTTACTTCCCTTGCGATCTCAACTTGCCCATATATAGTTTCCCTTGTTTCAGATTCGATGGAAGTAATTTTGTTATTGTTTCTTTTAGCTGACACTATATTAAAGAAAAATTTAGAGCATCTATCCCCATCTTTAATCCAAATAATTATGGACCACTGCTGTAATAAGGAATAATGATTATCCACAATGTGCATATAGTTCTTAAGAGCTTCCCTCTCCTTATTAGCTAGAAAACAATCACCAGGGTTGGCTACCAATGATTTTTGGATTAGTGAAAGCCTATTTTGTGCCTCTACTATCTCTTTTGTAGAATTCTGTCCTCTCCTTACATTTAACACCTTTAGTTCCTTCTTTATAGCTTTAAGATTTTGCACACAAACAAACTTCTTTGTACCATAAGTCTTATACTCCAAGCCTTTGGAAATAACTACTTGAAATCCTTCCTCATGAACCAGAAAGTTGTTGAATCTAAAGGGGTGGTGAATTCTAACCTGTTTAAACAAAATTTCCACCTTTATAGGGGTATGATAAGAAATTCTAGGGTCTAAAAATGGCTCTAACTTTTGAGAAAGAGTCAGTCAATCCACATTCACCATGGCTCTATCTAACTTTTTTCGAATAAACCACTGTGAAGTTTGTTTATTAGTTTAAGTGAATTTGTCTTGACTTTTAGATCATCTAGCCACATCCATAATGCAATCAAATAGGTCCGAGCTATAGTTGAGCAAATTACAATTTCCCTCAGCTTCTGACCTATAAAGAGTATAATTGAAATCACCACTAACTACCCATGGTCTTGCTACTGTTGCTTTTAGTCTTCAAAGAGAATTTCATAATTCAAATATTTGAAAGATTGTATTGATTCCATAAGCAAAAGTAGCCAAAGCAATGGAGTTTTCCATTTTAAAAACCAGCTTGTTATGGATAAATTGCTCACTTGATTCCAGTGTTGTCACCTCTATAAGTTCTTCATCATAAACAATAATAATTCTTCTGTAAGCATGACATTGGTGGTCAGTGAGAAACTTCCATTTGCTACCAAAACAACTAAGTTTATTCAAATTTTCTACTCGAATTTTTGTTTCTAATAAACAAAATAACGTCAGCTTTTCGTGCGTAATAAAATCCCTTATAGCATTGAGCTTTCAATGGTTGTTTATTCCCCTAATGTTCCATACTATAAAAGTCATATGATAGTGTTTTTTCCTTTGGAACCCTTCCCACTGCTCCTATTACTCTTTCTAGAAATCACCTTCTCAAACTATTCCTTTTCAGTACTCCCTTTCAGCTCATCTGCCATTAGTTGTTATTGAGAATCTCCATCTAGCATTAAGCTACTAGACAATTCTTCATCCCTCTAATTGACATTTTCTTAACTACAAGGACTATGCTCTCTATCTGTGCCTTCATCACCCATCAGATTCACTAACAGTTTACCTACATCACTTAATATTTATTACTGATTGTCCTGAGTTTGAATATAATCTGGGGTATTAATTATGTGAGCACATTCATCTTTAGTAAAGGGATCACGGTCAACATTGTCAATATTCCCTTTGTCTTCTTTGATGCGTATCAATTTTGTTGTTTCCCCCTATTCACAATTATCTACAGTTTGAACAACTACCATTCCCATCACTTCCCAATAGTCCCATATTTTGAAAACTTTTCCCGTTGGTTTCCATGCTTTTCCTTGTGCTTGAGGGAAGGTTTCCATTGATAGGTAAACCAATACTTTATTTTCTCTTAGAGAATGCCCATTTGTCGGCCTAAGAATAGGGATGCTATCTTTCATTTCCTTAGAGATATCCATACCCACACATATTTGAGCAAACCCTACTCATTTCCTTAAAGCAATGTTTTCATCCATATAAATTGGTTACCTAAATAACTTGTAAGCATACTTAACCCTTTAGTGGTCTAATATTCAAAATAAATATTTTGAATATTTACCCATAGAGGAATATTCCTCAATTTGATTTTCTCTAATTCCATTCCCGATTGCCAATTCTGAAGAAATAAAGGAAGTTGAGAGATATGTCATAGGCCTTCTTCTATTACCTTTTGAGCTTCAGATTTAGACCTGAAGGTAAATA
The DNA here is from genome assembly GCA_025629805.1 of Erythroxylum baracoense. Lineage (NCBI taxonomy): Eukaryota > Viridiplantae > Streptophyta > Magnoliopsida > Malpighiales > Erythroxylaceae > Erythroxylum > Erythroxylum baracoense. Next base: position 25,345,244 of record JAOTAY010000006.1, on the reverse strand, counting down.
GCAAGTTGTCTTCCTCAATGAGCATAACCTCCTATAATACTCTACCTTTCCAATTTTTTTGGAGCCAAGCTTATATGATGAGGAAAGCATGACGTTTATCCATAAAGAATCCAATTATCACAGCTTCCCATGTCCTTGCTCCTTCCTGTAGAATGTCAATGCTAGGAGCCAACATGAGTTTCCTTCAATCTCAACTGGTGGATTGTAGAATAAAAAAGTTTCTAAATTGTCTCCAACCACCTGTTTCTAAGTCTTTCTGACTACAAGGTTCTGTGGAGGCACACCTCTTAGTGGGGATGAGATATTTAGGAAAAGGAAAAGGGGTTGGGTAAGTTAGGTTGATTGGTAAAGTGAGAAGGGAAATGAGGTTCAAGGGGTTTAGTAGGTTGAGATGAAGTTGAAAAGGGAGAAGAGGGAAGGGTTGAAGCTAGAGGTGGAAAATATGTCTCCATTATGGTGTATCTAATGTTTGTTATATTACAGGTGAAACAGAGATAAAGAATGTTGTTAGAGAAAAGGCCAAGATGTGAATAATGGAGCAGTGGAAGATAAAAGGTGTTGTTGTTGGAGAAAAGGCAAATAAGAAGTTGTTGAAGAAAAGGCAAAGTTAAGGACTCCCTAAAGGAGACACCTAGACAGAAAAGTTAGGTAAAAGAATAAAGGTAGACACAGACCTAGGGTTTGGGTAAGGTTTTGGTGAGGATAATGAAAATTAGAGAGAAGTTGGAGTTTCTCTCTCATCCTATAGTTTTACCAAGGGACAGTTATGATGTAATATTATTTCTTCTATAACTGTACCTAGTAAAATGACTTACGTTCAATAGTTTTAATTAAATCAATTAGTAAGATTTCATATTAGATTTGAAACTTTAAATCTTTAAAAGAGTCAAAGTTAATGATTTAGGGATGTGATGCTTTGTTAAAGCATATATTATTTATTAAGTTTAGAACAAAAATGGGTAATAATAGGTTATAAATATCTAAATGATTGGATATAATCTTACAGACCTATTGTCCAAACTACTTGTTTCAATGTATATTTGTAGGAGAATGGTTCTTAAGATAAGTGGTGTGAGTAAGATGAAATTTTAAAAGTTCAAATCTTATGACAGTACATCTAATTAGAACTAGTGTCTTTATTGATACATTTGATGAATAATTGAAAGACTACGAAACATTGAAATATTCACTCTCATGATGAATTTAAAGAGTTTGTTTTGAAGATGATTGTGAATTTATCATATCTGCAAGAAGGTTAATAAGAGTATTTTTCCTCTTCGGTGAGAGTATGTAGAGACATATTGCTCACAGAGAGCAGTAATTTTAATTTTCAATTGATGAAAATATAATTGTTTAAAAAAACTCTTGTTGGATATGAAAAGGTAACAATTTAATTCTTGGAATTAGATTTACGGAGATAGATTGGAAGTTGTTTACCTATTATAACTCCCAGTACATAAGTACATAGATAATGTACCAAAGGTATTTAGTATTTGAGATATTTGATACTTATAATGTATTAAAGATATCCGTTATTCTATATATGAGTTGAGATTTGAGTTCAAAGATATATGGATATTAACTTTAGAAATAAATCCTTATTAAGATCTATTTTATTTAGAACAATATCATTAAGATTAGAAAGGTTCTAGTGTAGCAATGGTTCCTAATTAATACACAACACATTTTTCATTTAGTGGAAATGATTAATTGTATCATTAAGTTTTTTAATAAACTTGATATAGTTCCTTGCAATGTTCAAGACAATAATTTACAGTAGAACATTTGAGCCAATGGGCATGTAAAAGGAGTTACGGTCTTATCAAAGATCCAATAATGTATTTACGTAATTTTTCTTAGTTATTATGATAATTAAGATGAAAGTTGTAAGATAGCAAATGCTCATTATAGAGAATTTTACATAATTCTATCATTAAGCCATTGTCCCAATAGTAGCATAATCGTCATACGGCGACATGGAATAAGATATTTAAATGATTGGCTTAATGCAAATGGGAGATTGTTGATTTATACCCTACAGTCAATTAGATGGTTATAGTTTAGTGTCAAAATATATGAAGGCATCATTTATCTTGTACATATTTAGATGCATGTGACAAAGTCCGTGAGATAATTATTCATTGTAAACAAACTTATAATGAGACTATAATTATGAGATTCATATTGCATTTATATATTATCCCTAAATTGTTTCTAGTCGTTATTCTATTAAGATTGGATATTATTAAATTGTAAAAATATTAGCACACGTGGGTGCTTGTTAGAAAACAAGTTCACTGAATTGACCCCATTTAAGAAATCCATTTGAAGCGTTACTTATATGTCTATGAAATTCTTATTGTGATGATTGTATAAGTGATCCTTTGACTTGAACTCTCTATAGTTATCTTATATAGAGATTATTATGTTTTAATACTACTTATGACATATTCTAATGGTAATGCATCGTAACGCTATGCAAAATAAACTAGACCTATAACTATAGTAGTGGTGAGTATAGGTTGATCCCATAAAGAGTGTTCGGTTTGTTTTTGTTATGAAAGCAATCAGTGTTTAGGTATTGGGTGTTTGGAATAAGAAAAGAAAACGAAACTAATGAAAGCAAATTAAAGAAACATTCAAAATGATGAAAGTGGGAATTAGTTAGGAATCCGGTTCTTTGGTTCTACCTTGACCTACACCCTAATTAAACATATTTCATTGATTTGTTGTTCTTTTACCTCTCCTAGCAACTATTAATCATGGGTTAACGATAAGTTCTACCGACCCTAGTTTTCCCTTAGGTTGTATTTAATCAAGATACGATCATTAATTAAACCTAGCCACCGAATAATGGAAGATTCAATCTCTAGATTCAATTAAGCAGTTGCATTACAAATTAGGAAAACCGATTCATCAAGGCAACAACCACATACGATGGGGTCATTTAACCTAGGTTATGTTATCCTTAATGATTACGAATTATTAGTCACTACCAATGAATTTTAACGTAAAAATTACGAATTATATTAAAATTCTAGAAATAGGTTTGTAATAAAATGATCCAATGAACGCATTCAAATCATCTTTTCACAATACCCAAACCATAGATATAATATAACACGATCAATTCCTAAAGAGAGAAAGAAACAACAAATATAAGGAAGGAATGCTTAACTGAGTAGTCAGCGTCAATGTCACCTTCGAACCGGCGTCAAGAAGCTAGCCTTTCATGGGTCTCTCAAGGTTGAGAGCTTTGGTTGCTCTCTTCATTCTCTCCTAAGGCTCCCTCTTTCTCCCAGTCGAAACACTCAAAACATTTCATAAAAACCCCCGGTCGTCACACCTCTTGATTTATATTAAAAACCTAGATGATGTGGCAACTTCTCATGCCCGTGAGTGACTAGTCACGAGTGTGCGATGGCTTCATAGGTGTGACATGTTTGTCACACCCATGAGTAGCTTCTCACGGCTCTCATGCTCACGACTGTGCATGGGACTGCATTGGCGTGAGACGACATGTTCGCGGCTGTGATACTTTCCTGCTTTGGCCATGAGCTATCTTATACCATTTTTCACTCTTATGCTCTATCTTGATGTTTTCTTGTCTTCTCTTGCTTTTAATCTTCTTCTTTTTGTTCAATGAAGACAAGTGAGTGTGAATCTTCGAAAAATGGTCCAAATGTAGTACTTTCGACTCACTTTAATTCTTTTGGTTTCGAATTGTACCTAAAACCACATATGAGTCAAAGTGAGTATCTTAAGCAATATCATGTCATTAATCGCTAAGTATTATGGAATAATTATACAATAAATTAAGCACATGTCATCTAATCATAGGTAGTTCAGTCAATAGTTTTTTAATATAGCATGAGCTGAATGAAGGTAGTTAAGTGATCAAGATAGGATTCATTACCCTAAAGTAATTAGGGAGAATGTTTTGTTCTCGATTAGTATTTATTCGAAAATCCTTGATCAAGGTGGAATGACGTTTTGTAAATAGTTTACAAATATTATTATTTGAATCAATAACTAATGATGGAGAGTTAATATGATTAGACTCAAATTACACATTAATTTTACGCTTTATGTCTAATTAAAACATTGTATGATGAAATAATTGAATTATACAAAAAAATCATGCACGAAAAGAATAGTCAAAACTAGTTTGACGTTCCTAAATATTTGGATGGTCATGATCTGTTGCTAGACGATATTCTTGATTTATAAATATAACTTGTTTAATTAGATAATTAAAAATAAATTTAAAGAGTTTAATTTATCTAATCTCAAGTATAAATGAGGGATATAATTTGTATTCATTATCAACATATTTAGGAACATAATGAGTCTCACATAAAATACTGGTTAAAGAGAGTAAAGATATTTTAATCAAGTTGAACTTGATTGCAGAGTTTGTTATGGTTAAATATGAGATATTTAAGGCCTATTTCTTTCCATTTATTTTTTTGGTTTTCTATTTTTGTTTTAAAATTTAGTTAAAAAATAAGTTTGATTGAGTTTTTAGTTTCTATTTTTATTTTGGTTTCTTTCAGTTTTCAAAATTTATGAAAAATATTAAAAGTGGTTTTTGTTTTCTATTTCTGTTTTTTATAATCTAATTTACTATCATCTAATTATATATTATTTAATTATTTATTATATTAATTATTAATAAGAATTATGAATAATTTAATTTTATATTATATTATATTTCATTAATTAAAATTATGAATAATTTAAATTTATTAATAATTTATTTAGTTTTGTAATTAAATTAAATTAATTAATTTAATATTTATTTAAAAATATAATCAAATTTTAAAATATTTTATTGATAATTTATTAATAAATATTATGTAAGAGATTAAAATTTTAATTAATTAAAAATAATCTATCTTTAAATTTTATCTAATATATATTTATTATCAGTAATTAAAATATAACTATATTGACATTAACAAATATACAATTTTTTGTTTTTATTTAAAAAATTAAAAGTAGAAAACAAAAACTAAAAAAAATAGAAAAACAAAAGTACAACAAACAACCTCTTAATAAATAAGGACAAATATGATATATTAGATCTCATTTGGACATAATTAGTATTTAATTATAATTATTTATAATTCTAATTCTAATTTCAATTAAATAATTAAAATGTACAAAATTTATTATACATAAGCTTGAACTTTAAGATAACATTTCTTACTTAACTTTCTCTGTAAGAGTTGAAGAGTGTGATACACTTAAAAATCATACACTTGCATGTGTGACTATGGTTGTTAAGATACATCTATTTTATAAACGGTTTGAAAGATACTACAAAATTATGATTAAGTATTGGAATAATATACAAATTAACATTCATATTTTATTATAATTTAATTGTTAATTATTTTATAAAATTAAAATGATTTTAATTTTTTAGAAATCAAAATACCAAAAAATCATAATTATTCTGTTGATGTCGAGATCATTTCCTGTACTGACTTGCCAACATTAGCATCTTATAAAGTTTCTATACATTGCGCGTTAACAGTGTACGACTTGAAACCTATAAATCGTGTTTTGAATCCCGAAAGAGTACTGTGTGATTAGTCGTTCGTTCATTTCTTTAGTCATTTCTTCTGGTATAAGTTTTTGTTATGACCTGACAGAACTCCTTGTAATGGTTTAGTTCGTAACATCTATCAAGACTGAGTTCAATTGTAAAACTTCATCAATGCCAGCCCCCCTTGATAATAAACTTCAAGGTCAATGAATCTAAAGGATGAAGAAAAAAGGAAAACACGTGCAAGAGAAACAAATTAGAGAGGAAAAAATATGATAAATGGATGCATCTCTACTTGTTACTATGTCTTGGCAGTTGGCCGTCCAGGTGAACTCGGCCAAATTGCATGTCCCTCTTCAGTCGTGGTTGTGGACTGAACTTCTGAACGGGGATCAGCTTCAGCACTGCCTTCCTTCTGAGTTTTACTAGATTGCCTTGTTTTGTGCTTCTGTCTTTTAAATTTAATCCAGCTACATATTTCAAAAACAGCAACAATGATGCCAAAAGTCGAAAGAATTCCAATATAAATCCATTTCCAAACACCAATGCCTGTCGTCAAAATGTCAATCCCGTGAAATATGTTTATTGACATCAAAACAAGCAGTGCATAGCCAAGAGAATGGTGGTACATGTTCCAGTACTTTATAAACTCATTATTTTCCCTGGGCCGTAAACGTAATGCAAGCATCTGCAGCGCCAAATTTTAGAATCAAAACAAGAGAAAGTGCATTTGAGAGATACTCAGCATTCGCTCTGTGATAGAGGCTTACTTGCAATGTTGAGAATGCGAAGATAAACATGGCATATAGCTTGTGGGTTCTAAATTTGTAGTATCTTGAAGCTCGTCCAAGGAATAAGCCGATGGTCCAGCCAGTTGTGCCAAGAATGTAACCGGTAATTTGGCAGTAAATGTGAGGGTAAAACCACCACTTCTCCTTAAGTTCCAGAGGATATCTGAAATATCTTGCGATGATTACACCAACAGGGATGAGTACTCCCCACCCCATAATGTTCAAAATGCCATGCACCTAGGAAAAGAGAAGGAAGTGTGGTTTTAGCTTTATATAAAGAGGCAAGAGCACAACTAATATCAAGAAGACGTTGCTATAAAAGATGCAGAAGAAGCTTTTTTTGTAATTCTAATAATTTACCACTCTTAAATGGTGCCTGTAATCCGCAACGTCCTGAGCTGACTGAGTCTTCAAATCTATAATCTCCGTGCTGTCAACATTCTGTAGGGTTGCGGGATGCATCTTCGGCTCCGTGCCGTCGACATCATGTCCAACTTGCCACACATGATTCAGACTTGTTATCTTGTACTCTGCTGGAAGTACTATTGTTGCATGTATCATGTAGTAATCTAGTGATGCAGAGTATTCCGGGGACATATTCTGGACTTTCAATTCAATGGAAGAAGGCCGTAGCGTGCAACCAAGCTTGGTGGCCCTTGTGATGTTGTAGGTGTTAACACTGAATGATCCATTTAGTTGCTTAATGCCTATAATTGCCCTGGTTCCAACCATTTGAGGTGTTGCACTAGGATTCACCCCCCAAGCCAACCACCCAATATCAGCATACAATCTTGTACCAAAGATGATCTCAATTTGTCTCTCATTATGTTCATCGAGTTTCCAGGCGAATTCAGCTCCTAGAGTGGTCAGTTTCTTGCAGACTGAAATGTTCTTGCTCTGTGCCACCTCATGGAAAGACCGGCTACAAGGGCTGTGAAGAGAGACAACTGTGGACTTGGTGAAGAACAAGGTTAATGTGAAGACCACAAGCAAAATAATGGGAGACATTTTCTAGGAAGTTGTTGTGTGGTTGTTTATGGCAGTTATGCTTTTTACGCTGCAGGTTCTGCTGTGCCCTTCTAGTCTTTGAACATATTTTGGGCTTTGCTTGGGTTCAAGCTGACAATAATGAGTTTTCTTTTGATACAGCTTTATTCTTTTAGTTCTAACATTCTGGTAAGAACACACTTGAGTTCGTAACAAGTAATGCATAATTTTTTGATTCACTACCACTTTAATGGCCCATCAGACAATTCAAGTTATGCAAAGAAAAGAAAGAACAAGGAAAAAGATTAATACTAACCCCAATGAGAAAATTTGAATTGTAAAAGGTATAAATAAAAAAACGGAAATAATATTTGTTAAGGAAGGTATCCTCTCACTCCGTACTGCTGATTAGACTTTTTTTCTCTTTTTGAGTAGCATATAAGCAAGCTCTTTTCTTTACTGCCATTGAATTTTTGTTCAGCAGCCTTTAACACGAGCCGGTTCACGTCTTTTTCGTGTTCCACGACAGGGGTAGGCTTCTGTTACAGACATGTGCCTTGCCAGAAATAAAGACGAAACATATGGACCAGCTTCACAAACAGTATTACCTGATAAATGATTTTATCAGTTAATAACGAATTATATAAGTTAATTTGAACAGTAAATAATATTAGTTGTTTATTAAAATAATTTGATAAAATTAACTATTTACTATTAACTGTTGATATATAAAATGAATTAAGAGAGCATAATTTCAAAAAAAGTATAACTGTTGACGTACAAAATAAATTAAGAGAGCATGATTTTAAAAAAATTATAAAGGCATAAATATTATGTATCTTAGTATTTCGTTGAATATTCTTATAAGAATTTAGATTTTAGATATTTAATTTTACAAAAATTAAGTTTATAACTTTAATAAAAAAA
>JAOTAY010000006.1:25293203-25336885 GCA_025629805.1 Erythroxylum baracoense | reverse complement strand
CTTACATTTTGTGTGATATTTGAAATTAGATACAGCTGAAATGTTATGTTTCAGTAGAAGGGTGAGAACTTCCATACAAATTAGGAATAGATAAGGGGAGAGGTGATCCCTTTGCCTAAGTCCTCTTTTATCTTTAATCATCTTTATTGGGATGCCATTAATCAAAATCTCGAAAGAAGCAGTGGTAATGCATTCTTGAATCCAGTTTATGAACAGTTAAGGGAATCTCTTAACTTCCATGGTCTGTAACAAGAAACTCCATTAAACACTATCAAAAGCTTTTTGTAAATCTACTTTAATAGAACAATTTTGAATTACTTCAAATAAACCCTTTCAAGAGCTCCTGCAAAATACGAATATTGTCTCCAATATTTCTATTGTTTATAAATGCCCTTTGATTTCCACTGATGATGAAGTGAAGAATAACTTTCAGCCTATTGGCCAATACTTTGGCATTAATCTTATAGAGAAAATTAGAACATGAGATAGGTCTGAAATCACTTTAAGTTGCTGGACTAGGACTCTTGGGTACTAAAAATAGAAATGTCTTACTGATTTCTATAAGCAACATTTCATTTGTGAAAAACTCCTTCACAACATCTTTAATAACTCTCCTAATTGTATCGCAAGTTTTTTGAAAGAAAAGTCCACTCAGTCCATATGGACCCGGGGCCTTAGAGCCATTAATTGTGAAAACCACTGTCTCTATCTCCTGATCTGAAATAGGCCGAATTAAGAAGGAGGCTTCTTGTTCAGGGATTCAGGCTATGACAACTTGCCTAAGATCCATTCCATTTCCTCCAGGGTTAATTTCAGTTCCTAGGAGATTTTGAAACAATTTTCTAGCTTCCCTTGCAATCTCAATTTGCCTATATATAGTATCCCCTGTTTTAGATTTAATGGATGTGATTCTATTGGTGTTTCTTTTAGTTGTCACTATATTGAAGAAAAATGTAGAACATCTATCCGCATCTTTAATCCAATTAATTCAGGACTTCTGCTGCAATAAGGAACAATGATTATCCACGCATATAGTTCTTAAGACCATCCCTCTCCTTATTAACTTGAAAACAATCTCCTAGGTTGGCTGCGAATGATTTCTGGATTAATGAAAGCTTGCTTCATGCCTCTTCTGTCTCTGTTTTAGAATTCTGTCATCTCCGTACATTTAACACCTTCAGTTCCTTTTTAATATCTTTAAGTTTTTGCTAACAGATAAACTGTTTTTTACCATAAATCTCATACTCCAAGCCCTTAGAAATAGCTGCTTGAAATCCTTCTGCATGAATAAAATAGTTATTGAATCTGAAGGGATGGTGAATTCTAACATATTTAAACAAATTATCCACTTTGATAGGGTATGATCACAAGTCCAAAAAAATGGCTCTACTTTTTGAGAAAGAGTTTAGCCAATACACATTCACCATGGCTTTATCTAACTTTTTTCGAATAAACCACTACGAAGTTCGTTTGTTAGTCTAAGTGAATTTGTGACCCTCAACTTTTAGATTAACTAGTTCCACATCTGTCATGCAATCAAACATGTCCGAGTTGTAGTTGAGTAGATTGCAATTTCCTTCAGCGTCGGACCTGTAAAGAGTAGAGTTGAAATCCCCACTAACTATCCATAGGCCTCCTACTGTTGCTTTTATTTGTTGAAGAGAATGCCATAATTCAAATCTTTGAACAATTGTATTGAATCCATAAACAAAAATGGCCAGAGCAATGGAATTTTCCATTTTGAAAACCAGCTTGGTATGTATGAATTGCTCACTAGATTCCAATGTTGTCACCTCCAGAAGTTCCTCATCATAAACAATAATAATTCTTCCATAAGCATAGCATTGGTGATTAGAGAGAAACTTCCATTTGCTACCAAAACAACTAAGTTTATTCAAATTTTCTACTCGAATTTTGGTTTCCAATAAGCTAAATAAGATCAAATTTTCATGCATAACAAAATCCCTTATAGTATTAAGCTTGGAAGGGTTGTTTATTCCCCTAATGTTCCATACTATAAAAGTCAAATGAGAGTGTTTTTTCCTTTGGAGCCTTTCCTACTGCTCCTATTAATCTTCCTAGAGATCACCTTCTCAAATTGATCCTCTTGTGTACTCCTTTTCAGCTCGTCTACCATTAGTTGTCATTGAGAATCTTCATTTGGCATTAAGCTATTAAACAAATCCTCATCCCTTGAACTGACATTCTCTTGACTGCAAGGGTTATGCTCTCTAGCTGTGCCTATATCATCTCTTGGATATATAAACATTTTTCCTTCATCCCTTAAAATTTGTTGTTGATTGTCCTGAGGTTGAATTGAGTCTAGAGTATGAAATATGTGAGCACATTTATCTTGAGTAAAGAGATCATGGTTAGCAGTGTCAATATTCCCTTTGCCTTCTTGGTTGTCTAACAATTTGGCTGTATCCTCCAGTTCATAGTTATCTGTAGTATGGACAACCTCTACTCTCATCACTTTCCAATAGTCCCCTCTTTTGAAAACTTTCCCTATTGGTTGCCATGCCTTTCCTTATGCTTTAAGGGAAGGTTTCCATTAATAGGTAACTAGCACTTTGTCTTCTCTAAGAGAATGCCCATTTGCCAACCTAAGAATAGGGATGTTGTATTTCATTTCCTTAAAGATATCGAGCAAAGACTACTCGTTTCCTCAAAGCAGTGTTTTCATCCATACAAATCTGTTTACCCAAATAACTTTCTAGCATACTCAACCCTTTAGTTGTCCAATATTTCAACGGGATATTGTGAATATTTACCCACAAAGGAATATTCCTCAATCTGATTTTTTCTAATCCCACTCCTAGTTGTCAATTTTGAAGAAATAAAGGAAGTTGAGAGATGTGTTATAGGCCTTCCTTTATTACCTTTTGAGCTTCAAATTTGGAGCTGAAGGTAAATATCAAGTTGTCTTTCTCGGTGAGCATTACCTCCTGTAAGCCTCTACCTTTCTAATTTTTTTGGGTCCAAGCTTGTATGATAGGGAAAGTAGGCCATTTATCCATAAAAAATCCAATAATCACAACATCCCATGTCGCTGTCCCTTCTTGTAAAATGTCAATGCTAGGAGCCACCACTAATTTTCCTTCTATCTCAACTGGTGGATGTAGAATAAAAAAGTGTCAAAATTGTCTCCAACCACCTGTTTCCATGTCTTTCTAGCTACAATGTTCTGTGAAAGAACACCACTTTTTGGGGATGAGAGCTTAAGGGGAGGGATATGGGGCGGGTAATTTTGGTTGGTTGGTAAAGTGTGAAGGGGAATGAGGGTACAGGGGTTTACCAGGTTGAGAAGAAGTTGGAGAGGGGGAAAAGGGGAAAGTTGAAGCTAGAGGTGGGAAGTTTATCTCCATAATAGTGTGTAATGGTTCTAATTTTGTTGTGTTGCAGGTGAAAATATTGTTAGAGAAAAGGTTTAGATATGAGGACGGCAGTAGTGGAAGACAGAAGTGGTTGTTGTTGGAAAAAGGCAAGAGGTAGCAGTCAGAGAGAAGGCAAAGATAAGAGGTTGGGGAGTCCCTGAAGGAGGCACCCTGGCAGAAAAACAAAGAGGCTCTCAAGCAGAAAGGTAGACTCAGATTTAGGGTTTGGCTAAGGTAAGGAGGATGAAGATTAAAGAGAAGGTGGAGTGTCTCTTTCATCGATGTTACCTATTGAAGAAGGTGAATAAACTCCACAAATTTCTTGTTTTATATTGAATTGGCTACCTTCTTTAGTTCCCCACTATACTTTGTCTAGTTGCTACCTTTTTTTAGTCCTTACATATACTTTTTGTGTTTCCTTTCCTTATTACAAAAATAATTTATGATTTTCCTTACTTTAGGTACCTTATCTCTATGAAATTTTTTGTATGTGGGTATGCATTATATGCATTTATAACATAATTAAGTTTATTGGAGTTTTTGAGTATGGATTTTGATAAACTTTCATACAAAATGTGTTTTATGGTTTTATTTTTCATTTTATTTTTCTTGAGAGTGGTAGAAGGAGAAAATTATGCTTTATGGAATTTATTTTAAGTTTATTTGTTGAAGACTTTGATATGATTGATGGAAATTAGTGGACAATCATAAGCGACTAACATAAGATTGGTAGTTATTTATACCCTTTTATTAGTTTATTTACACACGAGTATTTTTTAAAATAAAAATCAATTATTAAGTGTCTGCTTGTTTCTATTTGTTTTTTATTTTTGTTTTCAAATTCAGTAAAAAAACATATTTGCTTGAGTTTTCAGTTTCCATTTTTGGTTTTGATTTCTTTCAATTTTTATATTTATGAAAACCATAAAAATAATTTTTGTTTTATGTTTCTTTCTTATAATCTAATTTAGTATTAACTAAATATATATTATTTAACTATTTAATATTAATTATTAATAAGAATAATGTAATTCAAGATTGTATATTCAATTATTTATAATTATCCATTAATTTAATTTTTACAATTAATTTAAATTAATTTTAAAAATAAAATAATATTAATTTAATAATTATCAAAAACATAATCTAAATTTAAAATATATTCAAAATATATAAATTTTAAATAAGAATTCCTTTAATAATTAAAATAAATTTAATTTATAAATAAAATAATTATTAAATTATTTATTTCAATAAATTATTTATTTTTTATAAAATAATTTATCTTTAAATTTTATCTAATATATAATTATTATCAGTAATAAAATATAACTAAATTTATATTAATAATCAAACAAATTTTTTTTTTATTTAAAAAATAGAAAACAAAAAGTATTAAAACCACAACAAAGTGAAGCCAGACGACCTTTTTGAACTTTATTTTTGCATTGTCTTGTGTTTCAACATGAAAGAAGTTTGCATTGATTAGGCAATCCATGATTTATATGATCACTTTCTTCACTATTTTTCTTATTCTAAAAAATTTTGTTTTTGCGGCCACAGTGAATGGGATTTGCATTTTCAGAAGAAAATATAAGATCTTATGCTTTTGATTTAGCGTTTGTCTCCCATTCAACATGGACATGAAATAAGTTTAGAACTTAATCGTATGTGTATGCTTTTTATAAGATGTTCTGAATGTTATCAATCATATAATACCTAACGTGGAGCGTCGTATGTGTATGCAAACTAGGTTTAGAAACATAAAGGTCAAGTATACAAGACACAGTTATAGATGGCTATTAAAAGTACAACTAAATAGGAATTTAAAGAAATAGTGGAAGTGTTATCGAAGAAGATATATAGGGTTTTCATGTCAAAAGGAGCTTTTATTAGTGCAAGTCCAAAGATGTTATGTTGCATGTGTAAAGATGTTCTTCTAGAAATTAAGGTAGTTAAGCAGTAGCCAATATATTTCAACATAGTAGGCGTAATAAGAACATGAGAATAACGATATATTTCTCATCTGGGGTTAAAAGTAAGTGAGTAGGATAACCCAAGTGAATGAGTAGAAGAAACTAAAAATCTCTCACATTGACAATCACACCTATCACATAGATGATTACATTCAACAATACACATAAAAGTGAGAATTTTTTTATAATTTTTCTTTTTTAAAATGACATATAAATACTAACAACTTAAGTAAAAACTATTAAAATACTTTACAAAAATGTTTATCCTTTAACGGTATAATATAAAGTTTAAATATATGGATTTTAAAAGTTAAACTTTAAAAAAGTTTGTGAATGTTTGAATTTTTCCACTAAAAGTTCTATAATTGGAGAGGCTTTCAATAATTAGATTATAATTTTGCAATTATTAAACCACAATATCGTAGCTGTAAAGCTTATAAAAGTTAATATTTGTAATTATCAAAGTATGCGGACATTCTTTCTTAAGTTTTGTTTCAGTTAAAAAAATAAAAATAAAAATAAAACGGAATGGATATGATTGGTGGTCGTATCATTTAGCGCCCACTCTAATAATTGGGAACAACCAATATTCGCATATGTCATAGGCATCCCATGTTCGCTTCACTCACTCCCTGCCGATGAAATTGACGCGCCCATCTTCGCTAAATTACGTAATCCACCGTTAATGTATACTCTTAGTCTTGGCAACACCCACCTAGAATGGTTGGAATGAATGATGTTGTTATGAGGAGATCTAGTTTTGTTATTTTTCTAATGGCGCAACCGCTGCCAGACATGAGTCAGACTTGAGGCTTGTTTTATCTCCTTAAATTCTGTGACCAATTAATAGATGGATATGCAAAAGTATATTCTTAGATTCTGCACGCTCACCACCTCCGCTCATATTCTTTCTCAACGCAACGCAACACAACATCTTTCTCACGTTACAACAAAGTAATTGAACTTTTAAACATTAGGTGAAAGCACTTCTCAAGAAACAGAGAAACTTTTAGTTGGTTTGCCCAACTTTAAAAGCTTCATATATCCTTTGCCCCCTGCTGACCCCTCTTGTTCAGTTGTTGAGAGCTTAGAGATATGGCGGATATGTACACCCAACGGTTGTCAATTGCCCTTTTTGTGATGACCTTTGGTTTAGAATTGTTTTTAGTCTCCATATCTGCAGAGCTTCAAAGGTTTAACCAGCCATTGAAAGGTGATGGATCCCTTAGCTTTTTGGTCATTGGAGACTGGGGAAGAAGGGGTAGTTTCAACCAATCTCAAGTTGCTGTTCAGGTTTCACCATCTAGCTCTTGCAAGTCATATACTTCTTTTTATGTGCACACAAAGTTGATATGCCGGTTTGTTGTTTGCATAGATGGGAAGGGTTGGAGAAAAGCTGGGCATAGATTTTGTGGTGTCCACAGGCGATAACTTCTATGACAATGGACTAACTAGTGAACAGGACAATGCATTTGACGAGTCATTTACCCAAATCTACAATGCAAAGAGCCTCCAAAAGCAATGGTACAGCGGTGAGTTTCAAAACTAGCTTGATCATTGAAAACAAAAGTTTCAGTTTTGACAGGTTTTACGCACTGGAAATTTCAATTCATTGTTATCCTCGACACCTAATTGAATCCCCCACAAACGAGAGATCTAGATAGTACACCCACATGTAATGTGACATGAAGATATTACAAAAAAGTTTTAAAAAAAACATAATACATAAAACATAAAAGATGGAAATTTCAATTAAATTACTTAAAATTTGTCTTTTTTTTTGTTTTTTTGAATTTTGCAGTTCTGGGAAACCATGACTACAGAGGCAATGTCCTTGCGCAGTTGAGCCATCACCTGAAGGCAATTGATAGCAGATGGGTGTGTTTGAGATCTTTCATCGTCAATGCTGGTGAATGGATTACTAAACATTACCATTTTCCTTCATTTACAGCGTATTAACCCTAAACCTCACTTTAACTTCAACGCTTTTCTAGGATTGGCTGAACTATTCTTTGTGGACACCACCCCTTTCGTCAAATCCTACTTCATTGACCCAGAAGGTCACAGATATGACTGGCGAGGAATTGGATCTCGCAAGGCTTACATTACAGGTCTTACACAGGTAATTCTATATATCATACTTTATAATTGCAGATCTCAATTGGTTATGTAATATAAATACGAAATATTACCCAGTAAAGTTAATATTTCCATCCATAAACCCTCGACATACTATTAGAACACTTGTTTCCAATAATTGTCGTTATTATCAACTATCAACTAATTAATAAAGTCGAAATTAGGATTTAGACATGGCATTGAAGAAATCAAGCGCAAAGTGGAAAATTGTTGTTGGGCATCATGGTATTAGGAGCATTGGCCATCATGGGGACACCGAAGAACTCGTAGAGAATCTTCTTCCAGTCCTCGAGGTATATGACATAAATGGAACATGTATTTACTATTTAGCACTACTTGTTTAGCTAACTTGGTTATGTATTTTTAGGCCAACAATGTTGACTTTTATATGAATGGTCATGACCATTGTCTGGAGCATATAGCCGACCCGCAAAGGTAAAAAGCTGATATATATGAATGTTGCTATCTGAGTTAGTTGGCGAAGAAATGGGTAAACGTAAGACATTTTGCAGCCCGCTACAATTTCTAACTAGCGGAGCAGGATCCAAGGCATGGAGGGGAGATGTTAAAGATAGGAACAGAGGAGGTCTAAAGTTCTATTACGATGGACAAGGTTTCATGTCTGTGCAATTAAATACAAACGACACCCAGATTGCTTTCTATGATGTCTTGGGCAACATCATACACACATGGGGCACAACAAAGGTGCTTCATCAGTCATCATAGCCTGGAAGCATTATAAAGATATGAGGAAAACTGATGCCCAATTTTCCGATAATGGTATAGGGCTAAAGTTACTGTTTGTAATGACCGTTTATATTCATTCATGATCATGCTATTCAAACTTATATTCATTCATGAGCATGCTATTCAACTTGATAGTAATCATCTCATTGGCCGTATAAACAAGCCTTCTCCATTCAATAAAGAAGCCTTCCTGTTCCTTGCAATTCTACAATCCTGATATCTAAACTTCACAGGACTAAACATAAGCGCAGGATTCCAGGACAAAACTGAACCTATAAAGAAAATAACAAGAATACCAACCCATTCTCTTTGTTATTGCTCCATGCATATCAGTTTCCGTGCCTGACCCGGCAAATTCAAACATTCATCATCCTTTTAGTTACAAAGAAGCTTAGAATGAATTGTTATTGACTACTAAGTATTACAAGTAATTACCAAACTAGAGAGATTCATACACAAAACAGTGCCAAGACCCTTCAGATGTATCATGTTTACAGTTCACCAACCCAAGTCCATAAATTTTCAGGCCAAACTCACTCCACTTGGCTTGCTGAAGAAGTTTTGGTCAGGTCTGGTGAGAAAAGTGACTGACTTCTTTCATTCAGCCAGCAATCTACAAACCTCTAATCTTATTCTACCAAAACAAACTTGCGTTGCTTCCTTAGATCCCATTTTTCTTTCCATAACCAACTCACCTTACACCTTCCCTATGCCCCGATCTTCTTTACATCACGACTTCACCTAAGCTAGATCACACTTGCATATGGAAAAAAGGTTTACTTTCAAACACCAAAATTCACAAGATTTCAGCACATAGACACAAAAATAAATTAAAGTCTAGAATAAGTAGCTTCAATAGACACCAAATATCTGGTTGAATTTAACATAAATTTCCATGTGCAGGAGTGTAGAACAGAAGCTAAGAAAGCACAGTATTAAAAGCTATGCACAGACAAGTTACATGACATTACTTGGTAGGCGTCGACAAATATACACTCAACTTTTTGGTAAGGTCGGTTCTGTATCCACTACAAATTTGCTTCTGAATGCTTGGAAGTAAACAACGTTCAATTCAGAACAAAATGGTACCTTGAGTCTACAAAGCTTTCCACGTCCCACAGGAAAGAACCAAAAGCCACAGCCTCCAGAACAAGTCTCTTCAGACCACCAAAGCTGATCTTGATCTGTTCATCCTTGGAAAAATCTATAGTTCCTTGGGGTGTAACAAGGTTCTCAGGTCTTCCAAACAAGGCCCCTGTGTGCTTTTCAAGTATGCTAACAGCCTCTTTGGATCTTATTGTTGCATATTGTTGAAGTGTCTCCTGATCAAAAGACATCACATAAGTTCGTAGTCGAGAGGCCTTCATACCATGGCCAAATCCACCTGGACTTATGCCACCAGCAAATGCTTCAGGATGGGATGACTCATCTAGTCTACCAGTAGGATTCATATTCTGCTCAATCTCTCCATCATCCGCAACATTTGGAAGGATTTTCATTGTCTTCTCAAGCTGAAACCGTTGATCGACTCGCTTCAGGAAGTATCCAAACATGACAGAAGCAGCATAGACCTGGCCAACCCTGAGTTTACTTATTTCTGCCACAGAGGTATTATCTCCCAATCGGTTTCCCAAAATGAGAGCTAGATGATTCTGGATCATCTCACAAGCTTCAGGCGAATGAAGTCTCTCTAGTTTGTCACCGTGGCTTGGCCAGGTGTCCACTTGGTCAGATGGGTCCGCCACTACAGGAGCTATAGTAGGTATCAAGGACACATTTGCATCCATAAATTTCTGTACAACCAATGCGTACAAGATCTCTTCCAAAGCCTTTGTCCTTTCATTGGCCTTCACCTCAGCAATTCTCCTGATAATAGCAGAAGATGTATCATCAGATACAACTGGGCATCACAACAAGTAGGAGATGAAAACCATAATCATGGTACAACATCATGCAACTCACCTGTACAAAACAAGATCAGTGGCAGAAGCAGAAGGGTCTTCCTTGTGTTGGTCAGCATCACGATCAGATTGAAGCTGTTCCAGCTGCTGCTCAACAGCTGCTGGCACAAGATGGGGATGACTTGATAAGATCTGAGACAAGAACTGCCCAACTGGAGACTCCAACTGAAGTGGAGCAAATGAAGCCATTGATCCAGCGGAATCTGAAGGAGTTGATGATGATGAATACGATGACGCTTTCACCACCATGTATCCCTTTCTTCTAGAAATGACTCCACTAAGCGCCGACTTTGTGTGTGAAAATGAATAAGAATGCTGAAACTCAAAGAATGTCAAGTCAAGCAGGGAGCAGGAATACCAAGATTTGATTTCCATGAGCTTCTTCTTTTTCTTGAAGAAAATTTGTTGTCAAGATAAAAACTCTTGAAACAGTCAAAATCAGAAATAAAAACTAAGGTTTCCTCCCTCGAGCAAACAGAAGCTAAACAAACTAGTGAAGAACGCAACAGAAAAAAAAAATTGCAGATGATGATTAAAAAACTTGGAATTAATAGTAGCGTAGGTAAGGTACCTCGATGGGGAAGTGACGGAAACGCGGAAGGGCAGGCGGAGGGGAGGCTGCGAAACCAAATCTACTGATAGAAGCACAAGAACCAACGGCAGCCGCTTCCATTTCCCTGCAACTGCAAATACCCCATACCGCATATTAGCTTACATTAAACTATACGTAATTGCATAAACAAAAGGGAGCTCCACGTTACCGTATTAGAACTCCGAAGAAGCAGAAAGAAAGGAGGATTTTGTAACAAAATGGACTTCTTCTATTCTTCCCCAGATATAAAATACTTATATATATGCAACATGAAATTAATGCCCCTTGTTCTTTTCTTTATTTATGTAAAAACTGAGTTAAATATATACAATAAGATCTGAGACTTTTATTTCAATTTCATATATACATTGTATGTTTCACGTTTTTTAGTTTGAAAGCAAACGGCGGCCTTCGACTTACGTGTGTTTTAAATTGAAGCGGTGTGATATTCTGACCGGGACCAAACCTTAAATGAATTAGTTCCGTGGGGGTCTATCACATCTTTTTGTTACGAATCGTCTTAACTACTCTAAATATTATTGTATTGTCCTTTTGTGGCCAGTGCATTTCTTTCTTCCCAAGCTTTTGCTTTTCTACACTCTCCCTCATTCTTTCTGAATCTATGATTTAATTCCTCTCTATTTATGATCATTTTTTATTAAATACCTTTTCTATTATTTTTATGTTAAAAACTTGACAAGATTTACACTTAATAATGTACATCAAAAATATATTAAGAATAATTACGGAACTTAGACATGGGCACAAAGTTTGCTATCAAATAAAATAATACACTCACACACAGATGCACGAGAAAAAAGAGAGAGAGAGAAGAGGAGAAAAATTAACTCAATCCCAAAATACAATATCTCAATATAGGCTCGGTTACACTTCTTTTTATAGGAAATAAATAATAATAAAATAATAGAGTCTTAACACTTAAAAAACCTTCCTTAGTAGAAATTTATCATCCCCAACAATTTCTTCAGTTTGTGAAATAACTCAAACTTCAATGCCTTAGTAAAAATATCTACAACTTCTTTTTCAGCATGACAATAATTAATCACTACTTCCTTTTCAGTTACTAGTTCGAGAATTTTATGAAACCAAATGTCTGTGTGCTTGGATCTCTTGTGAAAAACTGGATCTTTGCATAGTGCTATTGTGAACTTATTATTATAGAATAATTCTGTTGGAGCATCTTGTCTTTGATGCAGTACTTCAATCACTCTTCTTGGTCATACTGCCTGTGTAGCACAAATAGTTGTTGCAACGTATTCTGCTTTCAACTGTAGATAGTGCAACCACGAGTTGTTTTCTTGAAGATCATGATATTGTGCCAGTATTTAGATGAAAAACATACCTTAATGTGTTTTCTCTTGTTTATGTATCTGCACCCTAATCACTTTCTATGTAACCTACAAGATTCATATAATTTATACTTGTATAAAAATTCCTTCATTAAAGTACCTTTCATATATCGAAAAATTCTCTTTTCTCGTTGTAAATGACATGCACGAGGCTTGTCTATGAATCTACTAAGTAATCCAACTCCAAAAACTATATATAGTTTGATTGTAGTTAAACACCCCAAACTTCCAATTAAACTCTTGTAGTAAGTTGAATTTATAGGTTTCCCTTTATCTTGTTTTATTTGTTTCCATTTCTCTTCAACTGGGATGAGAGTTGATTTTGAATTCTCCATCTTAAATTTCTTCAAAATATCATTCGCATACTTCCTTTGAGAAATAAAAATTCCATCGTCTTATTGAATTACCTTTATTCAAAGAAAATAAGACATTAGACCCAAGTCTGTCATGTCAAATGATTTTACCACAACCTTCCTAAATTTTTCAATCATATTTGAGTTGTTTCTGTTGTTTCTAGTAAAAATTAAATCACCAACATAAAGACACATAACTAGAATATCACTAGGCTCAACAAATTTAACATATAAAGTATGCTCATAAGGACATCTTTCAAAATCATGCTTTACGAAGTATGAATCAATTCTTTTGTACCATGCTTTTGGTGTCTGCTTAAATCCATAAAGTGCTTTCTTTAATCTGTAAACCTTATTTTCCTTTTCTCTAATTTCATACCCTGTAGGTTGCTTAACATATACTTCCTCTTCCAAAGTTTCATTTAAAAAAGTAGATTTTACATCCATTTGATAAATCTTCTAGTTATTTTGAGCTGAGAGGGATATAATCATGTGAATAGTATCCAATCTCGCAACAGGGGCAAATACTTCAAAGTAATTAATATCTAGTTTTTGCTTATATCCTTTTACAACTAATCTAACTTTAAAACTGTCAATCTCACCATTAGGTTGTCCTTTGTCTTGGACACCCACTTTACTCCTATAGGCTCTTTACTAGTAGACAAATATGTTAATTCCCATGTGTCATTCTTTTCAATTGCATATATTTCTTCATTCATGGATTTTCTCCATTTTAAGTCATTTGATGCCTCCTTATAATTAACTGGTTTATAGTTTACAAATAAAGCAAAATTGATATTCTTTTCATCAAATAGATCATTATTAGTACCTATCACAAAATCTTCCAATCTAGTTGGCAACTGAAGACATCTTTGGGGTAGGGATACGAATATCATTCCGTACCGGTTGAAAAATGGAACGGTATTCGTGTTGTTGGTACCAGTCGATATTGAGTGTTTTTTCCTGGTATCGGTCGTTACTCACAATACCGAAATTTACCAGGCTAGTACTGTGAATTTTCAGAGCTTGAGGAACAATTTGCAAAAAAAATAAATAACCCCCCTGAACGCATCTACGTCTCTGCTTCTCATTTTTCAATTTTGCTCTCTCTCTCTCAACGAAGATCCTCTCTCTGTCGCTCTCCTCTCGTTGTCCTCTCCACTACTTGGCAGTGGTCGTGCTCTAGCGGTGCTCTCCGGCAGTGCTCTACTGCTCCTCCACCACGTGACATCATCTTCCAAACTTCGAACATCTTCCTCCACCACGTGACGTCACTTGTCGCCACCGAACCATTAGCCATCTTGTGCGACCAACCAACATCAAATTTGCTCTCCCTCTCCAGTCTCTGATGCAACCAACTAGCTGTTGGATCTGGGAATAATACCCAAATCTCGACCCATCACCGATTGTGATTTTTTTGGTTTGGGTGTGTTTTTTTTCAGTTTCTGTTAGAATGTTTATGATTAATTATTTGTTTTGTGAATTGTGATTGTTTTTTGTTAATCGAATGAAATTGTGAAGGATTGATGATTGTTTCTGGTTAATTGTTTGTCGTTGGTTGAAGAATTGGAGTTGGATTGGATTTGAAGTTGGTAATGTTTCAGTTGGTTTTTAGTTTTGGTAATGAAAAAATGAAAGTCGTATGTTTGTGGTTTGTTTGGAATTGGATGGTGAGGAAAATATGAAAGTTGTATTTGTTGGTTTGGTTCATTTGTGGTTTGAAAATATGAAAGTCGTATATTGTTATGTGGTAAATTGTAATGGTTTGGTTGGTTTGGTTCATTTGTGCTTTGAACTTTGAAACAAACAAATTTTGTTTTCTAAATTTGAAAATAAAAACAGAAAATTAAGAAGATCCATTCATACTTTAGTAAATTCTGGTTATAACTTTTAGTAGTGTTTTTTTTAATAATGACCCTATTGCTTATAATTCACATTTGGTTGTTCCTATATTTGACCAAGTTTATATAAACACAAGCATGTAGCTATGTAAGTGCAATTACATTACCTGAAGAAAAGAAAATTTGTCTAAACATACCAAAAAAAACCTAAATTGAAAAAGCTCAAATGACATCATATTCATATAGAAAGACAACAATTAGAATTGACTACTTTAGATATATCTAAAGTTTGAGTTATTAAATTCTAAATTAACTTAATTTTTTATTATTTGTTTAAGAAGTCATAATTAATTAAAATGTTTAAGGTGTATACTAGTTTTTAAATTTCAGTTTAATTCTAATAATCTTGTCCAAATTTACAGTGGAATATTTTATTATCCCTATTCTTCTTAATTAATCTTGATTATTGTAAGAGGACAATTAGTAAAAAAAAACTATGTGGTAATGGTTTGGGAGGTTCTTTACATATCGTTGCCTTATGAAGGACTTAGCGTTAGCACTGCTAATTTTGTTGATAAAACTACTAAATGATTAATTTCTTACAAAACTAACATCTTCATATTTTTTTACAAATAAATGGAAGGAAGTTCAACTACTCCTCATCAAACTACTTCAGGAAGATATAATGATCCAGCTTGGACTTATGCTGCATTAGTCCAGGTATGAAGAATCATACAATTTGCTTGTTTTGTAACAAGTATTTGAAAGGAAGAGGAATCACCCGATTGAAGAAACATTTATCTGAGGCTAAAGGAGATGCAGAATCCTGCAAAAAAGTAAGCTATGATATAAAGTGGCAAATGAAAACATTGCTTGATGAATATCAACATGAGAGAGATAGAAAGGAAAGGTTGAATTTTGAAATTGATAGTCGAAGTTCATTTTCTAGTTTTCGTGGTGATTATGGAAATGTTGAAGGTGGTAATGGTAGTGATGGCAGTGTTACTGGTAATGTTCCATCTCAGGCTAAAGAAGAAGTATCTGAACCTGATGTGAAGAAGAGAAGAAGGCAGGTGACTAGTTTCTTTGCACCATGAACAATTGCTGGAGCTCAACCTTCAATTCGTAGTGCAATGTAATCAAGAGATGTGGCTCACAATGTCAATATGACAGTAGCTAGATGGTGGTATGATATAGGTTCATCATTCAATGCTTCTCAATCTTATTATTATCAACCTATGATGGATGCAATAGTCTCTTATAGTCCGGGATACAAAGTTCCTCCGATTGATGACTTAAAAGGTAAACTTTTGAGTTGTTTTGTTTCTAAAATTAGAAGTTATTTAGCAGAAAGAAGAGTAAATTGGGGTACTTATGGATGTTCAATCATGTGCGATGGTTGGACAAGTAGGAGATAAGAGCCTATTATTAATTTTTTGGTTTATTCTACAAATGACTATATGTTTTTGGAATCTATTGATGCATTTGGCCTTATTATAAATACTGAGACTTTGTTTAGGATATTTGATGAAGTTGTGAATTAAGTAGGGCCAGGAAACGTTATTCAGTTTATTATTGACAATGATTCCGTATATAAAGCTGCAGGAAAAAAGTTGCAAAATACATATAATTCTTTTTTTGGACTCCTTATGTTACACATTGCATTGACCTAATACTGGAGAATATAAGAGATCCTAGGTATTTTCCTATTATTGATGAGACTATGTAGAAAGCTAAAAAGGTGACAAAGTTTATTTATAATCGTGCATGGGTATTGAATTTGATGAGAAATGAATTTACCAATGGTAGAAATTTGTGTCGTCCTGCTGTGACAAGATTTGTAACAAATTTCTTATCACTTTCGTCTTTTGTTTGGATGAAGAAAGAGTTAAGACAAATGTTTATAAGTGATAAGTAGACTGTATCTCAGCATGCTAGATCTATTACCGGAGTAGAGGTTTGTAATATTATACTGGAAGATAGAGAATTTTGGTCTCAATATCAATTTGTTATCCAAGTTTGTGAGCCTTTGGTGAGGGTGCTTCGCTTGGTTGATAGTGAAAAAAAGCCAACAATAAGTTATATTTTTGATTCCATAGAGAAAGTGACGGAAGCAATCAAGGCCAATCTAAAACATAGACCTTCATTGTACACACCATATCTTTCAATCATTAATGAGAGAAGCAAAAGACAACTTTCTTCTCCGTTGTTTGCAGCTGGGGCATTTTTGAATCCTATTTTAGACTATTGATTTTAATAGAGGAATGCTTTTAACTATTACAACAATTGTTAACATTAACGCGATACAAGATCTCTTAAGCTCACAAATGGAGCTTTATAAGTTGTTTTATAGAGATTTTGAAATGCCGATTGCTATTTAATAAAGAGGAAAACTTTCTCTAGGTATTAGTTATTTTCTTTTTCTTATTTGTTAAAAATTAATTATCACTTTATTTTGTTTATAATGCTACTTTTGTTATCTTATAACTTACAGTTTCTTGGTGGGATCAATTCAAAAATGGTGTTCCAGAATTAAAAAGGATTGTAATTCGAATTTTAAGTTAATGTGTGAGTACAACAGGTTGTGAACAAAACTGGATCATATTTGAATTTACCCACTCCAAAAAAAGAAATAGATTGGAGCATAAGAGGTTGAATGACTTGGTTTTTTTTCGTTACAATTTAAAGCTTCGGAAAAGGTATGTTACTATCATTATTAATTTCGATATAGTTTCTTATAATTTTCTAATAATTAAATTTTATTGTTTACTAGGGGTCTTAATAGGACAAGTAGTTCAGCTGATTCAATTTCCATTGATAATATTGATCTTTTGGCGGATTGGGTTTTTGAAGAACCAAATTTGGTAGATGTCAATGCCTTGGAAGATAATCTTAGATAGGAAAGGATTGACATGTCATTTCATACATTAAATTTGAATGATAATGATAATGAAGCGCCTCTCAATGGTGAGGATTTTCTACCAAATGATAACTGAGGTCAGTGCAGTTATAACGGATATTCTCCCGTTGACGATTGAATTTCGTTTTAGGCTATTTTTCCTCTTCTTTTAATTTTACTTATATTTGATGTTTATCAGTTTATGTTAAATTCTATATATATAATGTAATTGTACATATTTTTGTTTCAGGTTTAACTTCTACTTGATTGTTTCCTTGTCATGAATTGTTTTCGTAAATTGTAATAGTTAAGGATATTTATTGCTCTTTTTGTTGGATATTTTGATGTAATTATTATTTATTAAAATGATGAAATTGTATTATTGTAATATTTTAAATACTTTGTGTTATTCTTATTTTTATATTTGTATTATGATGATTGTCTTTTTTTATATTAATTATGGTTATTATTTATATATGAAATATTTAAAAATTATTGTTATTTCATAAAAATTGTGATTATTATTTATTATTATAATTTTTAGAAACAGGGTTAATGTAAACTTGTAAAGTATACAATATAATTGTACAATATACCAATGGACTATTTTGCAAATTTAAAAAAAATTTATGGACTATTTCATAAATTTAAAAAATTACCCGAAACGGTACTAGTATTGACCTGTATTGATACGATACCGTACCATAACTCAATCTGGTACCAAGTCCGATATGGTATTCGCAACTTTGCTTTGGGGTCTGCTAGATGTCTCTAGTTGAGATACTGAATATGCCTTAGTATTTTTTTTCTTTTTAACTTTTTGAAATTACCACTGGCCTTTTTTTGAAAGTTGAAGATCAATCTCATATTTCATCCTCATTAAAAGTTACATCATGGCTAATAATCGTCTTTTTGGTATTTGGATTATATAATTTATAGGTCTTTGAATTTGTACTATAACCTATAAAAATACATTATTCACCTTTGTCATCCAAGTTTTTTTTCAACTGATCTAGTATATGGGCATAAGCAATACACCCAAAAATTTTGAGATGTTGAATAGAAGGTTTCCTCCCGCTCTAAGCTTCCTCAGGTGCTTTGTCATTAAGGTTTATTTTTGGAACCTGTTTAAAATATAAGCTGCACAAGCAACAGAATCTGCCCAAAATTCTTTAGGCAATTGTTTAGGTCTTAGCATAAATCTTACCATATCTATAATAGTTTTGTTCTTCCTTTTTGTTTCTACATTCTGTTGAGGCGTGTATCTGGTGGTCAACTGATGTTGAATTCTATATTACTCAAAGATCTTTATGTATATAAGATACTCTTGACCTATATCTTTTCTTAATGCTTTGATTATGTTGCCACTTTGCTTTCCACAAATGCTTTGAATGATTTGTAAGTATTACAAGCTTCTGATTTATATTTTGGAAAATGCACGTATGCCTTTTTACTAAAATCATCAATAAAAGTAATAAAATAGCTAGTACCTATATTAGATGGAACTTCAACAATATCCCAAATAGGTATGGTACCAAAGATTTGAGTACTATTCTTTAGCTGGTATGAAATAATATTTATACTATTTTTTAAGCCATGATTACATATTTACATGGGTGAAAAATTTCCTACCTATTATCCTTCTCGCTTCACCATATTTCGGAGGTGTTAGTCAAAGCAGGAGAGTACATTTTCTCTAAGAGATGATTTTCATCTTTTACTGCCATCTAATGTGTCACCTCGCCATTGATCTATAATTGTAAGATGTCATAAATTAGGCCATCAATAGTGACACAGGTGATCCCTTCTCTTTCATCCATTCATAACAAAACAAATGTCCTTAGACTTAGAGTTATTTACCACGCAACCAAATAATCTCAGTTGTTAGTCTCAAACTCACTTTCATCTTAGATGTTGGTTTTGAGATCTAAATCCTTCGCTTTGAATCAAAAATTAAATGATTAAGATTGCTTTAATTCATAGACGAGTAAAAACATGCCACATATGAGTTAGTTTAGTCAACTTAACTTAGAGTAGGAACTTTAAATGCCATTTTTTATAAAACATTGCAATTTATTCTTCCATTAGCTTTAATCTCAGTCAATGGTGCCCTAAGAATTTAAATTTTATTTTAAATTTTATTTAGATAATCCTTTAAGAATGTATAAGATATTTAACACTTTTCTTATTTTGTAATTTGACGTTAAACTTAATTTTAATTAGAATTTTAAAGTTTGTTTTCTTCAATTTTTTCGCCATCTTATTTAAATAAGGTAGAGTGAAGACTTTATCAACTAAAATACAAAAATATTTTATTAGAATGTTACAAGCATCTAAAAATACTAACCACAACATTTTTGTTCTTAAATCTAAATAACTTGTTATTATATTATAGATGTAATATTAAGTAATTACAATGTTATTATGGTGAAAGATGCTTGTGAATTTATGGTAAAGAGATTATGAATATGATGACTTTTCTTTCATTGAGTAGATTGAATCAAAGTTAAATGATAGCATGTGCCTTCCAATTAAAGATATTATTAGACTTTGTCAACATTTAGGATTAGGAACGTTGGTTAGATATTCCACTTTTAATGTCAAAGTATGAAAATACATCTTCATAAAAAATTATATTCCTTAACATCAATGATATATGATTTTTGGGGCTATATATCTTTCATATTTTGTTTTGTTTTCTAAATCAATAACAACATTTTCTTTCCTTGTAGTAAACTTGTATCTTTAACTGACAAAAGTGAAAAGTTATCATTCATAAGCAAAAAATATAGTATTAAGTAATCTTGTTTTTTTATTAAAGAGTAATGATTATGGTATGGAATGAGTAACACTTGAGAATAATAATTTATTAACAGGTCACAAAAGATTATGTTAAAATTTTATTACTTATGCTATGTTGACAACAAATTGATGTTTGACACTAAAATGACGTTATTTTATAATGTTTTCATATGTATGGTCTAATAGAATTTCCCCCTTTCCTTTTATAAAAATATGAAAAGCTTAGATCCGTCATCACTTTTAATATACATCACTCTACCTCTAAATTTAATAACGACAAAAGAATAAATTTTTTCTTGTACCCGATTTATGATTTGTGAAATAAAAACACTTGTACATAATAAAATCACCAAATATAATAACATAATATCATTTGTTACATAGAGGATATCTACATAAATGATGTCAAAACACTATTATGTTTTTGTTACACATATTGAAAAATACAATATTTTATATTTTGTCATCTGATCACAAGATCCAAAATATATACAATGATTTATACAAAACATTTTACTCAAATGTTGCAATTTTTAAGAAGAGAAGTGGTCTAATTTAAATCATTAAAGGTTGAGAAATGATTTCTGGATTATTGTAGCATGTAGATATCTAACACAAGATATTGTAGCATGTAAATATCCAACACAAGATTGCATTGGCCTGATTAATCTTTTAAACTCTTTAGATAAGTCAATCATTTTCTAATCTTAAACATCCTAAATGATACAATGTGTTGAGGAACTTGCATGTTGATATCAAACTGAAGATAAAATATATTATAAATAATAATCTAATGAGAATGGTGACATTTGTCAACTTTGTATATTTAATATACGAGATAACTTTCCCATTAGACAATTTAACAAAATGATTTATAACTGTTATGTAAGAAAAAAAAATTAGGGTCCCTTGGTTTAGTTTGAAGTTAACGATTCAGGCTTAATATGATCAGACCTGGTCTGAAAATCTAGAAAGATTCGACTATTTGATCAAAATGATGATCTTTTGGATGAGTTGACCCAAACCAATGCCATTTTTGTCACAAGTCTTAAAAATTTTCTAAAATGATATTGTTTTAGGTCAACTATTTGGGCTTGGGCTTAGGCTTAGGTTAAGCTACATAGGCCATTAGCTTAACTCATTGCCATGTCTAGTCAAACTATCATTAACATCATCCACTTCATCTCTGTAATATGCTTGCTTCTTATATTCCATCCATATCATTTAACCTCCATACATAAAGTTTAAGGCCTTGATAAGTGTAAGAATGGCCCAATAATCTTACCTATCACACATTCTCAGATAATTTGAGTCGGAAAGAGAACTTGAGGTAAAAGAAGGCAACACAACATATTCAAACAGTCAATTCCCTAGTTTTCTCTCGTTTTGCAAAATTTCCTACGATGAGAAATTGACTTAGGCATCAAAGTGTGAACATCATAGACATCTTCAACATTATTTATAAGAATTTGTTGACCAATCAAATAGATCTACATTGGCACATGATCAAAGATGAAAGACATAGGTGTGCACGATATAAACTATCATTGTTTGTCAAATATGATCAAGAAGCTAAAGCAGAGAAAAGTATTCCTATAGATTTCATGATGGGAAAATCAACGACAATGAGAGTTTCTCATAAAGAAACTGATAACTAATCCAAAGGATTGATGTGGGTCACATTATTCAACTTATAGGAGCAAGTTAAAAAACTAATGATATAATTTTTTAGAAGTACAAAACTCTTAGGCTAGTGGAATGACCAACATTATTATCAATCCTAGGTAATCATTAACAATAGGGTGCCCTTAGGCTAAAGGAGGAGTCAATAATTCTCTTAAGTCTAGAAAATTACATATGTGAGAAACTTCATTTTATCAAAATCTTTGAAGGAGGGATGTGGAGACACCTATGATAGGACCTGATTAGCTCCAAAGATCCTTTTCATCCACGAGATAATAAATGATCCACTTCCATTAAAGTTTAGACTATCCAACTTGGAGGCATATAATGATGGCCAAATCCCACGAATTATGTTACTAAATACTAAGAAACGATGAACTTGTAAGGAACTTCAGAAACCTTGTAATGTGATAACTTTTCTTTAACTTTAGCGATAGCTGCAATGGATTATTATCAAACAATCCCAATGGGGTCAATTTCAAGTTTTGGATAGTTCAAGTTCATATTTAGGGCTCACTTTATCAACAACAAAAAGAGACTTAAGGTTTCCTCTGCCCATTTTGATATAATGTAAACATAAGAGGAGGGCCTCAAACAATACACCTAGAGGTTCAATGTGGAAGCTACTTAGGTACTATACTTGAACTTTGCCATAAAAATCATAGTTTTCAAGCATAATGGAGATCCTACTTGAAGAATAAGGACTATATTTTAGAGGAAGTGCAGAAGCAAGCATAATGTTTTATGCATTAGAGGAAGTAAAACACTCCTCTGAGAGAATAAGTAATCATCCAAGGGGCAGAGGCAAAGGAGAAAGAGGAATATGTTAGGACAATCCAGTAAGAGAAAGCCTATGGAAAGGAACATATTAAAAGGGGAAAGGGAGCTCATATGTTTAAATATATTCTTTATTACAAAGTGCATCTCTTGACCATATTCTCAATTATGTGAGAAGTTTTGAGGCCCTCTGAACCCATTGATGAGTAGCTCTTGATGTTCAAACAAACTTTACCACTTCTACCGAAAGACAGAGTGTCCAGATTTATGAAAGGTTCTGGACTCTCCATTTAAAAATTAACAATTGGAATAATTTATTACTGATAATTTCAGGCTTAGAGTCAACAGAAGGCTACATTATGATCAATCTCGATCCAGGAGAATATGATGGAAGACCTAAAGGAACATCACCCAAGGTCAAGTTCGTTAATACTATAGCAAGTAGCGATTTGAGGATAAGTAAAAGCTAGCTAAAAAATGTACATGGAAGTTTGAGTCTTCTGTTAACATTTTGGTGAAGCAAAAAGGAAGAGGAGCTTAACAAAGTTGATTAATTTTTAAAAATGAGATTTGATTCCGCCAATCTTAACGACATTATAATGGTTATAACGATGACTTTAGCTAACTACAAAGTGAGGAGGATCCTAGTGGACAATGTGAGCTCTACTGACATTTTGTTCTACAATTTTGGAATTCATAGAGGCATAACTCATACCTGTATCAGTAGCATTAAATGATAATTCAATGTATTAGACATACTTTTAACCTAAAATATCATTATGGGGAGATCTTTTCTTTATTCCCTTAGGGCCTATTTGGTTAGAGGGTTAGTAATGGAACGGAATGGAACATAATAGACTTCCATCGTTTAGTTGAGGATTTCATAATGGAATGGAATGGAATAGGATGAAAGTGAAGGGTTTCATGTTACGTTCCATTCCATCCTAAACAGTGAAAATAAGAAACCTCCGATTTGGAGAGTTTAGAATGGAATGCAAACTAATAAATATATAATACCTGACATACCCTCAATAATTTTTCTTAATACTAGTTATTTCTTCTACCATTTCTTCTTTTTCTTATAATAACCACGAAACCTATCTGTTGCTACTCACGTATTAGAGTTCTGCTGAACATAGAATCACCACAAGTCAAAAGGTGTCAAATATCAGCCAATCGGAACCAGAGACGACGTTGCTATTACTGGTAAGCTTTGATCTTTCTCCATCCATCCTTTCCCCCTTTGCTTTTGTTTTTTGATTTATCTTGAATTTTGTGTGAGTTGAGAAATCGGTTGCAGTAGTTTACCACATATCACCCAACAAATCCTTTCTTTTTAACATTTCTATTAATGGTTTCACTGCTCCAATGCAATGTGAAGAATCAACAAGAGCTTAACATTCTTCTCTGTTTGGCCTATACTTCATTTATTTTGCCTTCTTGATTCTTCCTGTTGTTCAGTCCATACCTTTCATTGTTCTCCATGGTAATTGTCTACGCCATTACTTCTTTTCTGGGTGTCTTTTTTGTTTTCTGATCATCTATTGTTTTCTCTTTCTGGGTTTATTTAGTAGATGATTTTGGAGTCTGATCACATTTTTATTGGGTTGCTTCTTGAGCGAATTATTCGATGTAACTAGTTCTTGTGATGATTACTCCATGACAAACTATAAATGAACTTTTACAGTTAACACAGAAACTTTCAAGATTGTTTCGTCTTAAACTTCCCTCAATATGATGTTTTCTTTCGTTAATTAAATGTGATTCTTTTTCTGCGTGGCACACTGAAGATACCATGATTAGAAAATTCTCTTGCCTTTAGCTTTTACTCATCAATTGCTATGTTTTGTTAAATATTTGTTTCATTTCTATCATTCCAGTTTTTCCATTGAACAAATGAATTAATTATGCTAGTCCAATTTTTCCATTCATTGTTCTAAAGTAGGACCCATCTCCATCATGTCTTAGTTTATGGAACATTATATTGAGTGGAGATTATCATGGTGAATTTTATAAAAAGCAACTCCAGTATACTAAAATCATTTGCAATGGGTGAAAAAAATTCAAATTAAGCATACAGACAATTTTCAGCTACTCTTGGTTTGTTTTTGAGAGAGAAACAAAGAAAAGAAAGGTGGGAGTATTGTTGTCATCTTATTACAGCCAGTGATGATTTTTGTTACAGTTTTAATTTTAAGTTGTAGTTTGACTCAAAGGAAAGATGTTCATGTCTGAAATTCTGCAGATTTGTGTTTGTTGTTATTGTTTATACTCAACTCAAAGTAATTTGTTGGAGGAAGAAACACTAAAAGCCAATTTTGCAGCTGAAATCCTAAAACCACTTCATTGCTAACTATTTTTACTCTTACTCTTTTGACACTTTGAGAGTTTTGTTAGATTTTACACTAGGGACATAACTCTGGTCTTTTCCAACTTTGTTCTGGGCTTTGAAGAAGACCAATCACAACAGTAGTTCAAGTGTATACAGGAGGGAGCTGTCTGTTCCTTATATGTCTTGTCCTGATTATGCCTGAAGATAACCCTGACTTGGGTACAAGCTTCCCTGTTTCCTGATAAAGTTGTTTGTACTTTGTGTATCTTCAATGGCCTACACAAAGTATAATATACAAGCTTAGATATTTTTTTTAGAGGAGAGCAATATTTAAATTAGTTAATGTCATATTCAATTCAATAAGTAAAATAAAACTTTTATGTACAGAAATCTTATGTGGAGTTATTTATTTGTGGATATAAAAATTAATGAGTTTGATAATGTTCTATCAAGTAATTAAAATATTCAAATTTAAGTTTAAAATTAATATAAAATAAATTATTGATTATTTATTAAAAATTAAATATGACAAAGAAAAGAGGAAAACAAATAGTGACATTTTTATAATTGAATAATATGCAGATTAAAAAATTAATAATTCACTCAATACTTTTTGTATTAATTAAATATGAGAATGAATCATTATAAAATTGAATTGAATTAAATTGAATTATTTTTTTTGTTAAGTCTTAAATTTATTAAATAAAGATGTCATTTTTTTCTTTTCATATAGGTCATTTTGAAACAGTCTCTCTACTAATTAAAAATAAGGTTGCGTAACACTAAACCTCTTTAGATCTCATATGTTAGTGAAATTTCTAATGTTGCGGTGTTGTTGTTTTTACATGTTTATATTATTTATATTGGTATTTATTGTCAAAATAAAGATTAATACGAAATAAGGAATCAAAGAACAATGGATAAGTCAAATAAAGACTTTTATTTTTAGAAAAAAGAGTCAAAAATACATTGCAACTACTCATCCGTAAATAAAAATATAAATAAATAATTTTAAAATATAAATCACATATAATAGAATAAAATTTATTAAATAATTAATAATAATAATTTTTATATAATTAATAATATAATAATAAATTTTTATTAAAATTTTTATTATTTTAAAATAGAAAATATATAAAAAATTATTTATCACAGTTGCGCGTGACTTTTTAATTGGACATGATTTCTGTTTTAAAATCACAACGTTAAACCTTTAGTAACAACCATTTTAATATCAGGGGTATAATAGTCATTTATTATACATTACATTACATTCCATCCATTTTTTAAATAATGTTTCACTATGTTATATTATGAGTCTTTCCATTCCTCCCAAACAGTTTTTTACTATATTACATTCCATTCTATTATAAACTATTCCCTTCTGTTCCATTCAGTTCTATTAATTAACATCCAACTAAATAGCTCTCGATAATTCCTAACGAATTCCTTGGCTTTAGCACTTGAAACACACCTGAGATGAGTTTAAGTTGCTTATTTGAGTTAGACAAGCATTAGAATCCTTGCCAGTAAGTGTCGCCAATAATTATGACATATCAACACCTAAAGTGTCACTAAACACTTGTTGCCTTCTTTGTCTTCTTGAGAGTTCTGGACATTCTCTTCTAAACGTCAAATGTCTTTCCATCAAAGGTTATGTTAACTTCTGCAACAGAAAACTCTATTTTTTATACAATTAGAAACAGCTTTTACAAATTGGAGATGGGAAGAATGGATGCATCATTCTGAATTGTAAAAGATAAAAACTTTTGTGAATCATTTTGAGTAATCATGGCCATCTCTTACAGGAATGGTCTAAGCTAAAGGTCAGAAGTTTGCGTTACGTCTGACATGGCATGAGAGAATGCTATTATACGTGGTTGTTTCAGTGTCGTGAGACAGATGCAACTGACTTCCATGGTTGATATAATAATATCCAACACATTTAGCAGAGACACTCACACAAACGGACACATATATATATATATATATACATATCCTTTTTCCTTTTCATTGTTTGTACCTAACTACGACTGATCATGAGCTTCTCTTACCATCTCAACCTTTCCACTTGCCAATTGCCCATTTTCACCTGCATAGACTTGTCTTGTTCTGGGGAGTTATGGGAGTACCCTAAAGCAAATCCGAGGGAACCACTTAGCATACCTTTGCACATGGTTCCAAGGGAACAGCCCCAACAGAATCTTACGGTTCAGCCCTACTGTTTTTATGGTGGACCAATTTACAGAACACTAAAGCAAGCTTTGTCACACCAGTTTTTTTTCTTTTTTTTTCTCTTCATGCATTAGTATTAGCTCCCTATTCCTTGGTACTCTCCTTCTTACATGGGTCATTCCAAAAGCATGTTTCTTAGGTTCATATATGTTCATTTTAGCCAACTCCAATCCCACATGAGATGTTGTGGTACTCGACAAGAAACCTCGACTCCTCCCTTCCATCGTGTGTAAGTTATCATCGGATGCTCTCCACCACGTTTTTGGAGACCCTTTTTGCTTCTTGGTTGGGTGATTAAACAACATTTTCCATCCAACAATTCAAATATACGTCACTCATGTCTACTTTCCATGCAGTGCATTCATCGGGCCTTACGGCCCTGATATTATTAGTGGCACTGACATGTACATTGTTTACACTTTGTCTTAGGATGCAAAAATTATCAACTAATCCTTCTTGTCTCATGCACTTGTTATTTCAAGTTTGCAAACAACATATGTCAAAGTTAACTAACTAACCCTTGTCTTTAGTTCCTAAAATAACAGATTAGGTAGGGTTTAGGGAATTGAATTTGTGCACTAATCATTTGGTTTATTCCGACGCGTGAATTGCACGCGATCCAGTAAGAGATTGGTGAATTGGACACAAAGACAAAAGAACTAGCTAGTGCAAGAAAAGGGCATCTAAGTTTGATCCAGTCAGTGATTGTGTAAGCAATAATTGAACATAGAGGTCCATGCAAGACATAACGAAAAGGGATCACACAAGTGCAAGATATGAGACACGTGGGAAAGAAGTTCCTCTCCATTAGTGAGTTGGATGATTATTTCTTCTACACTAACACCGTATAGTTTTACACACCACAGGTTTTCAGTCTGTGGTGTCTGAAAAGTTTCAGACCATCAGGCGGGCGAGTCATTGTCCTTTCTCTCAAAATATACGCAATATGGTTGTGGTGCCTTTCAGGAGTTATGATAGTTTCTCATCCTAACTAATCCAAGCTTTTCATCACCCAAATACTAACGTCAAGTAATGATAATGCTATGAAGCGATGACAGAGTCACAAGGTTCAGGGAAATATAGAGTAAAATGACACAGAAACACGCCTTCTTCGAATGGGATGTTTTGGGGTTGGATTGGGGTCCTTTTAGTTTGGTCTGTTCCCTAGAGGAAGGAAGTCAAGTTTTCAAAGTTTTGTTTTTGACCATAAACCGTGTCCTTTCAGTACATTCTTGTTACGGTGCAATAACATTAAATGAAGGCAAAGCTCAAAGATAAGGATTCAAACTGACCATACCTGACCTGTGTTTTGATGCATAAAGTAATAACAATAATATTAATAATAATAATTAAGTTGAACTTTATTCTATACACGTAAAACATTCAATGCAAACGTCCGTGACAGGGAGTGAAAAGCTGTGAAAGCAGTAAAAGAGGAAGCTGTTACAGGGATGAAAATGGCTTTGGACGAGTTCCTGGTTTGTATTTCCTTGAGCAGGAAAGTGTTTTGGGAAACCAAAGTGCAGTCTGAGGACATTCCTTACTTGGAAATGTGACTCTTCCTTTTAACTGGGTTAAATTGAGGCTTGCTTTTGAATGTGCGAACGAAGGAAGAATGTATATATAAATCTTCTGTTTGATTTGACTCATCACGTTGTCCGTAATCAAAGTTGATTCATTTCAAGAACAGCTAAATTAAATACTGTTCAACCCCATCAATCTAACTTGTAACTTGTTCTCTTGCTATAGCTACGGTACAGGTTCTGACAAACAAACAGTTTGATGTTATTAACACTAATAAAAAGTTAATTTAGAATGTTAAATACTATAGCTAAACTCGCAAAATTGATCAGTACACTTTATTAGAAACTGCTTATTATATGCCAATAACATTCATCCAAATCTTTAAATAGATACCAGTAATAGGATTTGAAAAGTTGATGCCAACATAACCGATAACTAGCTATGTGTTCATAGTAGCTTAATCTAAAATTTTTATATTATTCTGCATTGCCGTAATTAGTAGAAAAAATTGGTTCCGATCCGATTGTTTTTGACTAGTCAAAATTCAGACAATGCTTAGGTTAGCAAAAGGTCATAAAGGTTCAGTGATTAGGTCAAAAGGACGTGTGAGTCCAGCATTCAGTGAAACTCCTTGACTTTTGCAAGCTCATAAAAAGATAAAATAGCATTGACCAAATCCATCAATTTGATGGTTAATCACAGTTTAGGAAGAAGGACCACAGAACAGAATAGAATTGTATATATATATATATATTTGTATGCAAGTCTTTATCTCTACAATAACATATGAGATTGTTGAACGTGAGACTAGCCCATGAAAGAGACAGAAAGAACAGGTGGGAAGATAGGGATCAAAGAGATGACGTTAAGACAATACCCTTTTTTGGACTGTTATAGTTTTGTTGTGGGAAAAGGGTGATGCATCGAGTAATTGTTGTTTTTTTGTTCTGATGGAGGAGGAGCGGTAGGGTTTTATGGTTGTTGAGTCAACTTCAGGTGGTTAGCTGAAACCAAAGTTAAACCCCTATCTCTCTCTCTCTTTTGTTTCTGATTGAAATGGAACAGTGAGGGGGCTAGGTTATTTACTGTTGTTGACTGTGGGCTGTTATGTCAAGCTCACTCCCATCCCATTTGAAACGAAAGGTGTCGTGTCGTAGACCTGTACAAGCTCAGCCTAGCAACACTTAGAACATTTTGGTCTTTCTTGTCGAGAGACTCATCACACGTGTGATGGCTCGTAAGATAAGAAGATGATATAAGTGCGAACTAGTTAAAGCTAAAAAGGCATTATTCAGGTTGTTAACTACTTCTGTAATCTATCCCTCTCTCGCGTGTAGCTGTGTGTCTCCTCCTGAGTCCTGACCTGATAGATATATAGAAAAGAGCTCACTTTGCTGTACCTTTTTAAGTGTTTTTCTTTTCTTTTCTCACAATCTGTCAAAAACTTTTGCTTCTCTCCTAATCTTTAGTCTCAGACTATGACTTTGTAACAGTTGTATAACAGCATCTGTCAGAGGAGAAATGAAGGCATGAGTAGCTGGAGTTCTGCTCTATATATTTTATGTGCATCATCCACACATATCATCATCATCGTCATATATGGCCTGATTTTTTGGTTTTCAAAGTTTCAAACGATCCCTTGTATCCATCTCTCTTATTCTCTGTTGTAGCTCCTTGATTCTCTACTATAGGGAATGGCTTATACAGACATTGGGTCTCTCTCGCTTGGACCTAACTATAGAGTAATGCCACCTGTTCCGTCCTCTTCTAACGAGATGGAAGATGGGTCTCCAACTACTCGGGGTTTTCATTTCATGGGCAACTGTAGTAACGATGACGTTGTTGTAGAGCGAAAGGGCTCCTATTCAAGTGATGGGTCTGGAGAGCACAATGAAACAAATCGCAATGCTAACTCAAATGAAGAAAACCCTAGTGAAAACGTTA
The DNA here is from genome assembly GCA_025629805.1 of Erythroxylum baracoense. NCBI lineage: Eukaryota > Viridiplantae > Streptophyta > Magnoliopsida > Malpighiales > Erythroxylaceae > Erythroxylum > Erythroxylum baracoense. Next base: position 25,306,330 of record JAOTAY010000006.1, on the reverse strand, counting down.
ATGTTGGGAAGGAAACAGACAGTAATGGGCAGTCAAAGCTTTGTGCGAGAGGGCATTGGAGGCCTGCAGAAGATACTAAGCTGAAAGAACTTGTAGCTCTCTACGGTCCTCAAAACTGGAACTTGATAGCTGAGAAGTTGGAAGGTAGATCAGGTAAGAGTCAACATCTGTTTGCTTTTCTTTTCAAGTTCTTATCTTTATGATGTAGGCAACACCAACCCTGCTACGACGATACTTATACTACTATCTTATGCTTCTTTCAAGGCAAGAGTTGTAGACTGAGATGGTTCAACCAGTTAGATCCAAGGATAAACAGAAGAGCTTTCACTGAGGAAGAAGAAGAGAGGCTCATGCAAGCTCATAGACTTTATGGGAACAAATGGGCCATGATAGCCAGGTTATTCCCGGGAAGAACAGATAACGCAGTGAAGAATCATTGGCATGTTATTATGGCAAGAAAATATAGAGAACAATCAAGTGCATACAGAAGAAGAAAACTAACTCAACCTGTATACAGAAGAATGGGTGAAATTCCAAGCTTTGTCTGCAGAGAGAATAGTTCAACAAGTGGACCAGAACCACACGAGTACGGTCTTAATAATCCTAGTGCTGGAGGACAAAGCAGTTTGTCTTCTTTTTCTTTTGGATCCCTCACTACTGGTCCTTGTAGCAGAGTGATTGATTATGGCTTAAATGTGTCAAGCCACATGACCAATGAAGGTGAAGCAGTCTCAAGCATGAAGGTCCCTCTCAGCGGGTTAGGTGGGCAGCGGACACCCTTTGATTTCTTCCCTGGTGTGTGTCCCTTAAGATTTCATATCTCTCTCTTTCCTGCAACTTGGTGGATTTGGGTTTCTGTGCTGGTTGTCATTGGTTTTCATGGAAATGTTCGTGGTTAAACTGTGTTGGTTGATTACTTTTTAACTCTTTCTGTTTCATTGATTGGAACAAATGACAACCCTTTAACCTCATTTGTTGTCTTAAATTCTGATGAGCATTTCTAGTTGTTTTCACGTTTGTTTGTGATTGGTTTTGTGTGTGTGTGAGTGTCCTCTCAGGTCCCAAGATCAATGACATGATGGGCATTTTCAGTCAGACCAGATGTTGGGAAAGGCCAAGTGATGAACCCCACATTTCTAACTTCAACCCCCAACAGCCTCCATACATAATGGCAATGCAACAGAACTACCAAAGCTCTCATTGTTTCCCAGATTTTACACCCCAGTTCCCAGGCAACGAGCCTTCAACTTCATCATCAGCTAATGCTGCAGATAATAACAGAATGACTAGTCATTTTGAGACAATCCCACCACCATTCTTCGACTTTCTCGGGATAGGAGCCACATGAAGTTACAAGAAAAGAAATGCTGAAAAGTTTTTATCTTTTTCGTTTCCCATCACAGAGAGTCATCATCAGCGAGTCTTAATGTGGATGTCGACCAACATTAGAGGCAAAAGAGAAAAAGAAGTATTGTAGTAGCTTTCACTTGTGTGACAGTTGCAGATAAAACTTCTATCAGTATGTTGATGTGTCTCACCAACTTTTTCCTGGGTAACCCCTCCCCCTCGCCTCTACTCAGATGAGACCCTTTGAAAAACTGAAATAAAACAATAAACTTCGATTATTATTATTATTCTTTCTCTCCTGTATTCTTTTTGTTTTTCTTTATGATTTCTCCTGCTAGTCCTTTTCTGGCTTTTCTTTTATTGGTATGTCATTTGCCAGTTGCGATGATCGTTGTCCTTTACATATGTACCAAAAGAACCATTCCATGGATGAAATTAACTATTTGGACTACACTGAAAATTTGGAAGAAGAGATACTGATCATAACCAGACTAGATTGTTAAGTAATAGAATCCAAAACCAACATTAGATTATGTAGTTTTAAAACCCTTTTTCTTGTTCAGATTTATCTTGTATTTGGTTTGCTACTGCAAAAACCAAAAGTGTTTGACGCTGCAGAAAGACAAAAAACAAGACATTGAATCCTTCACATCCTTTTCTCATGGCCCTGCAAAATTCAGGCACAAAAACTGCAACAGAAAAAAATGACACAAACACACGAAACCCACCTCAAAAACTGTCATATTGATTATGGAAACTGTTGAACATGAACAGAATCTTCTGATGAATTGAATTCATGCCACCCACATGTGGAAGATTGCTGTTTGAAACTGTCTTTACTTGCCTACGCGAACTCTTATGTAATGCTTTCCTGCTGATACAAGAAACATGTTATATTTGGTCCTTTTTGACATGATCTACGGATTCACTGTTCTCAACAGCGGTAGTCAGAATTCATATCTTAAAATTCTTTTTGCCATTTTCTTTTTTCTCTCTTGGTTATCCCATTCTATATTTTATGTCTACTATCACTCATCAATGGCTTCAATTGATATAGGTAGTTGAGACTTTTACTGTTATTTGTAAACCAAAGCATGAAGAGTTCAGTTGATAAATTCTGCATCATTGTTGCTTGTTTATACAGTGTGTCTAACACGTACTCATTTGCTTTTGATTTTCCAAAATTCATGTCTCTAGAGGATTAGTTATTAAACTCTTAACCTCAAATCAAAACAAAAATAACAACCACCCGGCTGAAATTTAGTTGACATGTAGAATTTTAAGAAGTCTAATATTAAGCAACTTTATCATTAATTAGTAGAGATATTGTTTTCAAATAGTGCTTAACAAAGGCGTTCTATTGCGTTGTAGATTCTTATCCAAGACTTGTATCATTTGATGATGCCATGGGAATCGCTAAAAACATGTAAAGTCTATGATTAACCCAATAACGAAAGTTTCGTAAGAAGACTTGAGCAGGCTATCATGAGACAAAAGATCTTCTTTCTAAAGAGATTCAATTTGAAACTATTATATGTCCAAGGTCTAATATTGGAATAATTTCAGAAGTTTTCCTTGATTTTGTCTGTGTCAATAAACAATTTGAAATGTCTCGATACATATATAAATGGAACTTTATATTAATCAAAGTTTTCGTTTTGAGTTGCTCAAAATTTAAAATTATTTTTCTATATAATCTTTCTATTTCTCAAGCAGTTCTTTTATTAAAAATGTAAAAGATATATTTTAGTGCTTCATTTCTTATTAAAATTTCAATTACTACTTTAAATTTTATTTTTCATTTAATAAATTCAAGAAATGTAAATTATAATTGAACATTTTAGCGTTATTTACACTAGATATCTCTATAGTTTAGATATGTTTTAAATCAGTTTCTAAATTTTAAAAATTATAGTTGACCCGTTAGAGTTTAGTTTTATTTACACTCGACCGTCCAAGCGTTACTCTTCATTAGAAAACCTAAGAAAAAATATTAAAACAACATCATTTTGTGTTATATGACACAACATGTACAAGGGTTAAAAGTTTAAATTCATCTCAAATTTGCAATCCTAAATTCATCTGCATGAAGAGTTCATAAGTTGCAAATAGGCAAACGTTTAGAGGCAAGCAAAATCTATCACAATCTGGGTTACGTCTGTAATTGTTATTTGTCACTTTGGTAGCCATTGCAAATTTAGGCTTTTCAACTCTAAATTTGTCTGTTGCTTTAGAAGGTTTTGGACATTTTTAGTAGACGTGTTTGGAGGTAAGAAAGATCATGAGTTTGTAAAAAAAATTCCAGTTTAGGCTTTCACCCTTGAATTCATATGTTGCTTTGATTGGTGTTGGGACACCTTTGAGAGACAGTCTTTTGAGGTAAGCGAAATCACAAGTTTCTGAAAGTGATTACTTATGTTAGGTGTGTGATAAAATGTCCTATAAATAATTTTAGTGTTGTTTTCCTCGTGAGTGATAGTGTGATCATTTGTGATAGCTTTCTTGAAAAGAAATTAGTAAAGCAATGTTTGAGTTGTCTTTATTCTTTAAAATATTATGTTCTATGTAATTATTATATAAACCACTATTTTTTTTCTAGACCCAAACCTTTTTCAATGTTATCAAATTATAGTTCTTTGAAAAAAATAATCTAAATAATTGTGTTTGTTGAAAAAATACAATGGTTGATAAACTTCTTACATCTTGTGATAGCAAAAAAAAAAAAAAGGCTTTTGATCTATAATCATCTACATTAACAATGACAAGTGTGCAACAATATATCCATACATACCACATTCATAGACAGGAGGTTTCTTTACTAATGTCTTGGATAATAAAGAACCTTGGAAAGGAGGTTTATTAACAACAACAACACCTAATATACAATTTGCTGATACACGGGATTTGAGGAAATCCAATAGTAAGCAATAGTAAATAACTTTACTCTTAATTAGTAGAGAGGTTGTTTCTAAAAAATAGGAGATTTATTAAATGATTAAAAAATGTTGTAAATTCTATGTATAGCTTAATTAATCTTAAAAAAGGAGCATCACTAGAAAATTATAACTATTTTTGTTGCTTATTGGAAGGAAAGAATATTGCAATTTCTTCGAGTGGTATGATAAAAAATTTACTTCAAAAAGTGTGGATACAATATATAACTTAATGGAAAAGAACATGATAATGTTTTACAATGAACATAAGGGAGATGATAGTAAACTTAATTAGGTGTGAGATTTGATAATCTTGTCTTAGATTATGTTTGGTGTTGACACTTATGCGATAAATTGAAGCATTATATATGTATATGGTAAATGGTATTTGTAAATATATATTGAACGTGTATATTTTACATGTTACATAGGGTTGAATTAGTTGATTTTTTACACTTTTATAGCTAGAAGATGTTTAAAAGTGGAGAAGTTAGTAAAAAAAATGCATAATAGGTGCCAAATATATCAAAGAGACAAGTGCAAGTCTTTTATGAAGTTCAAAGGAGTGAAAAATATAATAAGAATTATGCCAAACATATTTTTGGTGACAGCCATTAGTATACTCTACCTTATAATGATTAAAAGTTTCAGAGCAAGACTAATAATAGCGTGGATGCTAGTCTAACACCAGGTCTTGTGAATAATTTTTAAGGGCATATTAAATCACAAGTTTAAGCATTTTAAGACTTTACTTTTCAATTAGAGCTATGAATACTATCATTAGAGTTCTTTGTAATGGACTTTGAAAGCCTATGACAACCTCCTTTATTATTAAGATTTTAATTTTAGGGTTTCTTTATACTAAAGAAGAATTTGGAGTAAGATTAGAGGAGACTTTGATAACTCTTTCGGTTCTTTCTTCCCTTTCTTTCTTTTAGGTTAAGATTATTATACTTTAGTTTACTTTTAGTTATGTTAAGATTGTTCTACTTTAGTTTAGTATTAGTGTTAATTATTTTATTTAAGTGGTTAAAACTCTAGTTAGAGTTAGGCATATAGCTTGGGATGAATTCTTAAATTATTAATATATAATTTAATTATTTATTGGTTGAATTTATTCTCTTTGATTTTAATGTACATTTATGCCTAATCATCGTAGATTCAGTTTAGGTATTGTATGAAGGATTAAGTTATGATTCGCGTATAAGGAAATTAAATATCTTAACTAGAGAAGGAAAGTATCATGGACTATTGGTTGAATTGTATTACCTAATTGAACATACATATGTGCCTCGAGAAAAGGCACAGATACTTTATATTAATTTTTATTTCAATCTAGATTACCAAATTTGCATGATAATTGGAGTTCCAGATAAGTTAACTCTGAAATTCTAGTATTAGTTTTGTTGATTTCTCTTTGTTTAATTACCTCGTCCTTGTTAGTTTATCAATTTCATTATTTTTCCTTAGAATCAAAATGGAAGATCACCAATACTGCAAATATGTTTATCTAAAAGGTCATTAATACTACACGTAAGATTATCTAACAATGATCAATATATTTAAAATATTATTAATACTGCACAAGAGGTTGTCCAAAAGATCATCAATACATATAAAAGATCATTAATTTTTAACGGAGAAATACATTTTAGGTTGTCCAAAAAGTCATAAATACATAGGAACATATGTTATACATATTAATATAACCAACTAGATGGTCTACCCCTAAGGATAAAGGTTGTTAATTCTATTTACTTCTTATCCTTTTGGTTGGTCTAACACTTTCTTCTGTTCTTAACCTCGTTCTTAATCTTCCAACTTTGTTGCTGATAGTCTTTTCCTATGTTCTACTTTCTTAAATTGGTGTCTTACCTTTGTTTTGTGATGCATTAAGTACTACTTCCTAAGAAGACATATGCGCTTGACCCTCTATGAAAGATTAACAATGATGTCATTTATACATGGTCGGCCCTGGGCATGGGTAGGGCGGGCATCCGCCCAGGGCTCATCCTTACAAATAATAAAATAGAGCTTATTTTTATCCTCATAAAAAATAAAATGAAACAAAATAGGGTCTACTCTTGACTTCATAAAGAATACCAAAAAGGGTCTATATTTTGTTTATTTTTATTCTCTGTGAGAGCCCAAAAATAAGCAAAATAGGAACTTTTTTTTTACTTTACCCAGGGCCTATAAAATATAAGGAACGGCTCTGCATTTATATACATTATATTATTTATCAACATTATATATGGAAGCTTACCATGTCACGACCTAAAATGGGTGCGTGATTGGCATGAGAGACCAAGGTTCAAAACCCCAGATCACATGTAAGCCTACCATTGGCGATAAAATAAATTCAAAACCTAAAAACACAGCAAGTTCATACAATACAATAACAATAATGCACGTCAGAAAGAAGTTTTACAACTCATGAAATCATGTCACTACTGACGCTACAATATAAGATAATGAAAATAAAGAAAGAACATACACAACGTAGGTAAGTCGCAGCGGACACGTCACGGGAGCTTCACTGCTGTGAAGCTGATGGTAGCTGACCTGAAAAATAAAGTTGAGTGGAGTTAGACCTCGCTGAATAAGCTCACACTGTCTTACGATACCCAATGCTATGCACACAATCATGCATGAATATCAAAATACATCCAATCACATCAACAACACAAATAAATTGTAGGGGAGAATATCTGTAAGACCCTAATCTCCAAGGGTAAGCCCTCAAAACTCTAAACCTCGAATATATGAGGGGAGCTATGCATCACCAACAACCCAGCCATGCTCTTATACTCATGTAGCCGTAAGACTCTTTTAATCCAAAGGGGCTGCGGGGAGCCAAGCATCACCAATAGACCCACCCTCGTTCAAAACGTCCAAAGTCATAAGCATCACAAATAAGGGTCCGATTGGAAGCCAAGCATCAACTAAGATCGGCCTATAACATATCTCAATATCATAACAAACAACTCTCATAATCATAACCAGTGCATATCTGGTCCTGATGCATACCCATCAAGTAGCACGTCCTATAAATCTTTTATTCCCCACAATCGAACATAACAATACATACCAACTTATTAAGCCTGCAATTTATTAAGTAAACATTCAGTTATACAATGACCAATGCATGTATGCAATACCCAACTCAACGTATCCACTCAACTAATTCAATATAAAGGATTATACTAAAGCGATTATACATTACTGTACATACGCGTTTGCTAGTTATGCATTGCTACATGCTGTCATCTATACCAATATTAAACAGTATTTATTTGTTGGTACAATTATGGTAACAATAAGTCTATACGAACTTACCTGGTAACCGAACTCATCCATCCGAACCTTCCAATGAGGGTTCTGCTCCTGCTATACCAAATAAATCAAAAGAAAATATCTTAATCAGTGCTAATTAGGAGTTATTGGACTTAAATAACAATTTAGGTATCATTCGAATTACCTAAACAGTCTATTTATGAAAATCGGAAAATTTTCCTATTCTCGCCTAAACATTCCGTGATTTTTAATTTACAAATCGTTGAAAATCTCACTATGATCCTTTAGAGAAAAATGAGTAATCTAATTTTTAGAAATTTTAGAAATTTTTCATAAAAGTGACCAAAATGGTCACCAGAACAATACCTCCTGCGACTGGAATATTCCTCTGATCACTAAAATATTCCCTCAGATCACTGAAAAATCTTTAGTCTTAGAATTCAACAATTTTTATACCAAATGAAAGCTCTTGATGAGTAAACCAACTTTCTCCAAAGCAACATACTCAGATTCTCAACAGATTTAAACGAATTGAAGAAAAATTAATCAAAACCCTAACCTCTTTTTCCATTAATCGGTGGCGATCCAGGTGGCGGTTGGTGACGAGACCATTGGGCTTTTGTTCCTGACGTCGAGATGAGTCAAATGGTGGTGGTGGTGACCGATAACAACCACCGAAAGCGACGGATTGATGATTGGCATTTTTTGTCAATTTTTCTCCTCAATTTTTGCAAAATGGGTATGGTTATGACGGGCTCGTCGAGAGGAAGAGATTGGTATATAACACTAACCGATTTGATTCATTAGTAGTGAAGAATGGTTAGAGAGAGGGAATTGTGAATAGTAACTTTTGGGAGGGGTTAAAATGAAATTATGAGAAAATGGGGAAAAGAAGAAAAAGTCTCTTATATATATAGCACATGGGATGTTACATTCTCTCTCCCTTACAAAAAATTCATCCTCGAATTTTATAATAAGGTTTATTAAGGAAACAAGTATGGATACAATTCTCTCATCTCTCGCTCTGTCTCCCAAGTGGCTTCTTCAATGTGACTATTCCTCCACATCACCTTAACAGTGGGAATTTGTTTTGATCGAAGCTATCGCACATGGGAATCCATAATAGCCACTGGCTCCTCTTCATAGGTTAAATTCTCGCTTACTTCTATGCTCTGCGATTGGAGTACATGGGAAGGGTCGAGAATGTACTTGTAAAGCATAGAAATATAGAATACTAGATGGACTTGGGCCATATCCGAAGGTAATGCCAATCTGTATGCCACATTTCCAACCCTTTTAGTTTGGTCCAATATACCTTGGAGACAATTTTTCTCTCTTTCCAAACCTCATCACACCTTTCATTGGAGATACTTTAAGGAATACGAAATCTCTGACTTGAAACTCTATTTCCTTATGCTTCAGATCAGCATAACTCTTCTGTCCACTGACAGCGGTCTCTAGCCTTTGCTTGATCAATGAGATCTTCTCTAACGTGATCTTAATTAATTTTGGGCCCTCCAACTACCTCTCGCCTACCTCCTCCTAAGATATCAGTGACCTGCATTTTTGTCCATACAATACCTCGTATGGTGCCATCTTAATACTACTGCGGTAGCTATTATTGTAAGTGAACTCAATCAAAGGTAAGTGACAATCCCAACTACCGCCAAAATCTATCACAGACATCCTCAACATATCCTCTAAGGTTTGAATTGTCCTTTCAGACTATCCATCATTCTATGGATGAAATTTCGTACTAAAATCTAATCTAATGCCCAAAGCCTCCTATAATTTTTTCCAAAACTGAGATGTAAACTACGATATCCCCGATTTGAAACTATTGGTGCATGTACTCCATGGAGGCACATTATCCAATCAATATAATCTTGAGCGAGATTGGACATCGAATAAGTAATCTTCACCGGTAGAAAATGTGTTGATTTCGTTAGTCTATCTATAATCACCCAGATTGAATCACATCCAGTTCTTGTATAAGGTAAGCCAATCACGAAATCCATCGTGATCCTCTCTCATTTCTATTCAGGAATTGGCAGTGGATGTAGCTTACCGGAGGGCTTCTGATGCTCAAATTTTACTTATTGACATGTCAAGCATTTAGAAACATATTTAGCCATATCTTTCTTCATACCATCCTATTAGTACATATATCTAATATTATGGTACATTTTGGTAAAACCTGGATGCACATTGTATGCAGCATAGTGTGCTTCCTCTAGAATCTCCTTTTCAAGTTTTCTATACCTAGAACACACAATCTCCATTTCATTTTGAGGATGCCTCCTTTATCGATTTCAAAATCTGCACGTTGTCCTTCCTGAATTTCATAAATAAGTTGTTGAAATTTAGGATCTTGACCTTAGGCGATCCTAATCCTGTCCAATAATACTGACCGTACCCAGATGCTAGCCAGTAAAATTCTTGCATCTGAAATATGAAACTAAGTACCTCGATCCATCAAATCATGCAACTCCTTGGTCAAAGCTCTCCTCTCTATTACGATATGCACCAAACTACCTGAGGATTTCCTACTTAAAGCATCTGCCACGACATTTGCCTTTCCTGGATGATGATGGATCGTACAGTCGTAATTTCATCCACCTTCTTTACCTCAGATTTAGATCTTTCTGTTGAAATATATACTTTATACTCTTGTGATCTGTAAAAATCTCACATGTCTTACCATACAGGTAATGTCGCCAAATCTTTTAAGCAAAGATTACTGCTGCCATCTCTAAATCGTGCGTAGGATAATTTTGTTCATGTTTCTTCAGTTGTCTGGAAGCATAAGCAATTGCCTTACCATTTTGCATCAATACACATCCAAGTTCAACTCTTGAAGCATCACAGTTCAATTGAAATCCTCCACCTTCCGTTAGTAAAGCTACTATTGGAGTTGAAGTTAAATACTCCAATTTTTGAAAACTCTTCTCGCAAGCATCAGACCAAATAAATTGGACATTCTTTTGCATCAATCGGGTCAACGGGACTGCTATCTTAGAAAAATTTTAAACAAATCTTCGATAGTAACCTGTTAACCTGAGAAAACTCCGTACCTCTATCACGGTCTTATATTGTTCCCAATTCATCACAGCTTCTACCTTCTTAGGGTCCACTTGTATTCTGCCTTAAGATACTACGTGTCCTAAGCATGCAACACTCTCAAGCCATTCACATTTTGAGAACTTGGCATACAATTGATGTTCTCGAAGTGTCTGCAATACCAATCTTAAGTATTTGGCATGCTCCTTATCTGTCCACGAATACACCAAAATGTTATCAATAAAAACAATCACAAACTTATCCAAGAATGGCTTGAATACTCTATTCATTAGATCCATGAAAGTTGTTGGAGTATTTGTAAGGCCAAAAGACATTACTAAAAACTCATAATGGCCGTACCGAGTTCTAAAGGCAATCTTAGACACATCATCCCTATTGATCCTTAGCTGATGGTATTATGATCTTAGATCAATCTTAGAAAAGTACTTAGCACCTTGAAGTTGGTCAAACAAATTGTCAATTTGAGGTAGTGGATACTTTTTGCAGATAGTCACCTTATTTAACTGTCGATAATCAATGCACAATCAGAGAGAACCATCCTTTTTCTTCACAAACAGTACCTGTCCACCCTATGGCGAAGTGCTAGGTCTGATAAAAACCCTTATCTAACAAATCTTGTAACTGCTTCTTTAATTCCTTGAATTCTGCAGGTGTCATTCTGTCTAGTGGTATAGAAATTGGAGCTATACCAGGTACTACGTCAATACAAAATTCAATTTCTCACTCAGGAGGTAAGCCTGGTAACTCCTCAGGAAAAACATCTGGAAACTTCCGAACTATTGGAACACTTTGGAGACTGATGCCCTCTATGTCTGAGTATCTTATTGGCTACTACTGCTAAAACTATATTGGAAGGGGTAGTTTTTCCATCCCCTTAAAGATAAACTCTACATCCCCTGGAATTTTAAACATCACTTCCTTTTTTCTACAATCCAAGGTAGGATAATGATGGGATAACCAATCCTTTCCCAATATTACATCAAAATCCATAACTGGCAATACCATAAGATTCGCTACCAATCTCCTACCATTAATCTCCATTGGACACGAGTAGTAGATTAAATTTGCCTCTATGACATCAATAAGAGGTGTAGATACTGACAGAGATTCATCCATCCTATCTGGTGCTATTTCTAACCTCATAGCAAAGTTGGGTGACATGAAAGAATGATCGCTCCTGAATCTATCAAAACTAGAGCTTTTATTCCACATACGAGAATGATACCTGATACCACTACATTGGAAGCCTATGCATCTTGAGGGGTTAGAGTGAATGTCTTAGCCTGACCACGTCCTAACTGCTAAGAGCTAGAGGATTGTCCTAAACTGCAGCCTCCAGATCTACCTTCCAACTGTCTCCCTCCAAATCCTCGCCCCTGTTGACCACCAAACTGTGATCCCCTTTGTGGCTATTGAAATGGAGGCTGCACCACATTTGAAGATGATTGTTGATATCCCATCACAGGGCAATCTCTGATCAAATGCCCATACTGGCCACATCTGTAGCAAACTCCTGGTGGTATGTGACATGGACCCTGAAGTACTCTACCACACTGCTAACAAATGGAAGAAGTTGAGCCTGAACTACTATGCCCTGAGCTTTGCCTGCTACTGCTACTACCTACATCATGAGTGAATCTGAATCCTTCCAGATGTCTACGACCAGATCTCACATTTCTATGAGCTTGAGTAGCCCTCTGCTAAGAACTTCCACTCTGGCTGAACCCTGGAAAAAAGTTTAATTACTGCTATTGTCGTTGCTGAAAACTAGAGGATCCTGTGAAGTGCTTCCTTCTCTGCTCTCCTATAAAGAAGGTACCCTGCTCTACCAGAATTCTCTCTAACTGCTTGGCCATATCCACTAAGGTAAAGAAATTCTCTCGACAGCTCATAGTCATGCTGATGAAAAGAGGTCTCAGCCTTAACACATATTAGTTGTTCTTCCTCAGCTCATCTGAACCAATCTCTGGGGCATAACGACTCAAGCAAATAAAGTTTGTGCTGTACTCATCCATTGTCCTATCTCCACAGTGTAGGTTCAGCAACTCTGATATGGGCATGTCACGAGTTGCAAAGGAGAGGAAGTAATCTATAAATCTCTCACTAAACTGCGACTAAGTCAATGTACCCAAGTATGGAAGAATATGATCTCGGTACCAATCCTTGGCTATTCCTTGCAGAGACATCTTTACGAGACCCATCAGCTATGTATTAGAACAATGCAGCCTCCTGCCTAGCATCTCCACCTTATCAAGAAAATCAATAGCCTCCCGAGGCCTAGTTTCGTCAAACTCTATCAGACGAAACCTTGCATATGCCATAGATAATTGCATAGCCGACCTCTCTTGTTCTAGGACTACCATTGGGGTAATTGGCCATTGCTGTTGTTACATCATCATTATCGAGTCTCGAAACATAGCATTATTAGCCTTTATCCCTAATAGGAATCCTGCATATCAAATGTAAATG
>JAOTAY010000006.1:25242875-25273811 GCA_025629805.1 Erythroxylum baracoense | reverse complement strand
AGCATGAGATGCCTCGATTTACCACACTTGGACCCGTTTCTCAGGTCCGACCCGTTCTCTGGAAACGGGATGTTACAATATTCTTAGGCAACTTAGGATGAATATTTCATACCTTTGAAGGGTTCGAAGAAAGTTCAAAGTGGTCTGTTTAAGAATTCCCCTTTTAGTTTTTAATGCAATGCTTTTGATTCACCTTTAAGTGGTCAAAGAGGAGGATGCATGGATGATAAATACCTTCCTTTTCTGTTTTTCATATTTCCTTGCAGACAGTCTCAATATTAGTTCTAGTTAGGATATACTAAGGGAAAAGAAAAACAAGACAAATTGCATTTTTCTTGTGTGATTTAAAGTGTTAAGTCAAATTCAAGATTACAAAATTGGTTTTGGTTTTGGTTTTAGCTTCTAATGATTGTCTCATCCCACTAAGAAGAATTGTACTGAAGTTTTATCCATTTGAAGTTGAATTGAGTTATAAAAGTAACGCTTATTTTGGGTATTTGGGATAAGATCTATATGTAGTTCTATTTGTTGCTTATTTAAAAATAAAAATAAACTTTCCATATTCTTGCATGTCATTTAGTATCAAAATTAGTAAAACCATTGTTTCAAAAAGAAACTTATGTTACTTGTCTGCATGTGTTAATGGAATCACAACCAATTGTCACTTCTACTATAAGAATTCTGATTGTTATTTCTTTGACTTAACATGTCATACTGGAGGACATGTTCATATAAGGATAAGCAACTAATATCATATAACACTCAAATTATTAAGAAATAAATTTAGCAACATTTGGCTGAATGAGATTGGAATATATAACCAACTAAGCATATAAAAAACGAACAAGCAAGGAAATGTCTGTGGGAGTGTCCAAGGAATAACATGATGAAAAGTTAGCAGATCACTTAGGATAATCTAAGACCTTAAACAAGAACAGAAAAGATGGTCTATAGTTCAGTATTATTTTCTTTCAAGACAAAATGAAATCAGACAAGAAGGTAATTAAGTAAGCAACATAAACAACAAAAGCAGTTAAACAAGGTGATATAAACTATAAAGACAATTTAGATAATGAAATTTTCTTTTTACATCTTTTAATAAACAAAATGCATATATTTCAAGCACTACCCATTTATTTATTAGTATTTATTAAAAGAGGTTATGGAGAAAAAAAGGGGCTCACCTTTATTATCCATATTGTTAGTGGGTGAAATAACAACATTCAAACTAATGTGGACTATGTGTTAATCTTACTCAAATGTCCACCAACAATTATTAATTAAACAACAAATATAACAAAGACTAATTAATTATGCAATTTTTAACTAAGGCTGTCATAAAGGATAAATGATGAAGAAGGCATTAGATGATTGATGGGCTTATCCACAACCAACCAATTTCTATCTCATGATAATATAATTATGAATAATGAAAAGGTAAGTAAACCAAATGAGTCAAGAAAAAGAGCTTATATAATAATAACGCCAATGAGGCTGTAGTTTATTGATAGGGAAGGTTAAAGCCTCCTCCTTCCCTAACTTCCATTAACTTTTATTTTGGTATATTGGAATAATTAAATTTTATACTTCTTGAATGTTTACATCTATAGGTTAAAATTATTGTTTTGTGTGTGAGAAATCTCTTCACTTTTAAAATACTTTATCAAATTGTTCAACATCCTTTATTGTGCTTTAAATATGCTTTTATAGTACCATAAAGAAGAAATTTTGTATTTAGTTGGTGATTGTGTATAGGTTTTTTTGCAGATTCTGTGTTCCTCTATTTGATTGGAGCCAAAACCTCAGAATTTTTGTGGCATCTTCAGGTATATTCTCCCTACCCACCACATGTTCGATAAAAGAAACTGTTGTTAATGCGAATTAATAGTAACCATTATTGTTATTGTGAATAAGAAGTAATCATCTTACTAATTAGCTTGTTAATTAATTGTTTTATATATCGGTTGTCATTTCATTTTGTTGTATATTGTTTACGTAATTGGAGCGTATTAACTGAAACAACGTTATTGAGTGGATAGTAAACAACACCACATACCGTAATTACATAGGTTTTTTAAATGTAGTATTAAATAAAAAATGCATGTAATAACTTAATTATCTTCTTTTATTGTATAGCTAAATGGATAAGGGTTGGATATGTCATAAAAAATGGTCAACTGAATACATAGAAGGAGTTAAGAGTTTCATACAATTTGTAAAATATCAAATGGGTGATGAATGTAGTATTTATTGTCCATGCATCGATTGCTTAAATGTCGACTTCCAAAATCAAGATGTTGTATATAATCACTTGCTAATTTGAGGCATAGACAAACTTTATACTCTATGGCTTTACATGGTGAACGTAAGGAAGCAAGTTGTAGTAGAAGTGGCGGTACATGTTATGATGACAGTTACAATAATGATGTGGATGATTGTGATGTGAATGAGGATGGTGATGATGGGATTGACGAGATGTTAGACGATTGTCAGAATTATATGGAGACTATGAATGAAATAGGAATGCGTAACATAATTGGTAGTATTACAAAAGCTAATTTTGGGAAGTTATTGAAAGTTGCTCAAGAACAATTATATTCAAGGTGCTCTAATTTCTCACATCTATGATTTGTTGTGAAGTTATTGCATTTGAAGGTTTATAATAAATGGAGTAACAAGTCCTTTGACATGTTAATTGACTTATTGAACGATGCATTACCTATTGGACACAAGTTACCAAAATCTTACCATGATGCGAAGAAACTGTTAAGGGACCTTAGATTGGGATTTCAATTCATGCTTATAAGTATGATTGTGTTCTTTGTTGGAAGGAAAGTAAAGATCTTTAAGAGTGTCCTATTTATGGTATATCAAGGTGGTAGGTGGATGATGAGAGAGGGACAAAGATGTCGAATAAAATCCTTCGATACTTTCCTATTAAATTACAATTACAAAGACTTTTTGTGTCAATGAAAACAGCCATAGATATGAGGTGGCATAAAGAGAAACACATTGATGATAATATTATGTGTCATCCAGTAGACTCAACGGCATGGAAAGAGCTTGATAGAAAGTTTCCATGGTTTGGACAAGATTTTCGTAATGTTCGACTTGGATTGGCCTCAAATGGATTTAATCCTTTCGATAATATAAGTAATTCATATAGCATGTGGCCGATGATTATAGTCTCATACAATTTACCTCCATGGGAGTGTATGAAGGAACCTTTTATGTTTTTGTCTTTGCTTATTCCAAGACCTACTACTCATGATAAGGACATCAATGTATACATGCAACCATTAATTGATAACTTAAATGATTTATGAGAATTTGGATTACAAACTTTTGATGTTGTTAAAGGCAAAACATTTATAATGCATGCTGATGTTTTGTGGACTATAAATGATTTCCCAGCTTATGTGAATTTGTCTGAGTGGAGCGCTAAAGGGTATATGGCTTGTCCTGTGTGTAACCATCAAACATATTTAAAAAGGATATGAAGTAAAATATGTTATGCGAGTCATCGTTGTTATTTGGAACATGGGCATAGATGGCGAAGAAGTAAACAATTTAATGTCACAGTAGAGTTGGGTGAAGCTCTGATGCAGATGTTCGGTGATAATATTGTTTACCAGCTATCACATTTGGGTGACATTACACCTGGTAAACACCCAAGTAATAGAAAGCGTAAGAGAAATGATCTCGACTGAATTGGACAAAAAAAAGCATATTTTTCAACTTGCCATATTGGAAGGAATTAATATTGAGGCACAATCTTGATGTCATGCATATTGAGAAAAACATTTGTGAGTCTATTTTAGGGACTGTCATGAGAATTGATGGAAAATCCAAAGACACAATTAAGGCTAGACTAAACTTGAAAGACATAAATATTATAAATGATTTGCATTTGAAAAGAAGAAATGATGGCTCATACGTTATTCCCCCTGCTTGTTACAACATGTTAAAAAGTGATAAACAATCATTCCTTCAGTTCCTCCAATCAGTCAAATTTTCTTATGGGTATGCATCAAATATAGGTCGTTGAGTGAATGTTAAATAGGGAAAAGTGTCAGGGTTAAAAAGTAATGATTTTCATGTACTTTTGCAACGACTACTTCCTGTTGGAATACGTGGGTATTTGCTGAAGGATGTGTCTGTCACTTTTGGTCAATTAGGAAAGTTTTTTAAGCAATTATGTTACAAGGCACTTAAAGTTGAAGAGCTTGATAAAATGGAAAAAGACATAGCATTGATTCTATATAAGCTTGAACTATTATTCCCCCCATCGTTTTTAAATGTTATGTTTCATTTGGCAATTCATTTACAATATGGAGCAAAACTTTGTGGACCGGTTCAATTTCAATGGATTTTTCCGATTGAAAGGTAATTCATATTAAATTCAACAAGTTTTTTCTATGTTATTTATTTGTAACAATTCTTAAGTTTATAACTGTTTATGTTCAGGTTTTAATGCTCTTTTAAGCATTATGTACGTAATAGAGCTCGACCAGAGGAGTCTATTGCAAAGACTTATATAACAAATGAATGCTTGACTTTTTGTTCAATGTACTTAACTGATGTGGAGACAAGATTTAATATACCAGAACGTAACTTTAATTTTCATGATGACGGTGAGTTGTCTATTTTTCCCAAAAAGTTAGGTCACATGGTGTTGGTAAATATGTGGAGTTAACTAAAGACAAATTTGAAATAGACCATTGGTTTATTTTGAACAATTGTGAGAAAGTCGATACATACATGGAGTACGTATATACTTTTTCATAGTCGATATATACATGGAGTGTGTATATTCTTTTTCATTCAAACAATCATATTACAATTTTCTTCATTCACTCTAAGATCTTACTGTCGTTGTCTTTTTTAAATAGAGAGCATAAAGATACAATTCGCAACAAATGGATTATTAATGTTGAAGAAAGACATAGGTAGAAGTTTGTATCTTGGTTTAGAAATCGAGTAAGTTTCATATTTATTACATATTATGAAAATATGAGAATATGTCTCATCCTCATATTTATTGTCAATTTGTCGTATAGATGATACGGTTACATAACCGTAACATGTAAGAAGCGTCAATAGCATTATATAGTTTGGCATGTGGGCTTCATATTTGTGGAAAAAATACATAGGTTGCATTCTTAATAGGGTGAGATTTCATATATAAGATCGAGATAGTCGAATTAGAAGTCAAAATAGTGGGGTTGTCGTTGAAGGATGTCATGACGACGAAATCATTGACTTCTACAATATCATCTCTAAAATAATAGAGTTGCATTACATCAAGGATAAGAAGATTGGTCTACTTAAATGCAAATTGTTTGATCTAACTGACATGAAAGTGAACGGGCATATTACAAGTATAAATGTTAGTAGAGACATGGTATGATAATGATCATTTTGTCCTTATAATTCAAGTCAAACAAGTTTTCTACACCAACGAGACTACGTTGGGTAGTAATTGAAAGGTTGTTCAAAAGTTTCAATAAAGGAATGTCTTTGATTTTTGTGAAAGGGATATTGGTCAATCGGATGAGGATGCAAATGAAATCTATTAAGATATTGAATTGGAGTTCAATAACGAAGGCATTCCAGTACAAGATGCAAATATATCACCATTCCATAGGAGAGATGTCGAGCCCAACATTGTTCAACTAGATGAAGTCCAAGCCCATCTTATCTTACAAATTGAAGAAGACTATACTCAGGATGACTTAAATGATAATGACGATACTTTGCTCGAATATATTACTGATGAAGAATCCAACAATAATGTACTTGATGATGATGATTTTCAAAATCTTAATCATGATGAATGAATGTAAATAAATTTTTTTTATTGTTTGAAATGTTATGTTCGTAATTGCCTTATGTTGTTGATGTTTTACTTATGTTAATTTACGATGACTAGATGCATATTTTTAATGTTTCACTTATGTTTATGCAGAATGTTATGTCGAATGTTTAGTATTTGACTACTGATCTCCATATATTTATGTGGAATATTGATGTTTGAGTTAAGATTATGCGTTATCTTCATATTTCGTTTTAGTTGTTCAATATAATGACACCTGGTAGAAACAAGAGAAAGAGGGTGACAACGACCGAAGAACTTCCTCCCTCACATCAACCAACTCAATTTGACCCCATCACTTAACAACCAACAATTACATCATTGAATGAAGACAATCACCAGCAACCTTTACCAACATCGTCTATCAGTGTTGAGGGATCTTCAGGTCTGTTATAGTTAACCAAACATATTTACATTAATGTTGAAATTACTCATTCCATGTTTAGTGTGTTTTTCTTATTATGATTTTTTTGTTTTTAGATTCCAATACTAGCATTAGAAAATGAGGTGGAGATATCACAAAAGGAGCTGAGTTGCAACGGATAAATGTTGCAATAAACAGTAAGTTATCTGTGACCATTGACCTCACGCAACGTCGCCCTCTGGATAGGATCCAATTTGCCAAATTGTCCAGTGAGTTGGGCATCATTGTGAGAAATGAATTGTCTTGCCTTCAGCATGCCAAGTAATTGAAGGAAGACAACTTGCTCCAAAATGCTTTGGACAAAGTTTCGATAATATTTCAATTCACTTGATTATATGTATTGCAACTTTACTTAACAAAAATAGTAAGTTAACTTATACGTTTTCTTTACTGATAAAGCTCAATATCATTGATATCAATAAGCCTGAGGTTTCAAGTTATATTAGTTCACAGTTCAAACAAAGGGTGAAGGATCATCGATATAGACTTCATAAATATTACCAGTCTTTCCCTTCCAATGAAGAGGTAAGAAGACATGTTCCGGAACGTGTGACTCCATAAAATTGGAGTGCCATGCGAGATTATTGGGCCTCTGCGAAGGTTCAAGTTTGTTTTTATTTCTTTTCATATTTCCTTCCATTAATTTTGTTTATACACTTTACGACTACTTCTCTTAATTTAGGAAAAGTGTGAGAAAGCCAAGATGAACAGAGCAAAAATGAAGACTCCTCATAACATCAGCTCCAAATCATTTGTTTTCGTCCGACAAGAATTTGTAAGTGTAACGTTTTCAACTTATTATTCTATTTTATTCTATTTCTTAATAGAATAAATTATATTATCTTCTAATTTTTTAAATTCATATAATAGAGTCAAACTCAACACCAAGGACAAGAGTGTGATAGGATCACACTGTACAAGCTAACACACTACAAGGAAGGTGAAGGGTGGACGTCTAAAGAGGCACAAAGTAATTATGTATGTACAAAATAATTAATATTACAATTTATTTTTTATGTAATAATAAGTAATAATTTTTTAGTTAACTCAATTTTATACTTTAAATTGTATGACAAGATGCAGGAGTTGTTGCAGACATCATTGTCTCAGGAGAATCAGCCCAATATCAATGACATTTGCAACAATGTCCTTGGTATAATATCGGGGTATATCAAAGGTCTTGAGCATGACCGTAAGCATGTTGGTGCATCTTCGTCACGACCAGCATAAGTCACGGCGCTTCAAGAGAAGAAACAGTCACTGAAGACTAAGTTACAATGTCCAGAAGAGAAGTTAAATTGTAATATAAAAGAAGTGAACAAGCTTAAAAAGATGGTCAAACAATTACTTGGTTCAAACTATGTCAGTAGTAGTGACGATGAGGAGTCTTAGTTTGTTTATAAATTTTGTAATTAACCTGTAATTTTTTTTAATAAAATGCATCCCATTTTTAATGTTTATTTTATTTCAATTTATTATTATTTAAATAAGATGTCACCAACATTAATTATAAAATGTAACTAATTTATATTTGAAGTTGTCTTAAAAATTGTAATAAATTAAATTATTTTTTAAAACAATTATAATAAAATTTAAATTTAAAAATAAATGTTTGTCACTAAAAAGTATTAGCTACCAAAATAAAATCATCACAAAATGTTATTACTTACGTATACAAGAATGTCCCTAAAACATTTACCTATAGCAAACAATTAGTAGCTAAAACTATTTTGCTACAAAAATAAAATCTTCAGTAAAAATATTTACCTACAACTACAGATTATTAGGTAAAAATCTTTATATACGAAACATATATATCGTAAAATCCTATGTACAACGTTTTTGGCTCTCGTGGGTTATATGTTTTACCGATGAATATATTGTGTATCCATAACCTTTTTGTGACGATTTAAAAAAAACGTCGCTGAAATTGTTTTACTACCCAGACCCAGCGACTATTAGAGCGACGATTGTTTTCATCGCAAATTATGATTTGACATGAATTTTTAATATTTAACGACATTTGAATTTGTCACTAATAACCTTATCTGTTGTAGTGTGAGCTAATTCCAAAGTCTTGGTTGAAAAAACAAACTATGGCAAAATTGATTTTGACTATTCGATTAAAATGGTTCATTTACTACATTCATAATTAAATTTGTCGAAACTAATAATTGTAGCCTCTCCTTTTAAGATTTTGTTTTGGTTTACTTCTTGAGCTAGATATAAAATTCCCTATGTCGATAAAGCAGTTATATTAAAATTTTAGGGAGCAAACTCTTTATAATTGTATTTCATTATAGAAATAAAAAAGATTTAAGACTAAATGCAGAGAGTTGGTGTAAAGAGAAAAGTCAAAGGTGAAAGAGAAAAATATGAATCACAGTTGCTGAATATGGTTAATTAACTTTAACGTTTGAAGTCTGTAATGGCAACGTATAATAAAGTAGCATCTCAACCCACGGAGAACAGTGAACTTGAAGGAAGACCTGGTCGCGGACTTCGTAGTAAGTTCACATTATAATGTATTATGTATTTAGGAGCATAAGACAGGGGCGTGTCAGAGCCCGTGTTCATGTGCAACGCAGGGGTGTTCATGTGCAAACAAATATAATAAGTTACACAATCTAGGATAAAAGAGTGTTAGAGGCAGTGTATATGAGCGAACAGAAATAGTATGCAATGTTTATGAGCGAACAAAAATAGTATGTTACAAAATCTAAGATACAATCGTGTCCTAGACCATCTTCGTAATGAATTGCCTTATTTAGAAATATGTTTTTGGTGAATTTCAAACTCTTAAAAGATTCTAAGATTTATTAGAGTCATGTTTAATTTAGGTTAAGTTTGGTAAAGAGCTATTTGAATATAATTGTATAAGCCAAAGTTTAGATATAATATATTAGTGTAAACTTAGTATAATGTGACTATCATTATCATTATTCAAATACGATATCAGAAGCTTTTGCTCCCAAGGAAGTAGGCACACTAAAATTGTTTCTTGTCTATTTGTTTCTTTCTTCTATATTCTTACTACATATAATTTCTTCATGAGTGGTATTAAAGCATAATTGAGGAGACGACGAGTTTGGTTGCAAGGTTAAAGTGAAAAAGCTCAATTGAACTAAAAATTGTGCTCTATGCTAATGAATGATTTATTAGAGCAATAAGACATACTTAAAGGGCTATTGGAGAATAAGCCATAAGAGATTGATGAACCCGATTAGGAGTTAAAGACACGAGCAACTAGAACAACTTGACTTTGTATAACATACGACGTCATGTTTCACATCATAGATATTGTATCTTTTGTGGAAATATAAAAGAAATTAAGAGTCCATATATATTGAAGTCTCTCACATTCAAGTTTTATTTGACATAGAGACTATACATGAGGGAAACATACTTGGAAGGTCATATCAATACATTCAGCTAAATGGTCAATGACTTACTGCGACTTGAGGTAACTATTGTGAACAAGGAAAAAGTAATAATTTTGACTTAATTTTTACCTCCATCGTATAAACATCTAGTGACCATGCTCATATTAGAAAAAGAGATAATTGGTATAAAAGATATAACGTTTTACTTTTGGCTTACAAACGGAGACAAAATATTAGTGAAAGCTTTTAAGGTGAAGGCCATATGTGAGAGGAAGACAAAATTCTGGGAGAAAGCAAAGTAAGAAGGATTCATTTAAGACTAGTTCTAAATCAAAATTTAAAGGTAGAAGGGCAATCCAATGCTACAAGATTGAGCAAAATTGATATATCAAGAGGGATTGTTTAAACAAAAAAAGGTAGGATTATAAAGGAAAATATGATGATTCGTCAAAGTTTGCTAATATAATACAGAGCGGGGACTTAGATTGCAACCAATTAGATATTCTTTATATTTCAATTAGTCATCTTCATGACTCAGATGCTGAATATAAGATATTCATATCATATGACATCAATCAAGAATTAATTTATTTTATACACATCAGACAACTTTAGCACTGTCCAGTAGGGATTGATAAATCTTATGAAATTGAAGTAAGACAGGTTATGATCAAAATGTTTGATTATGTTACTAGGACCCTGTACAATATTCAACGTATATTAGATTTGAGGATGAACATGATCTGTTTAGGCTTCTTATATACAAACAGTTTTGGCTATAAAATCAATAAGGACAATATTAAAGTGATAAATAGTGGATTGATTGTGATGAAAGGTGAAGAGTTGTAATAGGGTCAGATGATCGTAGCACAATGTTTTGACACAGGAATAGGTCATCTCAGTGAATGAGGAATGATAGAACTATAAAACAAGAGCCTACTGAAGAATGACAAACATTTTAAGTTAGAATTCTGTAAGTTTTGTACGCTTAATGAAATTTCTAATGTGGTACTCAAAGGATGTAGTGTTTGAGCAACAACATTTGTTGAGAGACGGATAAAAGATATGAAGCTCCTTTGTAGTTTAAGAAATTAAAAAATATTTTAGTCTTTCAAATTCTCCGAGAAAAAACACCTTATTGTTTTTAATTTTCTAGAAAAACATTTTTTTCTTAAAATTTAATTTAAAATGATGATAAAATGTAGGTAGGATGAATATCATACTTGGACCGATCAAATACTGCTTACATGACGATCTAATCCAGTTCTTATACTCAAACCAAACTCAAACAAATAATCTATTATAATTATTTTAAATTATTTATTTGAGTCGATTCTAATTGATTCAGGTCTAGTTTAAAAGTTGAGTTGGATTATTATATTAGTGATGTTTTATTAGTCCGCATACTGATGCTTGTACAATGTATATTTTATCGTTATTTTTCAACTGAAATTTAAGAGAAAAGTTTTTTTCCAAAATAAAAAACATTGAATTCTTTTTTTTTTAAAGAATTTTAAAGATTAAGGAGTTTTCTTAAGCGTAAAGAGATCCATGTCTTTTACTCTTAAAGACAAATATATGGAGAGGACGTTTAAAGATCAACACAGATCAATACTATCTTAAAGGTGGTGCAAGTAGAATTAGTATATCTTGAAACATATGCCAGAGGGACTTACAATTCTAATTATGAAGATAGTAGAACAATGTCAGGAGAAGATTAATACCATAATATAGCTAAGAATATAGTAAGACGTACCATTAGGCTGTTACGCAAATTTAGCTGGAAAGACTTTATCTCGTATGAACTTACCATCACGGATGGAGATCCAACCACTTTTTGAAGGACTATGGTCAGTCAAGAGAAAGATAGATGGTCATTATGGTAAAAAAGCTGTAAAGTTTTACAAAATCAAAAAATTGCCTTACTGAGAAAGGTTCACACTTTAGAACGTGTTGACAAATTGTGTTACAAATTAACTTATATAAAGAATATTGGTCAAAGTAGAGATTATTATAAATGACTTGTACAGACGGGCGTGTAATTTTAAAGGTCTTTTTTAGAGTGTATTGGCTAAATATGATATATTCAATTGTGCATGGCTCATATACACGTGTGTGCAATCTTAAGAGTATTTCTAGAAGAATGCCCCAAAATGTGTTCCTCTCTATAATTATTAATTAGAGGTAAAGACATGAGTTAGGACACAGGACAGGGATGTAATAATTTAGACGACGTCGGATAAGGAAGCGTTAGAAGCCATGTCCATGACTGGACATAAATAATCAGTTATACAACTTAAGACATAGTCATATCAGGTCTTATTTACAATTATCTAAAAATACACTTTTAATGAGGAAATAGCCTGGAAAATACTCTAAAAGTGGGCAAAAACAAATAAGTTACTGGTTGGCAAGGTGTAAGAATATTAACAGTGATACTAATACAAGCTCTGAAATAACTTCACAGCTGCTCAAGTTGTTTCTTTGAAAAAGACTAAGGTTTAATTAGCTAATACCCTGACAAGAATCAAACCTGTCGTTGGGTTGGGGAAGAAGAGGAGACCTCATCAAGTCTTCAAGGTCACGGTAAACGTTCAATAGAGGACTGATCACGATCGGGACTCGTGCAAAAGGATTCCGTGATTATCAGGATCATGTTGAATTGCGACATTCAACTACTGTTCCAAGCCTGGAAAAAGCAATGTAATATATATATATATCGACCGACGCTAACGGGCGCATATTTGTAACTCTGGTAAGAAGTGCTAAAAAGAGTCGAAATCTTTTTACATTCAATTATCTTAGGACAACTCATTATTTTACATTTTATTTTATTAATTGATCTATAATTAATTTTAATACCAATTTAAATTTAATTTAGATCATATTTAAGAATTAAATTAGATCTTTATATTAATAATTTGATTAATTCACGTGTAATAATTAAACTCAACTCAAAACTAATACAATGATCATAAAAGACGAGAGTGAGATTTTTTCAAATAAATTTCAGAAATTTTAAAAGGATTTTATTCAAATCACTTAAAATAAAGGAAACACCATTTCTTTGACCCTAACTCTTGTTATTGTAATTTCCTTTTCAAGGGAAATCATGATGATGGGTTCAACTGGCCGTATGGGCACAAGATTTGATACTCTTACCTTATCCATGCTTAGGTTCAGATGCCAAACCAAGGATTTGTGTTTCATACCTTATTCGACCGAAAATTATAATACCAGTAATGGAACTTATAAATTTACAAAATTTAGGGCTCAATTAAAAAACAAAGCTTCTGACCTAACTCCTTAGGCCCCTTTAAGTCCCCCAATCCTCCTTCACTTTCATTCTTCTCAACCTCACTGTTGCTGCCAGCTTGTAACCTCCAGACAAGCTTGCCGTTGTCACAACTCAACCCGCTGTTGTCACTCCATACCATCATTCGTTCCTTGTCATCATGTCGGTGTTGTGTTTGCCACCAGAATTGAATCTTTGTTCTTGCCTTATTGTTTGTTCTTTCCATCAATTACTGCTGCTTGGAGAAATGAAATGAGACTAGTAATTGTATTTTGTAATTTTGGTTTATTACTTTATTATTGCTAAGAGAAACTAGACTAGAGTACATCTATTTTTAATTGATGATGCATCATAGTTGTTGCCAAATGTCTGATTTTTGTAATCTAATTTTGTATTCAGTTTAAGGATTCACATTAATTTATAAATTATACTCGAATCGGTTTATACTTCACTTAGATAAAGATTACAACTTGAATCCTATCATTTGTTTAACATTCAATTCCAAGCTAAACTGGATAAAATTGGCAGTAACTAAATTCATGCGTTAATATTTTCAAATGTAATTGAAGCACAATTGCACATTCAAGTATTATATAAATATGCTTTAAGTAATAATTGAAATCAAAAGTTGAATTAAGTAATAAAAAGCTTTAAGCTTTGGCTTCAGGTTTTACTATGAAATTGGAATCAAATTCTATTAATTATGTTTTAATAATAATTAAATAAATAAAAAGAGAAAAAGGAGACAAATTTCTATGTTCTCTTTTAATAATCACATTAATAACCTAAAATGAGCTTTTAAATCTTAGTTAAGAAAGAGAATCTTTGAAAGCAGAAATTGTATAGCTAAATGATGAACCACTTCACTTCTAATAGTGATATTTGGTTTAACTGGTGTAAGGAAAAATTTTAAATTTTAAGCGCTGAAAAGTTTTGTGTAGACATTCATAGTTAAGCAAGAACATGGTTTAGTATATCAAGTCTAACCTAATATATATAATGGAATATAGAAAATGATGTTCCACTTCTAATGGACATACTTTATAGGACCAATTCTTCCCCAAGTTTAGACAGATATTTTTAGTCCTATGTGTTACTATTATATAACATCTTTTTCATTAAGTGAATTGAAATTGATAGATTAATCTTGAAACATTGTTTTTTTATTGTTGTAATATGTTGATTATTCATTTAATGAAGTATTTATTTACTAGTTTATAACTAAGAGATGCATATGTTGTTTGTTTAGTTTATTATACTTATTCAATTGCATTTATTTTTACAGATAAATGGAAAGAAGTTCACGTACTCTTCATAAGTCAGTTTTTCCAAGAAGATATGATAATCTAATTTGGGTTTATGTTATATCAATTCCTAGTATAAAAAAATATACTATTTGTTTGTGTTATAACAAACATTGAAAGGTGAATGAATCACCAGATTAAATAAACATTTAGCTATGATCAAAGGTGACATGTAGCTATATAAGAAAGTTAACTATGACGTGAGATGACAAAAGAAAACTTTGCTTGAAGAGTACCAAAATGAGAAAGACAAATGGAAAAGACCAAACTACAAAATTAGCAGTGGAAGTTCCTTTTGTAGTGGTCGAGATGACACCAGCAATGTTAAAGGTGACAGTCATATCTAATAAAAAATGATTGTTGCAACTAATGTAATGAAAAGAAGAAGATAGGTGTCCTATCTTTTCTAGTCCTCGAATAACTCTTAGAGCTCAACTTTTAATTCGGAGTGCTTTATAACATAAAGAAGCAGCTCATAATATGGACATGACAATAGTTAGATGGTAGTATGATGCATATGTATTATTCAATGTCGTACAAGCTTATTATTACTAACTTATCTTATGGTCCAAGATATAAAGCTCCTTCAATTGCTTATTATAAATGTAATCTTCTGAGAATCTCTATTTGTGAAATAAAAAGTTATTTGGATGAAAGAAGAATGACTAAGGTAACTTATGAGTGTTTAATCATGTGTAATAATTGGACAAATAAAAAACATGAGCTTATTATCAATTTTTAGTCTATTTTGCTAAGGGGATGATGTTTTTGAAGTTCATTGATGCGTTTAGCCTTGTAAGAAATGTTGATACTCCATTTGAGA
Organism: Erythroxylum baracoense; assembly: GCA_025629805.1. Taxonomy (NCBI): domain Eukaryota; kingdom Viridiplantae; phylum Streptophyta; class Magnoliopsida; order Malpighiales; family Erythroxylaceae; genus Erythroxylum; species Erythroxylum baracoense. The sequence goes on along the minus strand of JAOTAY010000006.1, from coordinate 25,258,707 downwards.
TATTTGATTAAATAATGAATAAAATTGGGCTTTAAAATATTGTACAGTTCATCATTGATAATGGTTCTAGTTATAAAGCAATTGGAAAAAAAGTTGCAAAGCAGATATAATTCTTTTTATTTTACTCCTTGTATTGCTCGTTGCACATTACATTTGCCTGATGTTGAAAACTATAGGAGATGCTAAATAGTTTTCTATCATTGATGAAGCTGTCATAAAGCTAGAAAAGTGAAAGTTCATCTATAATTGTGCATATGTTTTGACTTTGATGAGAAAGAGTTTCACCAATGAAAAAAATTTGTATTGTCCTGTGATTATAAGATTTATAACTAATTTCTTATCACTTTAGTAATATGTCTACCAGTGATAAATCAGTTACATTTTAGTATGCCATATTTAATATTAGAATGGAAGTCTTTAAAATTATACTTGAAGATCATGAATTTTTGTCTTAATATCAATTTGTCATCAAAGTTTATGAGTCTTTAGTGAGAATACTTTGTTTGAATGATAGTGATAAAAAGGCAATAATGATTTATTTTTAGAATGGCATAAAGAGGGGCGAAGAAAGCAATCAAGACCAACTTGAAAGTTAGGTCTTCTTTATATACACTTTATCTTATAATCATCAATGAAAGATGAGAAAAGCAACTTTACTTTCCATTGTTTGCTATTGGGGCATTTTTAAATCTTGATGTTTATTTTAGACCAAGTTTTTATAAATTAAAATGATGAAGTTAATAAGTATGTTATTAATTATCACAATAATTATTTTAAATAAGATGATGCAAGATTTTTTTAACTCACAAATGGAAGCATATAAAGATGCGTACAGTGATTTTGAGATACCCATTATAATTCATCAAAAAGACAAACTTCTTCACTTTTATTACTTGTTTACAATTAATTATCACTTTATTTATTTAGAAAATTACTTTTGTCATCTTAGAGTTGCTCGGTGTGACCAATTTGAAATTGATGTTCCTGAATTATAAAAAATTATAATTTGAATTTTAAGTCAATTTGTGAGCACAACTCAGTGTGAAAGAAATCAAAATACATTTAAATTCATCTATTACACAAAAAATTGAACGATTTAAATTTTGTTCGATATAACTTAAAGTTTCGAAAAAAATATGCATTATTAAGTTGAATATAATTTTTTTCTAAATTCTTAATAATTAATTTTTATTTGTTTATTAAGAATATTAATATAACAAGTACCCCTGTATATATGATTTGTATGAAATATTTTTATCTTTTAACAAATTGGGATTTTAAGAAACTAAGTTTTATAAATGAAAGTGGCTTGGAAGTTAATATTAAATAAGAAAGTATTAATGTGTCTTTTGGTGCAATAAATTTAAATAAGATTATAATAAAACTTCTTAGTGACAAAAATTTTACACTAAACAAAAATCAAGTGCAATTTGAACAAATATACCATCAAATGAAGTTCTACTTTTTTCATTTTTTTCATTTTTAAATTTTGCTTATATTTGATATATATATTAAATTTTATATATACAATATAAATATAAAACTTTTAACTACAAGTGCTTTTCAAGTTTCCCTTCTACTTTATTTCTTAACACAAACTTTTATTGTAATATTTATAGTCCCATATTATTCTTACAGATGTTTTGATATAATTATCTTTAATTATAAGATATCAATTGTAATATTTTAAATATATTGTATTATTTAGTTTTATTTTTGTATATCAATAAAAATAAAAAGATAATTATTATTTCAAATTTATATTATTATGATTTTTTAAACATGATTGATGAAAAAAATTACATAGCACATTAAATTAAAGGATTATTTTGCAATTTTATAAAATTCAAAAACTATTTTATAATTTCAAAATTTTAGTCAAAATGGTATTCGATATTGACCGACATTACTAACATACTATACTAAAAGCAAACTTAATACCAAGTCCATCTGTATTCATAATATTGTGCCAAACTCGTGTGTATGTTTTATGAAAGGAGGAAAAGCATAAAAGAGTAATTAGATATATATATCTATGAACACAAGCGTTGGCACTCGCGGTGCATTGAACCCATCTGATCACTCAATTTTGTCACAGAAAGTACATCATAGTTTTGAAGCTAGAACTACTTAAGAATATAAGATCAAATAGACCAATCACTGTTCCTTGTACCTCTTCTCTACTTCCTCCAAAGTCTGGATCTCCTTATAGTATTTGCATATGCGATACACACACCTATACCACAGGGAATGACACACTTCACAAATGCTGGAAACAATTCAAACATACACTACCAGAAAATTTTATGCATAACTTATGAGCTTGGCCTAAATGAAGACCACAATGCAGCCAAATCAGAAGAAATTCCTACATATTTCTCAAAGCTGATTAAATCAAAGTTTGAAATTTTAAGGATAAGCAAAGTAAAAACAACCAATATCACAATCTTCACCAAATATCACAATCTTCACCACTAATCCAACACACAGCATAGAACACCCAGTAAATTGGCAAGAAGGTAGACATACGGTGTGAACAAAAATGTATGATATTATAAGATCAGGGCAAAAAGGAGGGCAACAGAACAGAAAACTGGGATTAAACATATAATAGAGGAGCAAACTATGTGATGGAAGTTGAAACATAGTTCTGGATACAAGGAGGCATGGAACGTCCAGGAAAAGGAAACGAAGAGATGACAATGTTTTAGTTTCAGTAAGCACAATGGGGAAAAAATTCACGAGATAAAACATAGTTCTGGATAATATCATACAGAAAACTGGGATTAAACATATAATATATTTAAACAAAAAGGAGGGCACCAGAACAGAAAACTGGATTAAACATACAATAGAGGAGGGCACCAGAACAGAAAGGAGGGATTAAACGTATAATAGAGGAGCAAACTATGTGATGGAAGTTGAAACATAGTTCTGGATACAAGGAGGCATGGAACGCCCGGGAAAAGGAAAAGAAGAGATGACAATGTTTTAGTTTCAGTAAGCACAATGGGGAAAAAATTCACGAGTTGGATCTAAATGGATAAGGAAGTTGACGAAATGCAGTGAGGGTTGAGGAGAGTTAGGCAAGTGCGATGTTTATATTACACGAACAATGAAGAAACTATGTTCATAGTAAACTGAAAATCGGAAATTAGATTAACTGTAGGTAAAGGGCTTGTAGACCGAATTCTCACTGCAAAATAATTTCTGAAAATGTTATTGGAAAAAAAACCGCAGGAACCAAAGTGGCATACCAATAGAGAAGGCATGCAGAAGCACATAGAATGACATTCCTTTGAGATTTGTAGATCTGCACCATACATACAAAAGTAAGCATTTTTCAATATAATGTAATCAATACGTAACTTTCTGATGTACCAAAAACAGAGGAAAGCTTATAGTTAACACTTAACATAAGTGGTTTTATATAGGTTCACAGATTGAAAATTTCATCACCATAGATCTGTGAACTGAAGATGCAGTAACTAGGAGATCAGAATCAACCAGGTGTCTAATATTGGCTAGAGCTCTGTATCGATTTAATCAAAGGTCACACAGCTAATTGAACACAACAGATTACAGTTGCTTGAACGGTGTTTCAACTTCGAAGCTTCCTGTGTCTTTTCACCTTGGTCCAATGTATTCATTGCATCTATTTCCTCAGGTATCAATATTCCAACAATAAAAAGGTGTACAGAAAAAAAAATCTACAGAACAAACATTATAGAACTTAAAATTACGGCTTCAAAGTTATGCTGGAATTTTCCCACAAATGAAGGCACAACATCTAGAAAAACTCGGGCAACTTGCTTCTACAATACAAATGCTTCTACGACACTTCCAAGAGTGTGAAAAACATATGCCATCAGGACTAAAAGGAGTATTGGGCAACTAAGTTTGATTAACTTCCAGGTTCTATTAAGTCCCAGAATTTACAGAGCAACCGTCACTATGAAAAACCTTATCATCTATGAAAAACTATGAACGATGTGACTTAGAATTAATTACTGGCCAAATTTAGCATACAAGAAAGAAATCAGATCAACATCATTCCCACTTATGAGATGGCAGACTTCATTATGTTGGTTAAAGAGATTTCAACTATTCTTCCCCAATGCTAAATGAATTGCATGTCAGATGTGGAAGAATGGACATCGGGGAAAAGGGCAAAAAAGCTCCCATTATAAATTTCACGTGCCCAGTGCTTGGAGAAGCACTCACTTACATTATGTACGCACATATACATAATCTTATTTTGAGGGAAGGAAGAATGGACAATGGGGAAAAGGGCAAAAAAGTTCCATTATAAATTTCAAGTGTCCAGTGCTTGAAGAAGCACTCACTTACGTTATGTGCGCACATATACATAATCTTCTTTTGAAGAAAGGAAGAATGGACAACTGGGAAACGGGCCAAAAAGCTCCCATTATAAATTTTATGTGTCTAGTGCTTGGAAAAGCACTCACTTATGTTATGTGCACACATATACATAACCTTCTTTTGAAGAAAAGATTCATTAATGCAACATCATTACGCTTGACTGCATTCAAAATTTGGCCGTAATCAGGCAAGATGAGTCATTTTTATTTTCGCCACATTATATGGGAAACTACTACAAAAGTCTTCTACTCTAAATAATGATGCAGCTAAAATCCATTTAAAAAGAGTTCAGCGAGAAAACATTGTTTCCAGAATTAAAAATGAAAATAAAAAATAGTAATATAGAATGAAGCGTCCACTTATAAAGAATGCACAATGCATTCAATTTGAAATTGCATTCATTTCAACCTGCAAAACCAGCAGATACTTGAACATACTGCAAACAAAAATCTAGCCACTAGAGTTCCCAATTCAGATACGCATAATTTCAAGAGTAATACCATGTATTCTCAAACAAACTATATATCTATGGATAGATATATTTATATCTTTCAGAAACTTGCCAACAGCTTTGAAAGAGAGAGTACTTCCCTAGTTCCGTATGGAAAGAGATAAAACTGCTAAACAATTTCTCTCTCCCCTCCATTCATTGTCTATATAATAGGTCGATGCAATAAGCAAAGCATCAGATTAAAAGAAGCCACCAGATAATTGTCTATCCTTTGATGTATTTATTTAAACACCAGTTATAAAAATAATATGGAAAAAGAAACAGAGGTTGAAAGCAATAATTGCATAAAACTCACAGATTTCTCATAGCGATCCCTCTCAGCGGCAGTGCAGATCTCAGATGTGCACATCAATCGATGCTCATTCTTCCAATAAATATCTGCAAACACCCACCAAACAAACAAACCCCAACATCGAGTCAAAATCCACAACCTATCATGGGTAAGCATTATAATAGGGGAAAAAAGAACAAACCCAGAAGCTGGAAACCCGCAAAAGGAACGACGAAGAGAGCAGGTTGGAGGAGAAGAGAGACCAGAGATACCAATCGGTACTTCAACAGCTTAGGCGACGGAAGTGTTAGGACCGCCGCTAGGACGGCCTCTGCAGCCACGACGTAGGTCAGAATCATCCACTGCAGCGCCATTTTCGACACAGGAATATTAGTTTTCCTAATTGACCCTTTTCTGTTACGGTCCGGTGCGTTCCTTAACATGTAAGGTTTTGCAAGTGGTGTTTATGTATTTTCATTGTCTGCGGTAGTACCGCAGGGGCTGGATGTTGACGGTCTTGGGACTGTTGGATTGAGATAAATTGCATCTAGAAGCCCTATGAAGGATAAGATGGGTTGTACAATTGCCTGGGCCTAAATACTAAGTTTGGGCGATCTGTTTGCTCAAGGAAATCATTAAAGTTGAACATGTTAGATTATTACTAACTAGAATTGGGAAGGTGTAACCCTCTTAAAATTTTTGACGAAAGATGTTCCTTCGGTCGTAAAAGTCTAAAAGAATTATTTTGGACCATTTTAGTTAATTTTACAAAAATAATTTTAACATTTTTAACATATTAAATTAAACACTCAAATTGTAAGTCTAAACAGTATTAACTTGGAGTTCAAACTAACTAGCATAATAGTGCATAAGGTTCTCTATTTTGTGAAAATTAAAAAAAGATCATTAATACAAGCAGCCTTTTTTTTATTTTTTATAAAAAAAGCTACTTTCGTTATTTTAATTTATGACCTTTTGGTTATAAACAAATAATCTTTTTTAAAAAAAAAGAATAAACAAATAATCTTACTAGTTACTCTAAGGCTCACCATCTACATCTACCTAATTTTTACTCCTAATTCTACAATCTTTAATTTTACTATCTTTATCACCGTCAACGTTTAACATCTGCTGCCTTCTGACTAGGGATGTCAACGAGCCGGATTGGGCCTGTGCCATTAATGGCCTGGCCCGACCATTGCAAAAAATTTTGTGGGTTGGCCTAGCCCACAATCGGCGCGGGCCGAAATTGGCAAGCCAGTGAGCCTTGGGCGGACCGACATTGAGCGGCCCGTGGTACAGCCCGTGGCCTGGGCCACCCAGCCTGCTTAGGCCACCGGCCGCCTGTAGGACCTTAATCGGCCCGGGCCTCTAATATATTTTTAAAATTTTTTAAAAACAATTTTAAAAATTTGTAGTTGTATTTTTTTAAATTCATAAATGATAAACCAAACCAAACCAAACCAAACATACCCAATATGAGGAGGGTAAGATGTACGCAGTCATACCCGCATCTCCGATGGAGATACAGAAACTGTTTCTTTATAGACCCCCGGCTAAGGTAAGAGCAAAAACAAATAACAACAAACAAACCAACACACACAAACACACACAAACACACACAAACAACAAAACAAGCCCAAGAACAAACCCACACATACAAAAAACAAACATATCAGACCAATGCAATATAACAATATATGTATATGCATGAGGACTATAACCTATAGAATGCACATGAAACTGAAAATATATGAATACATGAAGATGTAAATATGTGAGCAGGCATAAGTCGAGATATATAAAACTTGAAATGCAAAAATTAACGTAATAAAAATACCAATAAAATAAAATAAAAACCAATAAAATAAAAGTACACTAGGTACATAATATATATAATTACATACCTATTTATATACAAATACACTTCCTATATGACCTATTCCTGATCTAACGTCTGCTATCTATTATAGCAGAGGTAGAACCTAATCATCTCTTATAGGAGACTCTAATTTCATTCTAAACATTTTCTACTTATCCTAGGCAGAGGTCGTATCCTCATGGGGCTTCAGTAGGAGGGCAAGCGGTGGTTCAGAGGTACGATCGACCGGCAGACAGACTATCCGCCGAACTAGGATTCTACAACCAAGTGGTAGCCCTTTGACTCCGTGAAGGGCTACATATAGGAATGACATGTTGAAATAATACGCAAAAACACAAAATACACACATATTACCTTTACTACTTTAGACCACTCCAAGTGTCGACCTGTATATCGTTGTCTCCCATACTTCAGATCATAGGTCATGTGCTCAAAGCAGTCTAAAGTCCGCTTTACCCCTCAAGCTCCTGCGTGTCCTATACGCCTACTATCGAAATTCTGTGGCGCCAACTGTTTCTATCGGATGTCATATCCTCAGATAGATTTAAAGCCTGTAGGTCCAGTCTGATATGCTCCTCCCATGTCCTCCTTGGCCTCCCTCGACCTCGCGTTTCTTCTACTTGAATCCCTTCAATACACCTAACTGGTTCCGTCACACTTCTTCTGCGCACGTGTCCGAACCATCGTCATCTCCACTCCCTCAGCTTGTCTCCGATAGCCGCGATGCCTAACTTCTCTCTGTACACCCTATTTGGTATACAAAGAAGGAAAACTACTAATAGTAAATTCAACCATGGGCCTTATTTTTCAAGTTGGGTTGGCCCAACTTCTTCAAGACTCCTTAATTGAAGCATCTTGGACTTGGGCTTGAGAATGAGCTTCTTTAATTAAATTATTCAAAGCCCCTTGTATCTTTTTGGTCCTAGCCCTTGTGATAGGCCTAACAATATCCACAAGTGGATCTTTTTTGAAAGTTGACGGTGGATTTTAAGTTGAAGATCTCGAACTCTTATCTCGACACTCGAACCATCGACCCCAACTTGAGATGCTACGTCACTAGCTCCTTGATCTATATCATTCCCCTCTTCCTCAGAAGGATTCGTCCTCGAATCCAATAGATTTGCATTAGATTCAAAGGGAGAAAGATCAAATACGTTAAAAGTTGCACTAACACCATAATCACCTGGAAGATCAAGTTTGTAGGCGTTACTATTAAGCCTAGCCACAACTTGGAAAGGGCCATCGCCCTTAAGATGGAACTTTGTTATTCGGGAAGTAGGAAATCTTTCTTTCCGTATATGAACCTAAACTCAATCGCTAGGTTAAAAAATGACCTCTTTTCTTCCTTTGTTGGCGTTTCGTACATAGTGCTCAGTTTTAAACTCTATGGTTTCACACACGTTGGCATGCAACTTTTGGACAAATTTAGCTTTCTTGGCTCCATCTATACTTAAGAAGTTAGAAACAGGCAATGGAGACAAGTTCAGAAGGGTTAGTGGATTAAAACCATAAATAACTTCGAACCGAGAATAGTTAGTAGTAGTGTGAATTGTACGATTATAAGCAAATTCAGCTAAAGGTAAACAAGACTCCCAACTTTTCAAATTCTGTTTGATTATGACGTGTAATATGGTACCAAGCTTCTTATTTATAACTTCAATTTGACCATTAGTTTGGGGATGAGCAGTAGTAGAAAACAACAATTTAGTTCCCAATTTTCCCCAAAGAGTTTTCCAAAAGTAGCTTAAGAATTTTACATCTCTATCAGACACAACGCTTCGAGGAATATCGTGCAACCTAACAATATCTCGAAAGAATAAATTAGCCACATGCACAACATTATCAGTTTTCCTACAAGTAATGAAATGTGCCATTTTGAAAAAACAATCAACTACAACAAATATATAATCATTCCCTCGTTGAGATTTTGGTAGTTCCAACACAAAATCCATAGAAATATCAACCCAAGGGGATGAGGGAATGGGAAGTGGCATGTATAGTCCATGTGGTTTAGATGTTAATTTAGCCATTTGCACTCAATGCACCTTTCACAAATTCTTCCAACATCCTTTTTCATATTAGGCCAATCAAAATGTTCTTGCAACACATCAAGGTTTAAGAATACCAAAATGACCCATAAGACCATCACTATGAGCTTCATGTACCAACAGTTCACGCATAGAGTAATTAAGCACACAAAATTTGTTTTCTTTGAACAAAAATCCATTATGTCTATATAACTTATTAAATGAACCAAACTTATATGTAGCATAGACACTCGAGAAATTAGGATTATGTTCATGTAAATCTTTCACATATTCAAATCCTAATAACTTAGTGTCCAAAGTAAAAAGCAACCTATGCCTACGTGACAATACATCAGCAATAACATTTTCTTTACCCTTTTTGATCTTAATGACGTAACGAAAAGATTTTAGAAAAGCGCTCCACTTAGCATGTCGTTTATTGAGCTTGCTTTGCCTATGCAAATATTTAAAAGATTCATGATCAGTATGGATGACAAACTCTTTAGGCATCAAGTAGTGTTGCCAGGTTTCCAAAGTTCTAATGACAGCATAAAGTTCTTTATCATAAGTTGGATAGTTCAAACATGCACCATTCAAATTTTCAGAAAAATATACTATAAGCTTACCTCCTTGCATTAGCTCAACACCAATACTTATGCCAGAAGCATCACATTCAATTTCAAAAGTTTGCTCAAAGTTAGGTAAAGATAATACTGGTGCAATTATCAATCCTTTTTTAAGGGCACAAATGCAAGTTATTGTGCTTCTTGAACTTCATGTTCTTCTTTACTAACACATTTAGTGGGGATGCCTAAGTTAAGAAATCCTTCACAAACCTGTGATAAAAACTAGCCAAACCGTGAAAGGATCTCATTTTAGTAGCAATCTTAGGTGTAGGCCATTCGACAATGGTTTTAACCTTAGCATCATCAACTTTGATGCCATCTTTACTCACAACAAACCCAAGAAATATAATTTTAGGAACACAAAAGTACATTTATTCGATTTGGCATAAAGTTTTTGTGAACATAGAGTGGAAAGTTGCTCAAGATGTTTAGCATGTGAACTTACATCTCTACTATACACTAAAATATCATTGAAATAAACCACTATAAATTTGCCTATAAAAGGTTTAAGGACACGATTCATTAATCTCATGAAATTCGAAGGAGCATTAGTCAAACTGAAGGGCATAACTATCCATTAATAAAGTCCAAATTTGGTTTTAAATGATGTTTTCCACTTATCATCGTCTATCATGCAAATTTGATGATAACCTTTTGTTAATTCAATTTTCGAAAATATGCATGCACCATACAAGTCTCCTAGCAAAACATCAAGCCTAGGAATGGGGTGTCAATATCTAATAGTTGTTTTGTCAATAGCACGACAATCAACACACATTCTCTAAGTTTCATCTTTCTTAGGTACAAGTATGACAAGCACATCATATGGACTTAACAACTCTCTAACCAAACCATTGTTAAGGAATTCATCAACTTGACATTGTAGTTCTTTTGTCTCCTCAGGGTTGGTTCGATACGCTGGTCGGTTGGGAATGCTCGAACCAGGTAGGAAATTGATTTGGTGTTCGGTTCCTTGAAGGGGTGGAAGCCCCTTTGGCATCACCTCAGGGAAGACGTCCTTGTAATCCTGTAAAATGTTTTTAACCTCAGTGGGTAAATCACTAGGTAGTTCGTTAGTAACAAAACATTTTTCTTTATAAATCATAAGGACAAAAGGCATATGAGCAGAAATAGCCCTATCTATATCTCTCACACTTGCACAAAAACTATCTTTTTTCTCACTAGCTTTTGGCTTTTCACTCTTTTACTCAATTAATACTTCCTTTTATTCTCTTCCTTCACTTGACTTTTGCGGCTCACCTTGTCTTTTCTCTCTCTCTTCTCTCAATTTGATTTGTACGCCTACAACCTCTTTAGGGGAAAGGGGTTTCAAAATATATGTCCTATCATCCATTACAAAAGAGTACTTGTTAGTATATACATCTTTATTCGTGCAACTATCAAACTCCTATGGACGCCCTAACAATATGTGACATGCACTTATAGGTATAACATCACAAAGCACCTTATCTTAATACTTCCTAATAGACAAATGAATAAGTGCTTGACGTTTTACCTTTACCTCACCTTTATTATCTAACCATTGCAACTTGTAAGGATAAGGATACCGCATAATAAATAGTGATAACCTACCCATAAGATGCTCACTAACATAATTAGTACAACTAACTCCATCAATAATCATAAGGCGTACCTTATTCTTAACTAAACATCTCGTACGGAAGATGTTAATACGTTGCTCATCACTTGGCTCAAGTGAGATTTGTGTATTCAAGGCTTGGACTACGATCAATGCTTCATTAGATCCCTCAACCTCAAATTCATCAGCAAATTTATCCCCCTCAACACCTTCTTCCTTGTCGCTTTGAGTCAATTCAGGCATATCATCACACTGATGATCACTAATGTAAGTCCTATCCTCCAACAACATATACACCTTTTGGTAGGACATTGTGATGCTATATGACCCTTACTTATACACTTAAAACATGTAACATGTTTCAACTGGTTTCAGTTTTGACCCAAGTTTGAAGAATTAGCCTTGGACTTAGAAGGTTTAAAGAAAATATTTTTATTGCCATTAAGGTTAGGTGGGTTTCTCTTAGGCTCATTGTTTCCCCATTTATTTTGCTGCCAATATCTATTGTTAGTTCGAGCCTTTTCCTTAAAAGAAGAAGTAAAAGCATTCTCCTTCATATGTCTCTCAGCAGTCATAGCTTTCTCTAACAAATCATCCATATCAATGTACCATTACATCTCAACTCTTTGGCGAATTGATTGATTTAACCCTCTAAGAAAATAGGCTAAAGCAATCAATTCATCGTCCCAGCTTTGATTTTCAATGCCTCCAACTCTTGAAAGTATTAAGCTATAATTTGGCTGTTTTTCTTTAGTTCATGTACCCTATTATACAATTCACGAAAATAGGCATTTGGAACATACTTCTTCCTCATTATGCTAGTTACTTCACGCCAAGATGAAATAGAGCGTTCCTCATTCCCTCTACGTTCACACATAAGGTTACTCCACCAAATAACGACATAATTTTGAAATTCAACAACAACTAGCTTAACTTTCTTTTCTTCAAAAAAATTATGGACGTCGAAAATCCTTTCTACTTTCAATTCCCAATCTAAGTAAGCTTTAGGATCAAATTTACCATGAAATTTAGGAATTTTCAACTTTATAAATCCCAAATTACCATAAACCTTTTTACCTTGTCCATAAGTGTGGTTGGAAGTCTCAATTTCTTCCTCAGTTTTTTCTTTATATTGATTGCTTATAGAAGCTTTGATTGCATTCCTGTTGTTTATGGACTCTTTAATGTTTTTAATCTCAGATTCCAACTCCTTCATTTATTCTACCAATACCATCAACAAGTCATTGTTGTTGGGCTCCATGACGTCCCTTTTAGCGCGGGCTAAGTTAACCATAAGTTTGACCTGTCTCCTCCTTATTGCTTTGTTAGACATGATACCTGCAAAACAAAAATCTCACCCCCTTTTTTATTATTTTCGAACCACTTCCCTTATGTATAACCTAGAGCAACTCTTATCCCAAGTGTTTCACTCTTCAATAGGCTTTTACAACTGGATGTAAAATAAAAACTCAGCCTTTTACCACTCCTTCCTTAGTATCTTCTTGAGTGAAATGAATAATAAATGCTAATTCTCACACAAAGTAGCACAAAGGAAACAAGTTAAGAGGTCAAAGAAAAAGAACGGCTCAAGTATAATTTGCAACAATAATCTATAACAAGAAAATATATTAGAATATGTCACAAATTGACATAATTTCAAGTAGGGATATTTTGGTAATTTTTGATGGAGAAATATGCAATATTGGTGTAAATCAAAAGATCTCGTCGAGTACTATGAAATTGATGTATAGCACATTCTCAAATTCCTCATGGTTAGAAGATATGACAATTTTAAGCTATGATACCCAAAAAGGAAACAATTCCTAATGTAAATAGGATTGACCAAAAGTAGTCAATGTTAGCAATATTGACTTTTCTACCAATATGGAAACAATAGAAATAGGCAAGTAAGATTTCTTTCCTTGCAAATAAAGTACCTTCCAAATCGGTAATGCCTTTCACATTTAAGAAACTTAGTTTTCAAAAACAACTTCACAAAAGAAAACTTCCTAAGAACACAACTTTTTTTTCTTTCTTCTATTATATTCTTTTTTTATTTTTTTCTTTCTTTGTTTGTTTGTTTTAACCTAAAGGTGGCCAAAACTACCTAAAAAATTGCTACAAAATTAAATTTAGACAGAAAATTGGAAACACCTAAAGACGAAATTCTTGACACAAAAGAAATCAACCAAGAAAGGATTCAAGATTGATTAGGAACTTCAAGAATGCAAATTCAAGAAGCACGAAATTATTCACGTAACATGAATCAAGATAACATAAGCTCTGATACTAAATTGATATAAAATTACAGAATATAAAAGCTTACCAAAGACTTTTCTTGATTCACCACTTGATCTTCAACCAAGAAGAAGATTCGAACAAGAAGAGAAGAATAAAATTTATTTCAAGAGATTCGTAACCCAACCCTCAAGAACATGTATAACCCAATTCAAGCTAATTATAAATTGAATGACACAAGTTGAAAGAAGAACAACAAATAAAGACGTCACTAATTGATGAAACAAAATCGATTAGATAAGTTGCATACAAAGTATGAAAATCATGTGATGCATTCTACTTATTCAACAAGAATAATAATAAGGATAAACTTCACAAAATAATGTCATAAAATTGTGTCCCCTAGTGATAGCCGAACCTCCCTATATGTAGGAGAGGGGTTGATCGAAAATTAAGGAAAATGAATTACCTTAAACCTATAATTACTTAACCTATTAGGAAACTACCTTTTAGGAAACAAGATCTACTAGGAAACTAACTTTTAAGAAACAAGACCTATTAGGAAACTCACTTTTTAAAAAACAAGACACCTTATAGGATTTGGTCAATTGTCCTTTATAAAGCAGGAAACCTACTAATAGTAAATTCAACCATGGGCCTTATTTTTCAAGTTGGGTTGACTCAACTTCTTCAAAACTTATTAAGTAGACTTGCTTGAACTCCTTAATTGAAGCAACTGGGACTTGGACTTGAAAACGAGCTTCTTTAATTAAATTATTCAAAGCTCCTTTTATCCTTTTGATCTTAGCCCTTGTCATAGGCCCAACAATATCTACAAGTGGATCTCTTTTAAAAGTTCAGGGTGGAATTTGAGTTAAAGACCTTGAACACTCGAACCATCAGATGTCACGTCACTAACTCCTTGATCCATATCACATGCTTCCAATAATAATCGCATCATGCAACAAGTTACTTAGCCTTGACTCAATAATTTTTAGCTACATCTTCATATGGTTGCAGAAGCTATTGTGTCATTGGCGGGCCAGATTTTAAGTAATTACGCTATAAGAAAAACCATGGAAATTATCGATGAAAAACATCAACATTCCATCGATAAATAAGTTTAGCTACAGACTTTACTGACGGTCAAAGACGTCGTAGAAACGGTTGTAGCTAATAATTGCCGATGGAATAACATTGTCCATCGGTAAATTTACCAACGGTCTATTAATTAACCGTTGGTATCATTCTGTCGATAAATGTTCCGATGGTTTGCTCATTTCTGTCGGTAAGTTTGTTAAAACGTTACCGACAATTACGTTCTGTTGGTGATATTACAGACGGTAGTCTAGTCTTCTATCGGTAAATTTAGCGACAGAACTGGTTATTCCGTCTGCGATTACCGACAGTTGGTTGATGACGTATATTCTATCGATAAATTTTGGTTATTCCGTCGGTAAATCAACCAAAATTTTTTTTAAAAATATACGTCAATATTTTTTATTTGATGATGTTATAGTTGATGCATAATTTACACATTTATGAATTTAATAGTATACATTTAATTTGTTTAGACAGAAATTTGGTTGATGATATAAAGTTAAAAATATCTTAATTAATGATAAAAACTTTACATTGTACATAATAAGTATTTGTAATTCAAATTAAATGACCAAAAGTACACTATTAATTTGGAGATGACAAATGCTCTGATTGGTGCGATGAGATGCTACCCCTACCCTTCAAATCATCTACCTCATTATAGAGCTGAGTTATGTATTGCATCGATTGTTGCAACTGATCCATTGACTGTTGCAATTGAGTTGCCAATGTCTGCACTATGCTCCGAAGCTCTTGCACTTCATTGGTTATGGACCGTCTAGATGATGCTCTACTGGACGTGGAGGATTACGAATAACATGTGTTCGTAAATGAAACTAAGCCGAATATCCTCCCACGACGGTCCCTACCACCCACTGCATGAAGATAAGTTTCAATCTCATCAACATCTTCAGACTGTTGAGACTGTGGTTGAATGCTTTCTTGTATTTGGTCCTATCAGAAGGCAATGTTTATATTAGTAAGTGATAATTATTAAGCACTAATATTAAACCATAAATTTCACGTACATTTAATTCTCTACAACGGCTGTTGATGAATGTTACACCGTCATGCTTCTTAGTGTGATTGTGCAAAAAGACCTGATGGGGTATAGATTGTTAGTAGTGTGCCCTAGGCCAATGGATATTTGTGATTCATGTATTAACATTATGACTTGTTAATAATATATTATG
>JAOTAY010000006.1:25202474-25231178 GCA_025629805.1 Erythroxylum baracoense | reverse complement strand
GTGAACTTGGCTTAGGATTTAAGGATTTTGATGGTATGCATTGGAAAGAGGCTTTCATGTTTACTTAGAGTAAACTTGAATTGTTTCTTAGATTGATGAGTAGTGGCCTAATGTATTTGGATAAAAATGTGCTTCATTATGCTTTGAAATGTGTAAGTATTGGATCAAAGGTATTAAATGCCTTAGAAAATACAAAAGAAAGCCTATTAGAATAATAAGGGAAGTAACCATGTGAGAAGCTTAATGGCCTCCTATAGCTTAAAAATAGTGATATTGTGTTTTATACACTTATGTGGTGGTGTATATATATGAGATATATGTTTGAGTAGTAAATACATTGTATATTGTATGTATAAAGGCTTGGGAGCTATGGATCAAGGATTGTTAAAGTCAAGGGAGTATGCATTTTTTTGAGGTGAGTTTGGGAAACTATATCTCTCAAATGGGATTAGGACGTCCCAAAACATGCATGATGACTTGTATGTGAATTGTGAACCTAGGTAATGTATAGTAGAATTGAATCTCAAATAGATGCTAGTATACTTGTGTATTTAATACATAACATTGTTTTGAATAACTCTTTGCACGTAGAGTGCAACTGATGTTTTTATTTCGTATTTTGAGGAATGATATTTTTTTCAACAAACCTACACTTACAAACAATGTTTTATTTTCTGAAACTACATTTTTGAATAACTTTGCACTTGGAGTGCAAAAGATGACTTTTATTGCATGAAATAATGTTTTGGAACCTGCATATGTATAACTGAGTCATGTATACTGCATGTATGTGTTCTCTTTTGGCTTAAAGCCATGATAAGGTTTCATTTTATTGGTTGGACCGATAAATAAAGGCATGGTACCTTATTTGATTTTTGTATTAAATATTTTAATATGATTTTTTTGTGTTTGGTGAGGAAACGATTGGCCAATCGTGTGCTAGGCATAACAGATTAAGTGACTCTTGTACACTTGATGCTGGTACATAAAATAGGAGTCCTTGTAATGACACCATTCTATAGGACTTGTGGGTGATTGCACACCTAGAGGTCTAGTCACTGACGAGGTCATCACCTAGGGTCATGACACTCTTGTCGACCGTAGTCTGGACTCACCATAGATGAAAGTCAAGCCAACATCGAGAATCGGTGAGTGTGCACACTAGTTTGGCCAACTAGTGGCGACACACATGACTATTTTGGCTTGCCGACGAGATTTGATTTATACATGTGATGTTTTTCCACTCTTGTGTACTAGAACTGGAACCTATATTCACTGAATGAGTGATTAATTGGCTAGGCCTATATGGTTCCTAACCAGTATATGTTTGAGTCATAGGCTAGACCTATATGTTTCTATATTATGTATGCTCACTTCATAGGTTGTTATGTGCTTGCTAAATGCGTGAAAAAACCATCCTCGAGTTATCTTGACTGTTTTGGTGTGTATTGGCTTCTATTTGCGATATATGTTTATCTTGCTCACTGAGTACATAGTGTACTCACCCCCTCTGCTTTCCAACCATATAGGTTAATTTAGTGAGCTTAAAGGTTTGAGTAGATTGTGCGGTCTTTTGACAGTTCAAGGCATTATTGCATGTGGGTAGTCTCTGTTTTATACTTTTGTTGTATAGTGGCTCATCATTATGTTGACATGCTTTTTAATTTTGTAAATTAACTCTTGTCTTTCTTGTGGCTTGTAAATGACTTTATGTATGAACATTTTGTACTGTTGTTGAGATTGCTCTTGAGTGGACTTCAAAGTCCAAAAGTTGTGGTAAAGTTTTAATGTGAATATAGAAGTGCGTTTGAAACTGATTCACAGATGTTTTTCATTTTAGAATTTTCAAATTACAGTTGTTGTGCTGCCGAATGTTTTTTTTTAAGATGTCCAGCTAGCCTTGCATAATCAGGTTAAGGGTACCGTGAGTATCCTTAGCCCAGGTATGCAGCGGTTGTCATGTGCCCGATGTGATTCTGAGTCATGACAAAAAAGGCTTGGTTTGAAAAGGAAAGTAAGTATTATGTTTCAATATGTTTTGAATCAAATCTTATTGAGGTGTCCAATAATACCTGGTGGTTAGATTCAAGTGCACTACTCGTATGTCACATATTATGCAGGGATTTCTTTCAATCCAAACTATAAACGGAACTGAAGAGTTCCTGTATATGGGTAACAGAATGAAGACACGAATAGAAGAAATAGGGACATGCAGATTGATCTTAGACATTAATTATAGTCTAGATCTTGAAAAACGTCTTTATAGTCCTAAATATGCTAGAAATTTAGTTTCTGTTAGTAAGTTGGATAAGATAGGTTTTAATTTCAATGTTAGAAATGGTATTTTTTTCTTTGTATAAATGACATTAATATTATGATTTTGGTACGTTAATGGATGGTTTATATCTTTTCAACATTAATGTTAATTATTCTAAATCCCTGTTTCATATTGAACATAATATTGGTAATAAATGTAGTGCACATAATGAACACTTTGCTTACTTGCGGCTTCAAAGGTTAGGTCATATATCCAGAGAAAGGGTGATAAGGTTAGTAAAGAGTGAAATCTTATCCCAACTAGATTTTACTGACTAGGATGTGTGTGTGAATTGCATTAAAGGCAAGCAAACCAAACACATATCTAAGAATTCAGCCACAAGAAGTACTAAGTTACTTGAATTAATACACATTGATATAAATGGTCCATTTAATGTCCCATCTTGGAGCGGTGAAAAGTATTATTTCATCTTTATTGATGACCATTTTGCAATCCTTTACTTTTTCAAGTCAATCGCTCTTTTGATTTTGGAAAAAAATCTCTTTGTCACTATACTCTTTCTTCTACACATTCATCTCCCCCGCACAGTCCGCATAATGGAGAATAACTAATAGTTAGGATTCATTAAAAAATTAGAGAATCCACTCTTAGAAAAAGATTTTCCGCGTCACGAACTAATATATTTTTAACACCTAATTAAATTGGAAAATCATTCAAATTCAAATTACGAACCGAAGCTCGCAGCTTGTTTGTTTCCCTATAATTAGAGTTGTAGGGCTTTACCCATTTATTCCACTTGACCCAAGATTACATTTATTTTTTAATGTTATGCACTAAGAATTCAGTATTCACGTTATTGTTATCTTTATTTACTGTATAAAAAGTCTCAATCAGTAGACATTCTTAAGATGTTTATTAATGAAGTAGAAAGACAGATATAAAAGTGAAAGTTGTAAGGTCTGATAGAGGAAGTGAATATTATAGTAAATATGATGAGAATGGATAGTGTCCAGGTCCATTTACAAAATTTTTTCAAAGTTGGGGCACTTGTGCGCAGTATATAATACTCGGTACACCACAACAGAATGATGTAGCTGAAAAGCGAAATTGTACTCTTATGGATATAATTAGGAGTATATAAAGTTACACGAATGTATCTTTATCTTTATAGATGTATGCATTAAAGACAGCTACATATCTACCTAATAGGGTTCTTAATAAAGTAATTCTTGTGACACCTTATGAATTATGGATAGGTAGGAAACCTAGCTTGAGGCAGCTGCATGTTTAGGGTTGCCCAGCTGAAATAAGGATTTATAATCCTCACCAAAGGAAAGTTGATGCAAGAACCATTAGTGGTTACTTCATCGGTTATCCAAAAAAGTCTAAATGGCATATATTTTATTTTCCTAACCATGTTACAAAAATAGTTGTCTAGTAAGGCTCGGTTTATTAAAAATAGACAAATCAGTGGGAGTGGGAAATCATGAAAGGTGGATATTCAAGAGATACAGGTGGAAAATCCTTCACCTAGTGTCTCTTCTTAAGTTGTTATTCCTCTTGTTGTATCACAATCATTTAACATATCGGAACAAGAAGTTAATATTCTAAACCCACAAGAAGAGAATGTTAATAATGAACCAGAAAATAATGTGCAAGTCATAAATGATCAAGTGATACCACAAGAAATAATATTGCGAAGCTTTAGAAGGGAGAAAAGACTAACTATATCATATCACTATATGGTGTATTCACGTGAGCATGAGTGGGACTTAAACATTTATAAGGATCCAGTCTCATTTAAAAAAGCCATGAAATGTATTAATTCTAAAAAGTGGCTCAATGTTATGAAAGAAGAGTTAAAATCTATGGATGATAAACAAGTATAAGAAATGGTTAAGTTACCTGAAGGCTCTAAGCAGATAGGCTGTAAATGGGTCTTTAAGATCAAAAGAGACTTGAAAGGAAATATTGAAAGGTACATAGTCAGACTTATAGCCAAAGGTTATACTCAAAAGGATGGCATTGACTTTAAAGAGACCTTCTCTCTAGTCTCAAAGAAGGACTCTTTAAGAATTTGTTATGGCATTGGTAGCTCATTATGATTTAGAGCTTTGCCAAATGGATGTAAAGACTGCTTTTCTGAATGGTGACTTAGAAGAAGTTTATATGGACTAATCGAAAGGTTTTGTGCCTGTAAAAAGGAAAATATGGTGTGTAAATTAAAGAAGTCAATATATGGTTTGAAACAAGCCTCCCGACAATGGTATCTTAAGTTCAATGATGCCATTACCTCTTATGATTTTATAGAGAACACGAGTGATAGGTGTATATATATAAAGGTCAGTGGGAGCAAGATCATTATTTTGGTACTATATGTTGACGATATTCTTTTGGCTGCTAATGATTTGGGCTTGTTACATGATGTAAATAAATTTCTCTCTAATAATTTTGAAAAGAAAGATATGGGCGAGGCATCCTATATGATTAGAATAGAAATATTCCATGACAGGACACAAGGATTGTTAGGGTTGTATCAGAAAGGATATATCGGTAAAGTATTAGAGAGATATAGGATGGAAACATGCTTAGCAGGGGTAGTTCCAATTTATAAAGAGGATAAATTTAGTGAAATGCAATGTCCTAAAAATGATTTGGAACGAAAGGAAATGGAATATATTCCTTATGCATCTGTAGTTAGGAGTCTGATGTATATTCAGACTTATGCTCGGTCAGATATCAGTTTTACTGTTGAAATGCTAGGTCGATATCAAAGTAATCCCGAGTTAGACCACTGGAAAGTTGCAAAGAAAGTTCTTAAGTAGTTACACGACACCAAGGATTACATGCTCGCATACAAGAAATCAGATCACTTAGAAGTGATCAATTATTCAGATTCAAACTATACTAGTTATGTAAACTTCAGGAAATCTACCTCTAGTTTTTTATTCCAACTAGCAGAAGGGGAAATTTCTTGGAAGAGTGGAAAGCAGCCTGTCATTGCTACTTCTACTATGGAGGTCGAATTTATAGCAAGCTTTAGGCCATTATTCAAGCATTGTGGTTGCGAAAGTTTGTCTTATAGCTAAGTATTGTCGACAGTATAGCTAAACTGCTAAGAATTTATTGTGATAATTCCATAACTGTCTTCTTTCCTAAAAATGACAAGTGTTCTAAGGTGTTAAATACATAGATTTGAAATATTTTTCAGTCAAAGAAGAAGTGCAAAAACATAAAGTGTCAATTGAGCATGTTGAAACTAATCTAATGGTTACGGATCTGTTAACTAAAGGATTACCGCCTAAAACATTTATTGGTCATGCTGAAAGGATCGGCATTATAGATAAGTCCTCGTTAGCATGAGATCATTTATGCATGTCCATATGTTTGGATATCTGCTATTATTGTTTTGACACTTATGAATTCAATTAATGTTATGTTTTTGCTTATTTGTTAGTTGTCACATTATGTTGTGTACACGCATTATTTTATTGTGATGACAAATTATGTTTTCAGAAAATATTATTGTTAAGAACTACAATGATCTAAATTATAATTATTTTGAGTTGAGATGATCATGTGATATATGGAAGAAATCATCTCGTTAGATGACTTGTGAGCGCCATAATCCTATTATTTCAATTTATTCAAGTCTGATGGCTTGATAGATTTAAAATATGGTGCACACTTGTATTGTTGGATCATCAAGTCTGGGTCAAGTGGGAGATTGTTAAATTAATTTAATAATCATAAGTGTAACCTATATTACTTTATTTGATTCTAATATGAAGTGGGCCCAAAATAATAGTTATTGGGTTTGTTAAAGGAAATTAGAATCATTAAAGTTAATTAATAAAGAAACCCTTCCCTCTCCCTTCAGTTGAGAAAATGCTTATAGATATCAAAAAAATACACACATTCTTGCACCGTTGAAAAGAGCGAAGAAAGGGAAGAAGGTGAGAGTGGATAAAGCTTTAGCGTAAAAAAGGTATTTGCGAATAAGAAGAGTTACACGAGTATAGATCAAGGTTAATATTTCTCTCTTTTCTTTATAGCACTAATTTTAGGATTTGAAGGTGTTGAATTAATTGTGTCATAAATGTTTTTAGGTGAATTTTATGCTTGAAATATTGCTTAGAATGTTAAAGATTAAATCTTACACATTGTTGTGTGTGTGTTTACATATTTAAATTAAGTTTTAATATAAATTTTAAGATGTAAAATACACCTTTTTCTTTAAGCATTTAGCAAAAGAGTTTCCAGAAGGTAGTTTGTATATAGGTTGAGACCTACTACAAATTTAAAACGCTATTTAAGGTCTTGATAGTAGATCCTTAATGCCAAAAAGTAAAGATAGATTACATGTGTTTACTCATGGTGGGATTCCTCAACCAGGAATAAGTTTTGGTCATCAACAATTGTGTTCACATCGAGAATTCGCCCCCCATTTTCAGACAAAACATAACCACTCCTACATTTGAACACGTCAATCGCTGTTCTGACGAGTTCTTCTATGGTTTGGGGGACCCATAAGACAATTCCTTCTCTTCTCTTTTGGGTTTGATCCCGAGGGTGGAACGGAAACACCGTACACTTCTTCTGTCTCCTTTCATCTGTTGATATTATTACCAGAGAAGAATTAAAGTATCCATTTTAAGCATGTTATGGCTGTTGTTGATAAAAGAGAATTAAGTCCACCAACATTTTCCTTTTGAGGTTCACCACTTGTTGGTATATTCTTTGATTAACTTGTACGAGTAATGAGGTTTGCATACCTTGTAATGGTCCAGATGGAGTAGTTATATCAGCCAATTGAGAAGTTCTGGCAACTTCAAGCAACTTTATCAAATTCTTGTCCCCGCATACACGAGCTTCATCTAACGGAGTGTTTCCCCATCTAACATTGAATAACAAACCATTATGTTTATGTACAAGAATGTGAACTTATAAAATTATCACAACAGATTGATTTAAATAATAATATTATACCTGTCCTTAGGCAAAACACTTGCTCCTGCTTGTACAAGTAAATGCGCGAAGGAGTACAGTCCTTCTGAGGCTGCTACGTGAAGTGGTGTTCGAAAATCATAGTTCTTGGCATTGGGATTAATCCCATTGTTCAACAACCTCTTAAAGAGATTGAAATCTCTCTTTGCGATGGTAGAACAAAGAAAATCACCCGCATCATCAACTGCTAGTATTGCTCCTCCCTTTAATAGCAAAGAAGCTACTTCCTCATGCCCGCTCTTAATGGCTTCAAGTAGGGGTGTGTTCCCAAACTTATCTGTTATTTAACAGTTTCCTTTTGAATTCAGAGTATTTGATCATGTACAGGAAATGAATCTAAGCCAATACAAATAATTACCAGAAATATTGACATCTGCTCCTCTTTCAATAAGGAAAAGGGCTATATCCTCATACCCTTTAGATGCAGCAGTGTGCTGTAGTAAGATAACACACATGTAATGCTATTCTACAAGCGTATATTAAGGACT
Organism: Erythroxylum baracoense; assembly: GCA_025629805.1. NCBI lineage: Eukaryota > Viridiplantae > Streptophyta > Magnoliopsida > Malpighiales > Erythroxylaceae > Erythroxylum > Erythroxylum baracoense. Next base: position 25,223,405 of record JAOTAY010000006.1, on the reverse strand, counting down.
ACAAAGCAGAGAATACCAGAGGTGATCTTCCATTGTAATCTGTCTTATTAAGATCAACTCCACCTCGTATCAGACATTTCAGTCGATAAAAGTCTCCATCATATATGGCACAATTTAGCCTCATTGTTAGCTCTGTCTCGGACTTTTCTATGTAAAGGGTGACCTCTGACTCTAATAATTCATTTCGTTGAATAGAATCCTTTCCCTGTAAAAATTTTGATAAAAATTGGAAGAAACTTGTCAGCAACAAGATTATGGGATTAGTTTATCAAATTGAACTCACCTCAAGGAGATTGTTTAAGATAATCCTTCCATCAGAGAAATGTATCTCTAGAATCTCGACAAATGACGGTTTATCAAGTCTCAAGACCCTGCATAAATCGCTGGCTCGAACTGTGTAAGGCTGTGGAGTGTTGCAAAGGAAAGACACTTCACCAAATGAGCTCCCAGTATGCAGGTTCAAAAATACTTCTTCTGTTTCTTCATTTTCTCTCACAACTTCCTGCTATAGATGATACCAAAATAAGTTAGAAGATGGTAATGGTCTAGTGCAATCTTAGAATCAATGTTGGTAGTGTCATTCATCTATTAGAAAAATAAAAGTAAAATTAGAATCTAGTAGACGGGAATTTTTAGTCTCTTCGATTGATTCATTTTAAAACTTTACCAATTCACCATGACAAACAATATAAAGTTGATCCACCACTTGTCCCTGCTCTATAACCATTTCTCCAGGGAGAAAATACTCTTCATGGACCTTTATTGCCTGATAAGTCAAAAATGTGAACTTATTACAATGGAGAATACATTCTATACAGTCGATCTTTGATCAAGCTTTCAACATGAGGATTAATTGATAAAACAACCATGCTAGCTTACAAGTTGCTTAATGAATCCCGAGGAGCATTCCTTGAAAAGTGGAACACCTGTAATGTATGGTTCATATAACTTCTGTGACACCTACAAAAGGAAATGTAACAGTCATTGTCATAAATATAGAAATTAAATGATCAAAACAATGGTTAGATATATATGGCAGTACACTTCTATATATAAGACCTTTGTGCGAATGGAAGCAGGAATGTCTTGAAGAACATTGGTATCAAAATGACCGCGAGCATATTGTAATCTCAAGTGCCCTTTGATCTTACTGGCTATGCCTTTGCCAATATTATTTCTGTTCATAAATTTGATGAGTTCAGCCAATTTGTCCCTGAATTTTTCTGTCTTGGACCCTTTCACAATCAACGCAGTCATGTTACCAAGCAAATAAGCACCAAGAATCATGTCAAATGATACATATATCATCACGAATATCATTTCCCTCATATTTACTGCATGGATCTCTCCATAACCTGCATGCAAAACCACATATACATAATCATATTGAAGAACATTATGGTTTAGCTATAATCACAATACTTTGAATAATTGATAGGCTTTAATAATCACAAAATCTCCAAGGGATTTGAAATTACCTACGGTCGCCATAGTGACAATGGCAAAGTAAAGTGAAGTTACGTATCTTTTCCAGAGATCAATCTCTCTGAAATTTGTGTAGCGAAAGTCACCCAACTGTAGACTTCCTATCCAAGTGTAACCTTCGTCAGACGGAGGCACAGTAGTAGCAAGATAGTAAAATATGCAGGCGGCTGCATGCGTCCAGTAGAGCTCAACAACAAAAAGCTTCACAATTCTGGTGTAAAGGTAGTTGATTCTCATGTCTTTCTCTAGCCTTTCAAAAAATTCAGTTACTCTGCACGCTCGACTCAGCCTAATCCATAACATGTACCTCACTGCCTCTTTTCTCCCAGTAGCCTAATAAGAAACAAACAACTTCAATTACACTCTAATATTTCAGAAATATTTACCTTTCAACCATTAACAATTCACCTTGTATATGGCATCCCAAGGCAGACAGCCGAGAAAATCAACCAAAAATCTAGATTTCAAGTACCTGTCAAATTCAAGCATAAAACAATTTAGGTTCCTTTCCATATATAGAGGCAAAAGAAAAAGCACGAGTGACCATAGGAAGGGATTCTTTACCAAATTACCTGATGGCAATGAGTTTACGATCGTAAACCATGCGATAGGATTCAGTGTCGCGATAGGCAACAAAGAAGTGAACAATGATATCGATAAGAAAAGCAAATTGACCGGCAATGTCAAGTAGGAAAAGATTTTCTGGTAGTCCTCTGAAGAATGCGAACTCAAGTGGTGTGAAAAAGGACGAGTATATTGCCCATATAAGGATGAAATGTTTCCATATGCTATAGAACCTGCAATGCATGTACTTTGATTTCTCATTTCTCATCATACTACCCAGCAAAGCAGATGAATATATCTAGCTAAAGGTTCAATCATTTTCTTTTAAATTCATTGAATATAAAGAGCTTATTACCTCTTGTCAGGTTTGATAACCAAACCGTGAGAAGGCCCTGGCCCGATGCTGTCGTTCCCAATAGGTTCTCTCCCCACTGTAATACCAAGAAGAGTCTCGCTTCTTAACAGTCCAGCTGACAACTTTTTCCATGACGATTTCCCACTCGACTCCTCATCCACTTTGTACTCATCATCTTCCGAGGACGACCCATCTTCAGCTCCTCTCCTCCTCCCTCCGTTATTCATCATCCACGTACGGAATGATTAAAAGGGGTCAAGCTTGAAGCCGATCTTACATTATAAGTAGAAAACTAAGCAAATTTATGCGGGCTTTGTTTATCTTATAGTTAGTGGGAAGAGTATATGTGTTGAAGAGTTTTGGCTTTAAATGATTCTCGTATGTAACTTTCCTCGGATGCCGTGATAATGTTCGAATTTACTACAGTACGTTGGCAGTGACAAAGAGAATCCCCGCACAAAACCTAAAAGTTTAAATTTATTCTTTTGTAGGAAAAAAAGAAGAAGGGCTCATAGGAGTTTTAGATATGAAGCCTAAAACATAAAATAAAGGTACTACTTGAGTAGAAATACCAAATGATTTATCTGAGTCTTCAAACTACTAAGTAAATGTGTTTACTACTTTCTTTTTCCTGTTTTTGAGGTTACACATTCAGAATGCCATCTCAACTTACTCAGACTTTTACTTCTGCAAAGAAACTCCTAACCATAGGCTATCCGTTCAATTTCTTCTTATTGCTATTTTTTAACCTTAATCTTGATTGTTAGTGCTTAATTTTAATGTTATTATGTTCAGCACATTAAAATGATAGCCTGTTTAGATTATACAAAAAAAAAATTATACTATGTCAAACTGGTGAAAGATTGGTCAGTGAGTTTACTTTGTGAGTATATTTATACTAAGACTTACTAATCAAAATGAATGGTATATTACTTCAAAATCCTCTTATATGGTTGCTACTTTTAAATCGTATAGTTTGAATTAAGCTTTTCTTTTTTTCAGATTGTACGCAACTTGATGACTGTTAAAGCATATCATTTGTAAATAATTTTATACCATAAATTGGTAAATTTGTCAGTGTAATGTAAATATATTATTTGAATGGTAAATTTTCTAATCTATTGATAAAAATATAAATAAATAAAAGTTCTTGATTTAGTTTCAACTCCTATTCTTCTTAGATTAATTAAGCTCTTTTTTTGTTTTTAACTTATGCTAAAAATTTTGGCTGTAAATCTTAAAATGATATCATCTTTAACATGTAACATAGACGTGTACACAATGGCATTTCAAAATTTAGCGTTAGGGTATATAATAGAAATTATTGATATAGGGATATGTGTCAAAAGAAATTATTAATAAATTTTAAAAATTAAAAAATATATTAATATGTAAAAATAGATCCAACATATTTTTATCATTTTAAAAAATGGTCCATTAATTATATAGTCTAGAGAATAAAAAGAAGTAATCCATTCATAATATTCCGGTTTTAGTTTAGGAAGTGATTGTCCGTACATTGTCGGTGTGAATGTTTTCGCGGGAAGGAAAAGCGTTGAGAAGAATACAACCAAAGAAAAGGAAAGATGCACTGTCCTCAGAGGATCAGTGATCACACAAGATAAGGACGAATATAAACCATTTCTTTTCAGAACGAGGCAATATACATCACAGGTTTTGATGCTCCGCGGGACTTGAATTACCCTAATACAGATAATGATGCTTTTTTATCGATGAGAACTTGGTTAGAAACCATAGTACAGGTAAATTCTAACCCAAATCAACGAATATCACACGTTATCCGACAGCATATTTCTCCTTTGAGTAAGTGGGTGGGAAACTGCAAATTTCAACACACTTTTTGACATCTTTTCTGTAACGACTCATCTTTGCATCTGATTTAGTTTGATTATCAGCTTGATTCCAAGTTTAATTGACACTTAAGTATCTACGCAAGTATTTGGTGTAACACTAGCATAGACTTATTACGTGTCTCGAATCGTTTATAAAAGGGTTAAAAATGAAGGAAATACATAATACTTTATTTCAGTTCCATCTCTCGTTCCAAAGCGGTTTTCGTGATCCAAACAAGCTCAAATCTCCTGGGATCTTCACGGAAAGTGATCATCGACACTTGGTTAACGCCTATTTACAGTTTTCTCAAAACGTAAGCGCTCTTAACAGATCAGAGGATATGTATGCTTACGAATAATATGGGCAACTGCAGGAGACCTTAACCTTTATAGATAGCTTCCATATTAGGCTTCCTCATCATAAGACTGATATGGGTTCAGTCCATATTAATTGTGATCTATTTTTCTCCTAGACTTCAACTCATTGATTTAGATTATTTATTTGACCACTTTATTATCCTTATCTGGATCAAAATACGTAACTTAACCGATAATTTATCAAAGTAAATGCTTTTTCTTCCTTTTAATAAGGTTTATTCAACTTCAAATTTATCCTTCTATTCATCATCTCTATTTTGACTTTGATTTTCTCTATCTTTATTTTCCGGTTTCGCTGGTTTGGTTGCTCAATCTATTCTCGCTCTTCTTCTTCTTGGTAAGACGATTTTTCACGATTTGGCAGTTTCTATTTAAACTGGTGGGTTTCTCTTGACAATGGTCAAACGTAAAAATTAAACCGAAAATTAGTCTACTTCATGCTTAAACTAGTAAAACCGATGAATTTGATCTGATTTTAACGTCATTGAACTAGAGCAACACCATTTTCAAGAACTAATTTAAACCTCTATAAAAGGAAGTTAAAATCATAAATAGAAAACAACAATAATTAAAGGAGCTTGACTGCTTGAGGGCTGGCACGTATATGCCTACGCCACAATTATGTACATGGGTACCCCAAAAGACGATGAGGTTTCTGTTGCTACACACGTCATGCTCAGAGCACTTTCTCATTTACGAGTGGATGTTCATCTTGTTGTTGTTGCCTCAAGATTTGTGAGCCTCTCCATTTTACTTTTTATTATCAAGATTTTAATTTTACGTTGCTTGTGTGGGTTAGACATTTTTGCCTCTAAGGGCAAATTTGTCATTTTGTCATAAAGTGTACAGTTATTAATTGTAATTTTGGTTTTCAATAAATTATTGGTTAAGTTATGTAATTTGATCCAAATAAAGATAATAAAATGGTCCAATAAATGATTTAAATCAATAGTTTGAAGTCTGGGTGAAAAATATATCCCTTTTAGTATGAACCTAGTCTATATTGACCTTGTGATGAGGAAACTCGATATGGAAGCTATATAAATAGATTATGGTCTCCTATAGTTGCTCATGTCAATCGTAAGCGTAAGGAACCTCTGACCCGTTAAGAGAGCTTACGTATTGAGAAAACTGTAGAAAGACCTAAATCACGTGCCGGATTATACTTTTCGTAAAGGTCCCGGGAGATTGGAGCTCATTTTGTGTCCAAAATCGACTTCGAATCAGAGATGGAACCGAAATCAAGTATTTTGTATTCCTTCATTTTTAATCCCTTCATGTACAATCTAAGATACATAACTAAGGTACCGTTACGTATTACACGTGGTATCAGAGCAATTATGTGATCGGATTGTCGGAAATGAAGATTTTTCGATTTTTCATCTGATATGGTTTTTCTCTATTTTTGATTCATTTTTTGGTTTTTTACGTATATAATTATATAGAAGTGGTTTACATAAGGCTAGTTTAAAAAAGGGTCAAAAACGGAGCAAAAAATGAGATTCTGGGATATAAAAAATCATCTCTGATGTCGGAGGCACGGCCACCGTGCTCCATCCGTTACAGTAACGTGGGAGAGCTTTGTACAGATGGTACGTACATTGCATGCGCCAACTAGACGCTGCCGTGTTTCACCATGCAGAGCGCGACGCGTGTTGCACGTGCGTCGAACCCGCACTCCCAAAGGCGTGGGTATGTGAGCGCGTGCGACACACACGCCCATCTAGATCGCACACATGGCACACGTAGATGGGGGACACATGGCGGTGCGTGTGCTGCACGAACCACACAGTAATCACGAGTCTGCGCGTGGGGGGCACATGACGTGCACCTACCAGACGCATCTGGCGCACGTCAGTACGCTGGCATGTAATGCACTCGCAGTCCCCGCACATGTGTAATGACGTGGCGTCCACATCAATGGTTGACGTCAGCCGTATGGACGAGCTACAGTGACAAAAAAACACAAACATTTTTAGATTTCTCGTAAGGGCACCCGGGGTATTTTGGGTTAGTTTCTAGGTCCAGGAATTTATAAAGTGAAATTTTCTATTTTTTTGTATTTATTACATTAGTAATAAATTAAAGTTTAAGTCTAGAAAAAGGAATTAAGGTGTTCCGAATCCGATTTCAGGTGAACTTTCATGCTTTGGACATTGCATGAGAGAGATACTTCAAGTTTTCGTGTCTCAAGTCTCATGTTTAGTGTTTGGGATTGCATGATAGTTAATCGGAAAAAGAACAAAGACATTCTGAAGCCATTTTTGAGTGAATTTTGTGCAACGAACTTGCCATAAGGGAGATACATGAGGTTCTAGTATCTTAGGTAGTCGGTTCGGTGTCCAGTAATGCACAATAGTCACTCTACTAAGATTTTTCTTTTATGAAAGTCTCAAATGAAGTTTTCGAAGAATGTTTTCAGCACGGGTGTGTGACAATGGGACTGTGCCTTCAGGTTTTTGCATTTATTGAAGTTACATTGTAACATACCATATGCCCATAAAGAATGTGAGGATAACATAAAGATGTATCTCTTGTGTTTGTAGACTTTTTGAGTGCTGATGAGGATGTAGCCACCACAGTGGCCTTTCGCGTCAATATTTTGAATTGTTAGTTATGGAAATAGTTGAGGTTGATATGACCATATAGATAAATAGACCATCTCCACTTACATCCATGAGCTCGAAAGCTTATAAAGTAGCCTATGAAGCCCAGGATCGGTCTGACATTTTATATCTTATGACTATTAAGAGATCCATACCTAACCATCTGCTTAGTGGACTTCCAGACACAGACATAGAAAAGTAATTTCTTAGAAATGTCTCCTAGAGGTACACAGTCTCATCTAATATTAAGGCAAGTACCTTGAATAAAGGATTATTCTCTATGAGGTATACGGGAGAAGGGGAAGTAAAGGAGAACATATAAAAAATGATCCATCTTCATAGTAGACTGAAGATGTTGCACATTCCTCTTCCTAATGTCTTCATAATTCACCAGACTTTGAATGCACTCCCTTCAGAGTTAAGTAATCTAGTGATGACATATTATTCATAGGATGAGGAATGGGACTTCAATGCTTTGATTGTCTATTGTGTTGCTGAGGAGTAGAAACTCAAGTTTATTACTCCTTCAGCCCTCGAAGCAACTAAAAGGAAGGCAAAGATGAAGCCCACTAAGATTAAAGGTAAAAAGACTAAATCTTCTCCACATGTTGATGCTGGTTAATCCAGTGCTAGTGAAGGTTTTAGGGACATAAAGTAACCAGTAGTATAAGGCCTAGATAACTTCTTGGCTTATCAATTTATGAATCTGATTTGCGATAGTCACATTAAGTACTTAGTGACTATATAGTAGAGTATCTGATTAAGGTGCTTCTACAATGCATAGATTTATATCCAAAATAAAGCCAAATAAAGAGAAGGAGGAACAGATGGTTGACAGCAATGAAGAAATGGAAGTAATATCTATAGGGGATGTATGTACTAAATCTTATTGTAAGGTTCATTTTAGTCTTTACACGACACATTTTATATATGATCTTTTGATCAATTTTGGACAAAAAAAGTTGACATTTTGTATTTAATGCTTTTGTTGTATAGTTGTGTTTAATGCAAAAAATAATGATACAACTTTCTTGTCATATGGTTTGTATAGAATGTGTCTTACCCCGAATTAGATATATGCTTCTTCATATCTTGCTAACAAGTCATCAAATGAAGGACCCTGATAAATGAAAAGTCATACATGGTGTAGCATAAAAGTTTAAACCACATTTCCAGAGTTAGAGTTAAGAGATTGATCAAGGAAAGCATTCTCTTAATTCTAGATTATGATGACCTAGGAACATATGTTGATTATTGCAGGGGTAAGTTGACTAATAAGGATATTAAAGTCAACTCATGCTTCTGACATGTTGAGTCTAATATATAAAGATATCAGAAGACCTTATAAAGTTGCATTGTACAAATCAGAGTGTCAGATCTGACCATGGAGGGGAATATCATAACAAACATGGTGTTTCAGGACTTTAAAAGGTCTGGTTGCCAGATATATGGAATCGGTTGGCATAATGACTTGATTCACTATATCGGATAGTCTTGAGCAAAATGGTATGTTACCGAAAGGCATAATCGCACCCTAAAGGACTTATAAAAGTCAATACAAAACAAGACTGATCTATCTAATTATCTAGAAGTGTGGAAACCTAGCCTTACACACATTTGTGTATAGGGTTGCCCTACCGAGGTGATATAATCCTTATAAAGAAAAGTAACATACTCATTATGCTCATTGCTATTTAGTAAGAAATCTTAACCACTCTAAAGGCTACATATCTTACTGTAGAGAAGGAGGGACAAGAATAGTGGAATCACAAATAACTAAGTTTCTAGAATATGATGACTATGATAATGGTAGGCCCTTTGACCCTTCGGATGATAACAGGAGGGATACTACAGTTATTATGTATCCGCTCCTCATACAGTTAGATCCGATGAATTTAGATCTTCATACTATGCCTATACAGGGACAGGAACCCATAATTATACACATAGAGGTTCCTCGGGGTACAAGATCTGATGCAGTTATGAAAATACACCAGAGTGAGATGACCTATTATCCCAACTGATTATTATAGTCTATTAGGTAAACAGGAATATGATATTAGATATATTACGAATTTAGTTACTTTTACAGAAGTTGTTTCTGTACCTGCAACAGAATTGTAGTGGGTTGCAATGACTTATGATATGCAAGCTATGAAGCATAGTAAGGTTTGGGAGCTAGTTGATTTTGCAGCAGAACTGCAAAATCGTCAGTTGTAAATAAAGTTTTAAGACCTAAAGGATTTCAGGATAAAGTTCAGCGGTTTATGGACTAGCTCAGTTGCCTAATGGTTCACTTAGAGAGAAATGTTAACTTTAGTGTTACTTTTCTCTCGAATCCTCAAAGGATACATTTTGAGTGATTATGACAATTGTAGCTCATGATAATATAGAGTTACATCAGATGGTTGTCAAAATCGCTTTCCTAAATAAAGACCTATGTAAAGTGGTCTATATGGTACAACCTGAAGGATCTCAGGATCCAGATGGAACTGGCATAGTTTGTGTGTTATGCAGATCAATATATAATTTACATCAAACCTCCCGAAAGTGATACTTTATAACTGATGAGGTTATTACCTCTTTCAGCTTCATGAAAAATAAAGTTAAAAAAGATGCTTATACTATGAGGTCAAGGGGAGCAAAATTATCTTCCTATTACTGCATGTGGATGATATATTGCTCACGTCAAATTACTTGACCATGTTGTATAAGGTTAAGCAACTTTTGGTCAAGAACTTTGACATAAAGGACCTTGGTGTAGCATTTTTTGTCCTAGGTATTTAGATTCACTAGGACATATCTTAACACTCATCATACTTCTCAAAGAGTGCATACATTGAGTATATGTTACAAAGGTTTAATACGGTTAACAGTAAACCTATCGTAACACCTATCTCTCATAGTGAGAGATAATCTTTGGCACAGTGACCAAAGAATAAAATAAAGAGAGAGGTTATGAGGAATGTTTCGTATTCTACTACGGTTGATAGCCTGATGTATGCTCGGCTATGTACTAGGTAGGACATTGCATTTATTATTTGACTGTTTGGTCAGTATTTAGTTAACCCAAATGTAAACCATTGAAATGCAATCAAACGAGTGTTAACATAAGTAAAGGGAATCAAAGATTATATGTTGACATATAGAAAAGTCAATAGTCTAAACCTCGTAGGGAATTCAAATTCAAATTACTCTATATGCCTGAATGATCGAAAGTTCTCTTAAGGTTACAGTTTTAAGGTTGCATATGGTACAATGTCGTGGAAGAGTGTCAAATAGACACGGGTAATTTTCTTGACCATATATGTAGAGTGCATGCTATGAGGCTGCAGCACAGACGGTTTAGCTCAGAAATTTAATTTCTGAGTTGTCTATGGTTGATTCAGTGGCTAAACCCATTCAGTTGTAATGTGAAAATCAAGCTTATGTGTTGTTTAATAATAACATTGAATATCACAGGGTCTTAGCATTTTGACGTCAAAATTTTAACAATGAAGTAGTTGACATGAAAAGGTGACATTAAGGTTTGGAGCATTTAAAGACTGAGGAACTAAAAGTCGATTCTTTAACTAAAGGACTTTGCCTACTCACGTTTGGAATACAAGTATACAGTATGGGTATTTTGAAGTCCTTAGACACTGTTAGTTAAAAGATCGTTATATTTGCTCCATGTACATTTTGATGTATTATGACGGTATGAAGATTCATCAATAAAGATGATCATTGTTTATTCTCAGTAATACACGTTATCATACATTGTCATAATACGTATAGAAGTCTTAAGATTTGTGTTGATCTTAAGCATTTTAAAGGTCATTAGGAATTCAGAAAGATTGACCTTGAGCTTATGTCATTAGGCACATACAATTTTATATGGATATATCCTTAATGTTTGACATAACATAGGGGATATAAGTTTTTAATCCCATAAAGGTTCTCTAATGCAGTTTAGCATTCAGCTGGAGAACATAAAGGTTTTTTCTAATGCTATTTAGCATATGGTGAGAGGAAATAAGTTTTCTCTAATGCTGTTTAGCTTTCAGTGAGAGAAAATAGGATTTCTCTGATGTAGTTTAGCAATGCGATTTAGCATAAAGTTAGAGAAATTGAGACCTACAGACGAAGATGATATGAATTAGATCATAAAGGTATCATCGTAGTTTTTCACACTCCATTTTTTCATTCATGTTAGTAGGTATTAGATATACGTGATTGTATTAGATTTGTGTCACACATGGCACATGCATTTGATACTTTTTGGTCTCGAAAGCCTTGCAGGACATAATGTTGGACTTTCACTATCTTTGGATCAAATGTTTTATTTTTAAACTTAGTTGACTAATATAGCAGCGTAGGTTAACCGAGTTTTTAAACTGTTTTTAAACTTGATTAAAAATGCAATTAATAATTGTCCAAAGGGGAGAATGTTAGACATTTTTGCCCTTAAGGGCAATTTTCTCATTTTCCCATAAATTGGACAATTATTAATTGTAATTTTGGTTTTAAATAAATTATCGGTTAAGTTACGTAATTTTATCCCGATAAAGATAATAAAGTGGCCCAATAAATGATCTAAATTAATGGATCAAAGTTCAGGTAAAATGAATCCTTTTTAGTGTGGACCTGGTCCATATCGACCTTGTGATGGGAAAGCCTGATATGGAAGCTATATAAATAGGTTATCGTCTCCTGAAGTTACTCATGTCAACCATAAGCATAAGGAATCTCTGACTTGTTAAGGGAGCTTACGTATTGAGAAAAATGTGGAAAAACCTAAACCATATGCTGGTCAATACTTTTTGTAAAGGTCCCAGGAGATTGGAGTTCGTTTGGTGCCCAAAATCAGCTTCAGAATCAAAGATGGAACTGAAATAAGGTATTCTGCATTCCTTCGTTTTTAATCCCTTCATGTACGATCTAGGATACGTAACTCAAGTACCTTTACGTATTACAGTGTGCTCTATTTATTGACATCGACATTTATTGGTCACATGATTATAGGTTACGTTAATAGGGTCAAACTTATCATCTTGTCAGAGCAAATACACCTATTTTAAACTTTGTTAGTTCATTTGTTTTAACATGGTGCATAACAATTAGGAAGTTTGGAGCTTTTCGATGAATGTGGGTCTGATTAGTAAAGGTCTACAATGGTGGAATTGGTTCTTAAAAATAGAGGTTATTGTTCTAGTTAAAGGTTTTTGCTTCTTTCAAGAGTCTTTTTATTTCATTAATATGTGGTTTACCTAATTTATGATTTTCTTGCTTCTTTTGGGGCTTTTACTAAAAGCAAAATAAGTTACACACTTTAGTAGTTTCTGCTTTTTCTAGGGTCTTTACCAAAAACAAAAAGAGTTATGATGTTTAAAGTAGAATTATTTTTGAAATAATTTGCAGAAAAAGGATAAAAAGGTTTATTTTAAAAGCAGAGCTCATCAATCCCATTTTGTTTTTATTTGGTATTGATAAGTCCCTTATAAGATTAAAAATTAATAAAAATTTATAATATTAATGATGTTACATTTAATTAACAGAGTTAGGATTAAGAGTTCCATCAATTGAGGGTCTAATTCAAATATTTTAAAATGTTTATGTGCTTTTAAATATTGAGGTCTAAATTAAATTTTGGTGTAAACATTAAAGATTAAAATGTATCTTTAGCTTAAAACCATTCAAGTTAAATGATTATGATACTAAATTGAAAAGGATGTGTTTTGTTCCAAATTTTCTACTAAATAGAAAAGAAAATAATCTAATATTAGGCAACTTTATACAAATAAAAACAATATGCAAATGGTTGGTTATTGCTCATTTAATCACATACAATAAAAAATTTGACAATAATTAATTAGTAGCAAAATTTTAATTTTCTTTCTAAAAAATTAAAGATAGTTATTCAAGAAAAAATGTTATGGAATAATTTAAATAAATTTATAATGATATAGTTGAAGAAATATAAAATATTTATTTGTATTATTATAATATCTAATTAAAAACTATCATATAGTATGATTTTATTATTGAATTCATAAATTAAGAAAGATTTTAATAAAAAGGAAAAGAATTTTATAAACGACCAATTATAAGGTGACACTTGACATTTAAAATAATGTCATAAGTCTTTACAAATCTCTATAAATAAATGGGTTCACATTATTTGAGGGGGAGAAAAATCAAGTTGAGAAGCATTATAAAATTTGTTATTGACTCTATAAATGCTTCCAAAATTTAAGATATTTTGTAGTTTTTCCAAGTCTATAAAGAGAAAGACCAAAACTGTAATAAACTTATCTACATTCATGTGATTCTTAATTGGACATTCATCCTATTAAAAAATGTTTTATCTTTAAGCATAAAATTATGGACTTACAAAGAAATGTAGTTTTCTTTAAGAATAAAGCTATAACTTCAATTTGAAAATTATTGTAGAGCAAACAATGGCATCCATTTGTGTGAGTCCAAGGATGGCATTAAGATCATTTGATCTCATCGAGATAACATATATGATGATTAAGAACAACAAGCTAATTAAAACTCTTCAAGTCTTTAAGGTTAAAAGCCTACAAGATGATAGTTGGAAGAAGGATGGACTTTCATCATTCATGAGAAGTAAGAAAAGAATATCCCCATATTAGATTGGTTTGTAACATAATAATATTTATGAAAAAAGACAAGAAGAAATATAGATTAATTAATAGGAATCTAACAATAATTTCTAAAAAGCAAAGTAAGCAATTAAATAAAAGCCCATTTACTTTAAATGAGTTCATGTTAAGGAGACAACATACCCAAGAACATAATATTTTCTAGTATTATCACATAGATGATGAGGGTGAACAAATAGTAAAGTCAACGTGATATAGATGAAGGTAGGTTTACAACAACAAAGGAATAAAAGAATTGTTGTTGAGAATTTTGTTTCTTTGATGATGATGTCCTACTAAGTTCCAAGCTATGTAATCATCTAATCTTTATTCATGAATAACTCGTAGAGAAATTGAAAACTTAAATGTAAGAGCTAACATTAATTTTTATTTTTAAATTAAATTCTCATTTTAAAATATTTTTCCCTACTTAGTGTTCTAAATTGAGTTTCCTAATGTTTGAATAGAATCCCCAAATAAATGTCATGTTTCTATTATTTTTACAAGTTAATTACTCCATATGTTATTTAGGTTAAAATTATATTGATAGTTACTAAACATATGAATTAAAATTCATCCTATAGAAATGAACAATAACAAAAATAATAATAACCACAACACCTAGTGAGAGTCCCGCTAAAACACAAAGTTTGGATAGGTCCAGTAATATGCAACCTTACCCCTACTTAATAGAGGTTGTATAACTTTAAAAATTTTTGTATATTATTTTAAATTAAAATCTACAAAATCGATAAGAAAGGGCAATCCTCAACAACTAATTATATTTTTGTTATTGTTTTTATTAAATACTATATATTTAATCTCTTATATTATAAGTGTAATATTAATATGTTTATCGTTATGAACAAATATATAGCCTTATTATTATAAGCCTTTGCTTCTTTAAAGTGGTATGTTATATATAGTATAAAAGGGTGATCTTTCAGTTCAAATTTTCTAGATTGATTGTGTTAGGATAATTTGGGATACCTATGATAGGTCCCACTTAAATATATTTTGAATTTAAGTATATCTTCTAATAAGTTTACTTCTCTCATTATTTTTTGAAAGAATCATATGACAATAAAATACTTATCATAAAGAAGAGATCTAAATACATAATGAATCTATTTCATTCATACAAGGTATCATATTGCTTTTCGAAGTTTAGTCTTTTTAAAATTCTCAAGAAAGAAAAGAGATTAGAGAAAGATTAAGAGAGAGAAAAGAGATTATAGAAGGATTAAAGAAATCCTTACAAATAAGAACAAGGCTTATCAATAATTTGAATTTAAAAGCTTTTTTAATCTTTGGATTATCTTGTAACAGTTTCTATGTAATACTTGACCAAGATGTATGTAAATGCATTATCTAGATTATCTCTCCTACATTTTATTTTTTTTAATTATGTTTAGATTTTGTAACATTGGTATTCAAGTTAGAAGGTGTATAATATGATACTTTCTCCAAAATAAGAATATTGGTTTACTTTCTTATTATTTTGGAGAATCTAGATATAATATTGTTTATAACTATTTGAATATTGCTATTTGAATGATCTTATGTAAAGTTTCAATTGTTTTCAAATCTATTTTTAAAAAATATCTAAAACTTTTATGGCCACTAGTAACTATCACTGATGGGTGGTGGCAGCCATGGCAAGAGAGGTTTCATGCTTTTTAAGTGGTTAATGATAAATTTAGAAATAAGTTTCTTGTGAACCTTTAATGTTGATTTTGTATTTTAATTAATTACTTTAATTATTAAATTCTATTAGGGCTTCAAAATAAATATAGTTGACTTTTTAATTGAGTTTGACCAAATTAGTGAATTAGGCTAATTTTTGTTAAGCTTGAACTTCTGTAGTGTACATAAATTAATAAATGGTTATATAGGTCACTTTTAATTAGGTTATTTAGCATAACTATATTAATTAAGTGGGGCAACTGATATGGACTAAAAGGGCCCAATTAAATCAAACCAAATGGGTTATAAAGATCTTACATAAATGGCCTATATGAGGCTAATTAATTTGGATCGAGTGGACCTAGACCAAATCGGTTATGGTTTCTTGGCTAATGATGAATATACCAGTGCTAAAGAACTAACTGCGACTTTGAGGTGACTTAGTCAAACTAATAGACATGTTCTTGGAGTGTTCCGAAAGTTTTTTCAATTCAATGATTATTAAGGATGGTGTTTGATAGTGCAAAACAATTTTTTGGATGTTGTTACCAATTATGTGGTTGCAACAAGATTTGAATTGAGATTTAAAAGAAATTAAGCAATAAGGATAAGATAAGTGTTTTAAGATAAAAAAATTACAAGTCGGAGCATATATACAATCTAACCAATAAGTCAAGGTTGATTATATCTAAATTCATTATTAGACATTTCAAAGAAAAATTATAAACAAATGGAGAACTAAAATCAAAATATGGTAGAAAAATTCAAGGAGAAACTAAAATTGTCATATAATTCCAATATTTGCAAGTATGCTAAGAGGAGGGTTCTTAAAGCAAAAGCAAAAAGAGTGGCAAAATGAATATAGAAATCTTTATGGTTATATTTTTTAGTTGAAAGAAATGAATATAGTTTTATGATCAATATTTGACTTAGAAAGTCTGAAGATAAGTTAGTGTTTACATGGATGTATATGTGTAAGGGGTGGAAGAAGTTATGGCCTATAATTGGTATAGATAGATGTTTTTTTAGAAAGAAGTATCAAGGACAAATTCTAAGTTCCATAGGAATTAATAACAACTAAGGCATCTATCCTATTACATAGGCAGGTTTTGAGGTTAAAAATACTGAGAATTGGACATAGTATAATGATCAGTTAGACAATGACTTATAGCTTTGAGATAATGAAGGAATCACAATGATATTAGATATGCAAAAGGTACTTTATCCAAGTAACAAAAATTTGTACATACATTTGCATCGATGAACTCTCTAACTTTTTTTAATGTATAGTGACTCAAATAAGCTAAGAATGTTGTATAGCACTCTATTACATATAGTAAGTGTGCAAGGCATATATATTGCAATTAGGTAGGGAAATAAAATTGAAAGGATCTTAGAAAAGCATTAGGTAACTATGTACATGCAATATTTTCACAAGAATTTGATTACAAGCTATTCAAATTGAACTAACTTGCACCTGGATATATGTAAAACTTTCTTAAATATCCTAAGGAAACATGAAGTATGTGTTCTAAAGTACTGAGTCCACATTTTCAATTATAGATAACAATATGAGTGAGATATTCAATTGTTAGATTTTGGTAGCTAGGGATTACACTATCATCATCATATTGGAGACTATTGGGACTATGTTAATGAAAAGGCATTCAAATCTTATAGAACAAGCTAAAAGATGGAAGGGACACATAACACCTGAAGTGATAAAAAAATTTAATGAAAATAAATTGAATGCAAAGAAATGGAGATGATTGATATATTTTGGATATCAATATTGAATTAACCACAAGTGCACAACATAGCTTAGCTAGCATAAGCGAGTACAGGTCGATCCTATGAAGACAGTAAGTAATAGTAATTACCTTGCTCCTAGCATATAAATTGGACTTTCCATTAAAAATAAAACTTAAACAAATAAACTAAAATTGGAAACAATAATAAATGCAGAAGACAAAGGAAATTACTTAGAAAAATTAATATCAAGGATTAGTGTCTAGGAAATGAATCCCTCTAAAAGATCATTAATTAATTAACCTTTTATCATGCAATTAATTCATTGATTATTGGACCGTAAAAACTCATATTTTATGTTAATAAATCTCTGGAGACTATTAACAACTAATATATAGGTTGATTAACTAAAATATTTATATCTAAAGTTCATAGGATTGCATTATCAATTTATGAATTCTATTATTTGGTTTGACCCTAGTCTAGAGGATTATGTTGACCTATCTCTATTTCATACACTAATATTCTGAATCTATTAGAACATGTACAAAACATATAATTGAATCATAATAAATCAATCAAAATAATTGCATTGAATAAAAGATTTAAGGCATATTGTTATCACAAACTAGGGTTCATCACACCTAGACACTAAAAAGAATTTAGTTACTTATAATAGAAAATTAAATCAAATATAAAACATGTAAAAAAAACTAATATAAAATAAAGAGTTCATAATTCTAACTCTACCTTCTATTTTATTGACTCTTCTTGTAAGTTTGGATTTGATGTAGCCTTATATCATATCTCTTTTGATGTTAACTTTATGTTTTCCTTGTCTTTAGATCTTTACCATCGCCTCTATGTTTCTCACATCAGAAATCTAGTGTAAAAGTCAAATCTCTCTTTGTTTGCCTCTATTCATGTCATTTTATAGTGAAAACTAGGGTTATTGGGACATACACGATCACTTAAAAGGTCATGTAGGTGCTTATGTAACTCTAAAAACCACTAAAATCGTGACTTTATGCATTCATAAAGACTTACATGGCCATATACATGGTTGTGTATGTCCACAATGCTTCAAATCTTCATTTCATGCCACGATTTCATCTGAATTTGTCTCCTTTAGTCCATGAAAGCAAGTATAACCTATAAATGCCCTTGGAGAGAATTAAGTACCAAAATACGATAAAACTGTAAAATATTAAGCCAAATACATCAAATATGGGTGTATAATTATAGTCAAATATGCATTTATCAAGAGACACAAAATGTTAAGTGACTAAATGAGATGAAGCACATGTTATCCAACTGGGAGGGGAGAAAACTTGTAGTTGTAGGGAGTGGGAAATCTATGGGTATCATTGTAGTCATGCCATTGATGACATATTTTATGCTAAGCAATAACCTAAGGTACATATGGATTATTGTCATCATAGAAAGAGGTTATAAAAGTATATCATAATCTCTTACAACAAATTAAATGAAAAAAATAGCCACAAAAAACTAATGAAGATATTCATCCACCATTTGAAAGAGGTATGTCTGGTAAGCCTAAGAAGAATAGTTAAAAAGATGAAGATGAACAAAAGAGATTGAAGACTCTTCATAGGCTATAATAAAAGGGCAATTCCAATTATGTAGCAAATATAACATATCTGGTTATAAAAAGAGAATTTGCAAACACATAAAAAACACTCCACTTCCTTCTAGCTAAGTTGGAGTTGAGATTAGATTAACATTACTATGTAATTTACCATATGTGTTTTTTGTTAATACCTCATTGATGTTATATGGCTATTAGATAGTCAACTGTACTTAACAATGATCTAATAACAACAACAATTTTTTCTCAACCTGATACATCGATTTCTAGTATACAACCTTATGAAGTAGGAGGAACTGAGTTTAGTTTGACACTAATGTGTGTTTACAATATATGGTTATTGTTATATAAGTTTCATACATAAATAACTTATAGTTTTAACATGAATACATTCATTTCCATTAGCTTCACTTAAAATGAAAGTTTTGGTTGGTTGATCCAAATACTCTCCAATTATCATTCTAACTAAGGAGGTTAAGGATGAAGGATATTCCAAGTATCACATAATGTTAATTACAAGAGTAAGGTTTAAAATGTAGGGCTATTAGAAATTCATGCCAATAGTTCACTAATATTTACATTGAAATTTGATAGTGTGTGAGTGATAATTAGTTGTTCACTAGTTGGTTTATAATAATTTTTTGTTGGATCTATAAACTCTTAGGCAGTTAACTGTCAAAAATGAAATTTTTGTTAGATCTATATTGTATATTATGTATATAATGCAACAGATTATGGTTAGTTTTATAGTCTTTTCTGTATAATGGTGGTTAGGGATTATGAGTTGTTAACTTCTATAGATCTTAGCTTTTTTTCTTTTTTTCTAAAGCATATTATAAGAGAATATACCTAAAAATGATAATTTCCAAGTGTCAACTTCCATTCCATCCACGTTTTCAATTACTTACATCATTTCCCTTTTGTGTAATGAATTATGAAAATCTATAATTATTTAGGTCCCTTTTTAAGTGTTGAATATGTTTTTAATAAACAAACACTATTATTATAACATATTTAATTTCAAAAAAGGTTCATATAATTTCCTCTTGAGTAGGAAAGTGATTTCTTAAGCTTTAGGTATATGAATCTCACAATGTTCAAATTCAAATGTATGGAATTAAATGGTTCCTTACAAATTGTCTTGAACTATTCCCTCATCTGATTCTAGAATTCCTCAAGAACATGATTATTAATAAGGAGCATATTCACTAAACTAGTTAAATTTCATTCATTGTAATCCTTTTTATTGTCTAATTTGGATGTAATTACATCTAAATGTAATAACTATAATAGCGTAGTAATGATATCTAAAATTCTTAATATATTAACTAAAGTTTGACCTAAAACATATATAACTTCTTAAAAGCACTTAACAATATAAGACAAGAGTTATAATTCTAAACATATCACATTAGCCCTATATTACAAACAAGAACTTCTCATATAATATTGCGCTTCAATACCAAATGATGTGAACCCCGTAAATTGAGATTTAGGAACCCACGAATAAGTTGTTAAAAGGAATTCCCAGGAAAGCTAAACCAGCTTTGTTTTCAAGAAAAACCTTGACCAATGTTTACAGAAACATGAACCAAAGTTATAAAGAAGGATATTGATGCCATACTCTAGAAAAGAAAAGGTTAAGAGTGATAAGTTAGATGAACGCCACAAAGAATAACCTTTATAATTTCTAAGTTCAATGATAAACCAACAAAATGAATAACCTCACCAATTTCATAAAAATTCCAATTCATTAAGTGAGGTCAATTTCTCTTTGGTTATTTTGTGAACTCATAAACTTATCAAGATTATTATCTTATGGAGTTTAAAACTTATCCTATACCTTTGATTCTTGTCTTCTATATAAAGTAAACCATTTTTTAATATAGAAATCACGTATAATATGCAAATACACAAGAAGTGGGGTTGAATTGTGTTAAATCATCTAAGATATGAATCTTTAAAATCTTCTTGATTTTCTTGACAAATTCAGACGATT
>JAOTAY010000006.1:25150574-25195370 GCA_025629805.1 Erythroxylum baracoense | reverse complement strand
ATTTTCATACACAATAATTCACATTTTCACAATGCATGAGCATGAGGTATGTCTATCATTACTTCTCTCATTGGTCTCCTCATAGATCCGGTTCCCTGATCCGACCCGTTAGGTGGGACCGGGATGTTACACTTTGTTCCATAGTTCTTATTTTTTCTTTGATGTACACCGTTAGACGGTGCAATTTCACATATATAATTATAAGGAAAAGGATATGGCGAATGATGATGATTGAGAAAGGTGGCATTGAAAAGGGAACTCGATTGTTCAGTTTGTGTTTGATTAGGATATTGTTTTCTAAAATTATGTAGACGGGGAGTACTTCTTGTGTGGAAAGAAAAAGTAGAAGAAATGAAAAGGAATGAAATTTTGGGACTGTTTAGTAGGGGTGAAAGATGACTCATGACACCTGTTTTCCTAAAAATATTTATCAATATCAATTAATTTCTATTTATTAAAAACATATTAAAATAAGTTTAACACGTGCTACATGTGCTATACTAGTAAAAGATAAGGAAATAGGACTTAGCCAATTTATGAAAGGCGTAAACAGAATAAAGAGCATAATTTTTCGAAGGAGAAGCTAACATACAAAAATTATGCACATGCTTTATGAAGACTTTGAATTTATAAAGTACGTCACATGCAAATAAAAATTGATTCTTATTGTTAGGCGATGGCACCTTTAACGAGTCATTTAGTTTCTTATTTGATCACAAAAATAAAGGATAATTAATTTTAAACTGCCCAATGTTTTTAGATTTTTAAAATTTAGTACTTAAGTTTTTAAAATTTTCAATTAAGTAACCAATATTTTAAAATGTTAACAACATATTTTAAAAATATTAATTCCATTAATAATTTACTAATTTAACTAACAAAATTATTGTTAACTAATAGTGGCCAACTAAATATACTCACAATCCAACAAGTGGCCTTAGTCACCTTACAAGCTACATTGGCAAACCTATTTCGATAGACCAAGTTACTACTGAGATAAGAAGGGCGAATTTTGCAAGAATGTGCATACTGGTTACCTCAATGTCTAATTTACCCAAACTATACCTTTCATAAGACTAAATGAGGATCTTCAACCTGTTGAGGATCAATTAAGAGTCTCCTATGCATGGAAGGCCCAACCTGTTGTGAAGAAAATCTGGAGGCCCACAGGTAGAGTCTTTGTTACAGGTGATTACCAAGAGCTTATGGGGAGTATTCAATATTAGGAACAAAGCAATCATGCTCTAATGCACACCAGTAATGTCCCTATAGAGACAGATATCATCAGTAACAATGAAGGGAACACGCTGCATAATAATATTTCTAATAAAAGAAGTGTAATAGGAGAGGTTCATCTTTCAACTTCAAAATGTGTTGTCCAAGCATCTGTACTACTAGTTTTTTAGGAGAGATCACCTACAAATCCAATGATAATCTCTGAGCAGCCTATTCTTGGTACTGTTAAATTCTTTTAATTGAGGTAAATTTTTTAGGATTGTTGATTTAAGTTGAAATAAACTGCAAATTGATACAAGTGTATAAAGATATAAATATTTAGTGAACAATGTAGTTAAATGAATGATGAGCACTTTTGATTACTTTAATTGATTTGTTGAACTTTCATGTAATTGAAACTTGTTTTGAGATTGATTTTTTTGAAGACAACTAAAAATTTAAGCGTGAGGATATTTGATGCTTATGAAACATAAATATATTTTACTAGAATTTCTTTTTGCTTTTATGATTAAATTACCCTAGCTTACTCAATTTATATTATATTTTTAGTTAAATAAGAAGATGTTGGAGAAGATGACAAGTAAAAACATGAAGAAAACACAAATTTAGTTTAACATAGCCTAGCACATAATCGTGTGTAAGCTTGTGTCCTTCTTAAACAAATTATAGATGAAGACACAATCAATTATAAATGTCGAAAAGAGATTGTGTGGTATATAAATTTTTTAAAGAGAGACACTATCATTTCTATGACTGTGTAACCTTAGAGAAAAGTTATAGTAAGATCTATGGTCTCAGTTACATGCTTGTTCAAACCTATGTCCATTTGCAAAATCTTAACAATAAGATATATGATCTAAGACATGAGTGTGTCAAAGCATGTGTCCTCCTTATAAAAGAAGCAATAAGATATATGACCTAGGATATGGTTGTATCCTAAATTGTGTTCATGATAAAGCAAACATATAAAAGGTAAGAGAAAATCCTAGTTTGGTATCTTTTATACTTTTCTTTTATTCTAAACTTAGGGTTGGCTACTGAGAAGAGAAAAAAAAAACCTATCTAAAGACAAACTTTGTAACCATTTCGAAAGAGAAGAATATTCGTGATCATCCCAATATATCATAATTGATTGACATAGAGATTTCATCTTGAACTCTTTCTACTTGATGTCTTTTATTTTACCATTTTTGTGTAAAAATGAGGTGTGGCTAATTTTTTATATGTTTAAATAAGAAGAAACTAGTATTTTCTGTGTTAAGGATTGATTTAATTTTATAAGTCATATAGGGTGTTAAAGATAAGCTTACATAAACGTTATGGTTTTAAGATTAAACATTTTATAGAAATTCATAGCACATAATACTTGTTTGGAACTTTTAATTATATAGAGATACTAATGAAAAATCTTAAGGGTAGGTGGTTGTAACTTTATAGAGAGCAATTGTATAATCTAGGAATTCTTTTTGGAAAAATCTAAGAATTTTTTTGACTATATATTAAAAAACTTATAATTTTTTGAATTATGACAACAAAGACGATGCTCGTAAGATTCTTTATCTAGAAATTATTTGTATATGAACTTTTTATTTGGCTATTGCCTTTGTTTTTTAGTGGTTTATTCTTTTATTTAGATTTATTTATTTTGTTTTTTATTTAATTTTATTAATAATCAATGTATTTATATTCTTTAAATAGTTAACAGTAGGAGAATATATTAGTTTATTTTAACTTCTTCGTGGAATTGAAGCTTTATTCATTACTATATTATTAATAAACGATTGGTACACTTTTCTTAGAATGTGAGTATTTATTTTATGGTATAGAAAAAAATTTAGAGTTAAAAACCATAACTTTCACCTTTGCCTCCCAAACTTTTGGTAAATACCTAAGTAGTTTTCTTAGCAGTTGAAGATTAATTTAAGTCTTTTCAAGACCTTTAAGTGTACTAATGATAAGTATACATAATAGAAATTAATTCATTTTCATATTAATGTACCCATAAGATTACTTTACTCTATTTTACTTTAATAGGATTCTCATGTATGATTCAATTATATGTCATATCTCATGGGCAATTTCACACATAACACCTTATTCAATCCACTTTTTTGGAAAATGAATATGATATTTTATTTAGAATAGCCCAGCTATTACATTTGATACAAAAGTACATAGATAGTCAATTATAATATCATTGACTAACTAAGTATTAATGAAGGTAACTAAACAAAACATCAAAATGTAATAGAAAACTACAACGAACACTTAAGCAAACCACAATTCATAAGTTCCATCTAGTCTTTATAAAAGGGGTTAACAGGTTTTCAGCTTTCCTTGCCAATAATGTCGATCTAATTCAAATAATGATCTTGTCAACTATTTTTTATTTATCCTCCTCTGCTTGCTTGTACAACCTACAGTTCCTCTCTCACCATATCATATATATCATAATAATGAAAGTAGTTTTATTTAGGATAGCATTCTCCTTCCCAGGTTCAAAGTGGATGATGCCCCATCTCAATGTAGGCTCCTATTCATAAGTTTGGTTTACTACTTCCAATAAATGAAGAATCTGGATCTAAATAGCTTTAGAAAAATCACAAGCAAAGAATAAGTGGTTTCTATTTTCATCGGCATTATGGCAAAGAATATAGATGATATCAAATGGGCTGAACCATCAACATTTGGTCCTAAGCTTTTTTTTATGGCTAACTAAGTAATTATGGAAGCTTTAGGGTTCATAGAGTTCTTCCATATTGGATTGTACCATGGGACCACTATTAGGTCATTTTTGAATATTGTATGGCAAGATTCATTAGTAAACTTTCCTTATAGATTAGGGTTCCAGCAAACAAAGTCCAACAATCTAGCATCCTTTAGGCTTAGCAGGCACTCCAACAGGCATGAAAAGCCTCTAAATTTACCCCTCCATTCCCCCTCTTGAATAAGATGCACCACTTTAGTTTCCAAAGGCAATCTGTTTCTCAGATATGAGAAATTTGGGTTGTGCATGAGAGGACTAATCTCCAACTAATTGTGAAACCAAATCCAAGTATTCCCTCCTCCATTTATCTTATGTTTAATGTGGGGATAAATCAAGTATCTTACCTTAAACAAAAGGTTGAAGAACTAGGAAAATTGGTTGGACTGAGCAGCATGCCATAAATTCTAGTTTTGAAAATGTACTACATGGACCCATTTTGTCCGTAGAGATTCCTTATCTGAAATCAGTCTCCAAATCCTCTTGCTAAGTAATACTCTTTGCATAGATTATACTAAGCCCTCCTTGTTTCTTAAGAATAGTAATATCACTCCATTTAACTTTGGCATTTTTCATGAATCAAACTTTCCAAACCATGGAAAAGCCTGAAGTAATCTGTCGATTTCCTTAATTATCTTTCTAGGAAAATCAATATAAGCTAACCAGTGGATGTGGAAGCTGTTCAGCACTAAAGTGATCAAAATGACTACACTAGTATAAAATATATGCCTGTTCTCCAAGTAAGTACTTTGGTTTTTATGCTTTCCAAAATTGGGACACAATCAGCGTAGTTTGGAAGAGGAAATAGTCATACCAAGATATCTTAAGACTGAGGAATGGATGCAAAGCCCTGTAACTATGCTGATCTCCTTGGAATTTCTTACATCTTTTGAGATAAAGATGTTATTTTCTCCATATTAATCCTTAAACTAGACCATTTGGAGAAAAACTTCAGATATTGCATTAATATGTTAGTAAAAGGATTATCTGCAACACTGAACAAGAAAAAATCATTTACAAAGATAAGATAGGTAAGCTTTAAGTCAATACATTTTTGGTGAAAATTAAAGTTTCCATTAATAAAAGTCATTGATTTAATAAGTCTCGACATTCCTTCCATTACTAAGGTGAATATGGAAGGGGAAAGAGGATCCCCTTGTCTTATTCCCTTAGCATTTTTGAAAGGTTTGGAAGGGATTCCATTTACCAAGATGCTTAAAGAAGAGGTTTGAATACACTCTATAATCCAATTCACAAAAATAGTAGGGAATTCCAGTTTCCATAAAGGTTATGATGAAGCCCTAGTTAACTGTGTCATAGGCTTTGAAAAAATCTACCTTCATCATACAACTCCTTACTCTCCTTCTTAACGAGTAAGCTTTCAACAATTGTTGTAATAATAGGATATTATCACCTAAGTTTCTGTCAAGTAAAAAAACCCCTTGCAATTCTTGTAATAATAGGATATTATCACCTAAGTTTCTGTCAGTTAAAAAAGCCCTTTGAGTATTGTCCTCAATATTCGAAAGCACCACTTTAATTCTATCAACCAACAACTTTGCAATCACTTTGTAAACTATGTTGTAGCATGAAATAGGTTTAAACTCTCCAATGTTCAAAGGATGCTTCTTCTTTAGGACCAAGCAGATGTAAGTGCTATTCATTTCTTTCAACATTTTTAGTTTTGGAATAATTCTAGCACTGCTTTAGCTAGCAACTGACCAGTTATATCCCATGTAGATTGGAAAAATCAAGCCAAGAATCCATCTGGTCCAGGAGCTTTTGAAGGGTGCATATCAAAGACAATCCTTCTAAAATCTTGCACTATAAAAGGAGAAGTTATTAGAACTTCCTTACTATTATGTTTAATAGAACCTGCCAAGACCTTTTTCATGTTCTCTGAAGGTAGCTCCATAGTATCAGGATCCATTAGTTGAGAAATAAAGGATCTACCCAATTCAAGGAGGCCCCCTAATCTGATTGCAAGTTCCCCTCTCTATCAATCAAGCGAACAATTTTATTGGAATTTCTTCTAGTTAGAATATAAGCATGAAAGAATTTTATGTTTGCATCCCCTTCTCTCAGCCAATTCAATCTAGCTTTTTGTTTTAAGATGGAGTTTTTCAATTCTAGAGCTTGTTGATACTCTTTTAGTAGTTCCAATTCCTTTAACCTTAAATTAGGATCACAAGGAGAGTTATAACACTCATTTAAGCTTGTTGCACCTTAGATTTAAGCCAAGATAGATTTTGATGATTTCTATATAAGAAGCTTTTCAAAACAATTTAAACCTTCTTCAATTTCTGCATCAACTGGAAGGCCTTATGTCTTTAACCTCATGCTTCCAACAATCTTGTATTATATCCATAAACCCCTCCAATTGATTAACTCCATTAAAAATCTGAATGGAACACTGAAATATGCATATAAGAGTGGTTAAACTCAGGTTTTCCCTAAAGTGCCCAAAAGATTGAGGGAAAAAGGTTATCCAATCCGAGTTCACTAAGAATCTCTCTAGCTTTCTCGTTATGAGCATGGTTGCCTGCTGATTATTTGACCAAGTAAGCAGTCCTCCTGTCGAGCATAGATCTAGCAGCTCCACTTAACTATGCAAGTTAGTAAGTTCTTTCGTATCAACTAGAGTGAATATCTTCCCACCTTCTACTTCCTTAGAACTGATAATACAATTGAAACCCTCAGCCATAATCCATGGACTTCTAGTTGAATTCTTTATACTTCTTAAATCCCTCCATAGCTTGCTTCTTTGGAAAGAAAAATTATCAGCATAGATAAGAGTTAAAGCAAACTTAGAGGACTGAACTTCAAGCTGGCATAACAAATAAAGATGTTGGTCACTCTCCTCCACTAATTAAACCTCCATCTGCTCAGATTTGTAACATCAAATAATTCTCCCATTGAAATATGATCTGTGATTTGAGAGGAACCTCTATTGTGACCCCAAAAAATTCTAGTTTCGAAGTAAAAATTGATCTTTAATTATAGTCTCCATCAAACCTATCATAACAGATTGCTTTTCTCTAATAAGCTCACTGATCAAAGACCTTTTTAAGGGGTTATTGAGCCCCTCAATATTCCAAACTAAGAGAGACATTTTGGGAACAAAGCCCCTTTTTTTTTACTCTTCCCTTTTTTTCCTAGCAGATCTCCTCCTAGCTGCTTCTAATTGTTAGCTAATTTTCTCTACATCATCTATCACGTATGTTGGTTGTTTAGTTATATCAGTATCCTGGTCTGATGATAAGATGACAGACTCCCCATTTGCAACATTTTCCTTCAGATTTGGACCTATTTCCAAGTCCTTAGTATCAAAAACCTGATCAGTGGAAGACTGATTCATCTGCTCCTCACCATTAATGAGAGGACTATATGCATTCTAGTGCTCAATATTTGGAACCTCAGTCCCTTGCCCTATACTCCTCCCTACTGTCACCTCCTCAGAACCATCTGTTTCCTCATCATTTAAATCCCTTGAGCCTTCAAGCTGCATTCCAAACCCCTGTGCACTCTTCTCAACTTTGTCACTTGCTAGCAATTCATCTTGATTTCTAGTTTGAAACAATTTCCCAGTTGGCTTCCTCTTTTTAGTGGAATTAAGATTTTATGGGTAGGATAAAAGAATAGATTTCTTCACCATATCCCCATTCTCTCCTAAACTCAGAACAGAAAAATTATTAGGCAAAGGAGTTGATTTTAGAACCTTAATACACACCTTAGCATAGCCAACTCTTTATATGTTTGCAATTTGGGTATCCATGCTTAAAGACTTACTTAGAGAACTTGCTAGATAGCTAAGACCCTCCACAGTCTATAATTCCATAGGTAAATTGTGAGAGTTAACCCACAGTGGAAATGCATCAATCCCTTCTCTGTCCATTTCCAATCCAGGTCTCCACCTTTGTAAGAATAATGGTTGTTCCCCTATTTGCCAAGGGCCTGATTCAATGATCTCTTACAGAGCACTATCCTGCGCAAACTTAAACAGGAAAGTTCCATCTTCCCTAAGCAAGTCCCCCTGTAACCCCTTATTATTCCAACTTGCTTTAGCCCAGGCATTAACCACTGGGAATGCTGGTCTCTTGCTCCAAAAGAAACCTATCAGAGCAAAGGACTGGACTTGAACACTAGCTTTAAGAGCTCCTTCAAATGACGAATGACCCCATCTCTAGAGACATCTTGGAAATGTTTCAGGCCTACCTTGTTATGGTGAGTTGCCAATTTCTTTCTCTAGGCTTCCTTCAGTTTCGAGGCTTCCACATTCTCTTCAACATTTACACAAACAACTGGTGTTATATCTAACTTTGTTGTTTTCTGATATAAATTTCTTTAGATAAAATAGGGAAGTTTTCTTTGGGACTAGAAGACTCTCCTATTTCCATTATAACTACAATCAGGCCCTAGCGAGGCCTAATTGGCGGAGGGAAAACCCAGCAGAAAAGGTTCATCGACAACCCCAAAAGAGGAAAAATAAAGAGGGTAAAATAGTAAAAATGTTATAGAGAAGGGAGAGTAAAAATGCTAGAGAGAAGGGAGAGAAGGGGTATCTTTTCAATTATTACTCCACTATCTTTTATCCATTGATACCTTAGTATCCACTTTGTCTGTAACTATAGTTCTCATTAGGATAAAAGGAATATTTTCTATAATTCCCAATGTATCAACCTATTTGACTAAAATAAAGAGTTTCATCTTAATTTTCTAATAATTATATTGATTATCTTAGCTAAAAAGTGAAGATCTTTTCTCAAAATTTTCAAGAAATCTAAGTACAACGAATGAGTCCTGCTCTCATACTAATTATTAGTCGTTGAATCACACATAAGAAGGAGGCGAATTGTACTTTTTTCTATATTTTGAAACTAGTTGATGAATTTCTTACTCTAATGAATGATTATGGAAAATTCATGTAAAACAATTACAAAATAACCATAAGAATAATAAAGAGAATAAGGTAAGAAAGACAAAATTAATACATAAATAGTTCACCCATACAAACCTTGGCCTACATCCACTCTTCAACCACCATTTGGAAATTTACTATCTTATTCCTTTAATAGGTGAAAAGCAACCCTTTATGCAATATCTTCTTTGTCACAATTAAAGATGAACCCTTATAATTAACTTGATTTTTTGTAGGTGAAGAGCAACACTTTACAAATCTTATTTAAATTTAAAACGACCCTTATCAAAGTTTATCAAGAGTAATTTTCCCAATTATAATAAGTATACAACTCAAAAAACTCCTTTTGCTTATACCAACAAACAAAGGTTTCAATATGTGTTAAGTAATACAAACGTGCTTTCTATAACCTCTCAACTCTTTTAGAAACTCTCTAGTATACCTTACTAACATCTCATAACTTATATGTGGTCTATTTATACTCAAAATAACATAAAGTAGTCTTTTAAAAAATAGCTATTAAAACAATTGGTAATGATGACATTGACTGACCATTCTAGCACTTTGGTTGAACAATATGCATATGGTTCAAACAATATATCGAACAAAACTTAATATAAATTCATAGTTATAAGTTTTTTGCATTTGAAATCACATTGATTAATTATAAAGAGACATTATTTCAACTATATTTTCTACTGGTCAACCAATATATCAATCAATTCACTAATAAACTCATAGTACATATTTTTAATTTCTTTTAAGAGGCATTGGTCAATTACTTACCTATATTGGTTAATTAATATACTAAAAAACCTAACATTGGCTGACTATTGATCTAAATTAATCAACCAGAGTACCTAAAAAACATTAGCACGGGTTTTGTTATTATCAAACTATGGTTAGAACCTCACTTAATCTAGCATAATATATTGTATAAGTGAAATAATTTTAAATCCTAAGAGTAAGTTGATTCCTAAAGATATTTCTTTATGTATGTTAGGTTATTAAGAATCCTTAGAATTTAAATTTGGTTTTATTTTATTTCTTCCATATGAATAGTCAAAATACTTATTATCAATTATGATGTTTTATTTGTTGATGAATATTTGATGTAATATATGTTTAATTGAGTTTTAAATGCCCAGTTGTAGCATGAATTATAAACAAAAAATAGTTATAGAAAAACTTGGAGGCTTAATTTCAATTTGAGTTTTAAATTCTACGATGAATATTTGAATAAGTATTGAAGATTTGATTCTGGATAAAAAGAAGCATGTCAAACATATATGAGAAACCTTCCTACATAGGTAATCGTCTTCATTACTTAGTAGGAATGAAGACGAGATAAATATTAATCTTTATATTTAATTAATAAAAGAGAGCTCAAGGATTAAAAAATGATGTCGATATGAAGTATATTAAAATGTTAAGTATTTGTTCATATTGGCATAAGCTAAGGAAATAATGTGTTCACTAATATGCTTTAACTTGTAAGATGCAAATTCTGAAAGGTTAATTCAACGAGTAAACAAGTGAATTCAAGTGTAGTATTAGATATGATTAAATTGTCACATGAATGGTATTATAAGATAAGACATGCTTTCTAATGAAAGAGGTTAAATACCATGGCATATGAGTCATACCATGTGTGCATTGTCGACCAATAAGGATAGTATAGGAAATAATCTTAACTTACGCTAGTGAAGATCCTTGAGGCTTTATGAACCTTAAATTAAAATACCCTTTTACTTGGGTTCTAAATCCAAATAATTGATGTTGTTAAAAGATTATGAATGATTGTGATCTTTTGAAATATTCTAGATAGCCGAGTTAATTTGATTCAAAGAGTTAAGAAATAAGAAATATTATTATAAGTTTAAATTCGCATTAGGATGTTTTAAAAGGGTCCACCTTATATGTAAAAGAAAGTATAAATATAAAAGATTTATATAATGAAATTAAGATGATAATTAATGGGAAAATGATTTAAAATATGCATATTAAGTTTGTTCCTTATTTTATTTTTAGTTGAGAAATTATGTACTCTTAAAATATGTAAAAATATTGTAGCTCTCAAAGTATATTGGTTGTGTTTAAATATGAAAATTAAGAAATATAAGGACTATCAACCTTATCATATTCACACTTATTTGATCATAATACGTACAAAAACATATCTAAATCATCTTTTTTTTTCACTTTCATTTATTTTGATTTTTATATATATAAGATTTTGTAAGGAATTATGCAATCATATTATTGACATATAATGATGACTTAATTTATGAAATTCTTCATACAATTAATAATGTCTGTATTAGTTGCGACATATTTATGTTGAAATAACTCAGTTTAGATTTTAAATTAAATGAAATCTCCGTAATCAAACAAGTTGGATTGTTTTTATTTTTATTTATTAAAATTTAGGTCTAAGTTGATAAATCTAATATTATTGTAGACAACGTAAATTTTAACTTATGGAAGAACTTACAGTTTTTTTCCCTCACTTTTTGAGATACAAGTGGTCAGTTGGATCCACTCGTTTAACAAACGACAAATGCACTCGAAATCTTCGCTTAGAATTAATTTTAGAGTTATTTTAAAATTTTTAAATAGTTACAACAATTTTCTTAAATTTGTGTTTTATTTTGTTATATAGCTCTAAAATTAATTATTTGGATTTAAAATTTTAAAAATTAACTCTAAAATCATTTAAAATTTTGAATTAAAAATTAATTATTTTTAAAATTAATTTTGAGATTTTGTAAAACAGGAATGCTACTCTCATTTAAAATTTTTTAATCTTGAGCTAAGTGAATACTCTTCTTTTAATTTAAATATCAGCCTGAGAATTAATTTAATCTTGTTAGATTTGCAAGCATCTTGCAATTCATGCGATGATCATACTTCCAGATTAGGGTATGCCATAACCGCTTAAACTATCTCTTGTGTAAGAAAAAGAAAATAAAGTTTAAATAATTCAATTTTTTTATTAAGTAAAAATACAAAATAAAGAATCAATGTCAATCATATAATTTAATTTATTTTCGAAAAGCGTCATAAAGTTTAACTTTGAGTTTAAAGGTGTATATTATTTTTCTATTTGATAATAATTTTAATAAGTTATTTTAATATTTTAATAAAATAATATTGTATATTTTTTCTTTCAAGCCATAAAAAAATTAAGAAACATTTAAATTGATACATGAAAAATCATAAATCTTAATAATTAGTATCCTATTATCATTTACTAAATTTGTTCTTGCATTTAGTTTTTAATCTTTTATACTAAGAGGCCATCTAGTTCTATTTATGCTTTTCTATTGTAGTTTTTAAATTTTTAAATTTAAAATTTTTCCTTTCAAATAAATACAAAATTCTGTTTAGTTGTTAATGTCAATATAGTTATATTTTTATTACTGACGATAATTACACATTAAATAAAACTTAAAAATAAATTATTTTTAATTAATTAAATTTACTTTAATCTCCTATATAATAATTATTAATAATAATTATTTTATTTTATTAAAATAAATCATTTATAAATTCATATTTATCTTTAAATATATTTTAATTATTAAATCAAAATTTAATTGAAATTTATATATTTTGAAGATATTTTCAATATAATTATATTTATTAATAATCTTTAAATTAATTTTATTTAGTTTAATTAAAATTTTAAATTAAGATATTTATCATTTTTATTAATAATTAAATGAATAATATAAAAGTAAATTATTCATAATTCTTATTAATAACTAATATACTAAATAATTAAATAATATATATTTAATTGATAGTAAATCATATTATAACAAATAGAAATATAAAATAAAATTTATTTCTATAATTTTCATAATTATGAAAAGTGAAAGAAGTCAAAACATAAACTAAAAATTCAAATAAATAAAATTTTTTATTAAATTAAAAAAACATATATGTAAACAAACAAGTCTTAAGATTTTATTTGTAATGTTTACGACTTAACCTAATAAGAATATTCTTTATTTTAAAAAAATATTTTTTATCATATAAAATATTGTAATTTGATTTAAACTATTTTTACTCATAATTTATTCTAATCCAACTATTCATAAAATTTAGAAAAACTTATTTAACAATTCATGAAATTACATAGACCTTTCAAATCATTTATATTTAAAAAAACAGTTATTTCATAAGAATCATCGTTTGTAAAGAAACTCACATGGGACAAAATATATAAATTCTCAACACAAAAATGAAAAATGTAAAGCACTTGGTAATTTAAGCAAATTGACAGGATGCCCAATTCAACAAATGGATGGATATAAACTAACAGTGACCTGTAAAACATATACGGATGGTGGCCATATGATTACATCAGCAGGCCAATGTAGAACGCCCACGCACACTTCGTTATCAACCATGGTCCATGGGACTAGTAGGAAGATAAAGCAAAGTAACGGTGTTCGAGGAAGGTTCAGTAAAGGACAAAACTGCTTTCTTGGACAGTCAGTAACCCTAGTGTCGCATATTTTTTAATATCCGCATGAGCCTTAGTCATACTCATAGAGCTAGAGGATAATCGCTGAGGATAAAGTTCCATCATCTATTAGGAAACAACGTAACGTGTGATGTAAGAACATGGCTGGATTCGCTGAACCTTCTATTTACATGTCCAAGGCCGCCTTTGTTTCTATCAGCCGCATACTACATAGCCTTTCTACTCTAGTCAATCAGGCAGTTTCCTGGATGAATCCTCATTCATTAAAGCTCACTTGACTTGATTCAGAATTCGGTCGCCCTATGGTATTATCGGTAAAGTAATCTAGTTATTAGAAGAATGTCTATGTCTAGTAGTAGGTGAATCCATGAATCAAAAGTATAAATCTTCAATTTAAATTAGGATTTGAATTTAAAT
The DNA here is from genome assembly GCA_025629805.1 of Erythroxylum baracoense. Taxonomy (NCBI): domain Eukaryota; kingdom Viridiplantae; phylum Streptophyta; class Magnoliopsida; order Malpighiales; family Erythroxylaceae; genus Erythroxylum; species Erythroxylum baracoense. The sequence continues at coordinate 25,181,540 of JAOTAY010000006.1, read as the reverse complement.
CGCTCGTGACAGAGGACATGACAACTGAATGCAGATTTATATACACAGTGTGATTCCTTTAACTTCAAGTTCAAGGCTCTTATTAATTAATAAGATATACTCATGTAATATAATATTGACAAGTGAAGTATAGAATTTTATGTGTTGTTATGATTGGTTTACCTAATACAGGATTTATTTTTATACAAACCTTGAATTAAAAAAAATCATAAAAGTGGAGGCCATGATACAATTATTGAGGTGGGCAGAAAACGTATAGACCATTGAAAAAGGTGTGGAGAATGCTCATCTAATTAAAACGTCGTGAAAAATATGGAACAATACAATTTAAATTGGGATATAATAATTCTCATATGCAATACAATTTAAATTAGTAATTGTCCAATTCTGTCATTATAATCCTTGAAATTTAAGATTCTAAAATTCTAAGATTGAAAGAAGACAAAAAGTTTAGATTGGAACAACAACACTATAAAAAAAAAAGAAAAATGCATAAAGTTATTAAATCCTTGATTTAATTAATTATTAGGACTTCCCAAAATATAATCATTAACATTTGGAATATTCATCAAAAAGACAAAAAAATAAAAAAGAATTTGGATGAGCACATCTAATTAGGAACAGGGCCACAAGACAAACTGGAGAGGCTAATGCTACTTTTATAGGTTGATTAATAAGTAGTGAAATCAACGGAAGGGCAGTTGGATGATGTCCAATCCTACCTCCTGCATTATTATCCACTACATATACAACCATTAATGTTTTCTACCATAATTCATAAGTTTGACAGTGGGAAGCATCTCAATTGAAGAAAGATTTTGACCTACCCATTTTTCCTGTTATTCCAAGTTTTGAAGTTTATTCAGAAACGTGCTATTTTTGTAGAAAACATTTTGTTTACGATACGTCTGATTCCCACAAATTCAGCTGATGGGTATTTTACTCATACCACACATTTGTTCTTATCATTTCTCAAGAATGTAATGACCCTCTATTCAATTTATCTTGTAACACGGCACCGCATTACATGAAACGAAATCAATCTATAAATGAGAAACGTACTAATTAATATGATATGCTAGCTATTATGAAGCAAATCATTTAACAACCACAACACTTAAAGGCTAATACATTTATGTCCTTACGTTAACAACAAATAATTTACCACAATAAAATAATGAATAAGCAAATTGGCCACGTGCAAATATTTTAAACTTTAAAATGTCAACAACCACGAGAGAAAGAGCAGACAGAGACATTCACTAGCCCCAATCATGCATTGTTGAAGTGGACCCCACACCCCCCAGCCTCCATTCCCCCTTCCAGTTCCTACTTCCTATCCTTCCACCCAGCTTCTTTATATAAGTCCCTTACCTTTTTAAACCTCTTCCCACTCCAATTCTTAAGAGTGTTTCCACAGAACTATCCCCCCACCCACACCACCACCACCAATCCTCCGATGGCCGTAGTCCGTGAACGTCGCCAGCTTAACCTCCGTCTCCCGCTCCCTGAACTCTCAGATCGCCGCCCCCGCTTCCCCTTGCCTCTACCTCCCTCCGCCACTTCCACTACTACTGCTGCAAACAATTCCTCTACCGTATCGGCCATCTCATGCAACGACGTCGAAAACATTCAAGTTTTAGGTCACGGTAATGGTGGCACTGTCTACAAAGCCCGCCACAAACGCACCTCTCAGGTCTACGCCCTCAAAGTGGTCCACGGCGACACCGACCCTCTTGTCCGCCGCCAGGTCTTCCGTGAAATGGAAATCCTTCGCCGAACTGACTCTCCCTACGTCGTTCAGTGCCACGGCATCTACGAGAAACCCTTTGGAGATATCGCCATCTTAATGGAATACATGGACTTGGGTACACTTGACACGGTGTTGCGACAAAAGGGAACGTTCTCAGAATCAAAACTAGCCCACGTGGCGCGTCAGGTCTTGAGCGGGCTCAATTACTTGCACGCACACAAGATCATTCATAGAGATATTAAACCCTCGAATCTATTGGTTAACCAGAAAATGGAAGTTAAAATTTCGGACTTTGGTGTCAGTAAAATCATGTGTCGGACTTTGGACGCTTGTAACTCCTATGTGGGTACTTGTGCGTACATGAGTCCTGAGCGGTTCGATCCAGATACTTATGGTGGCAACTACAACGGCTACGCCGGCGATATTTGGAGTTTGGGACTCACGTTGTTGGAGCTCTACTTGGGTTATTTTCCGCTATTGTCTCCAGGTCAACGACCCGATTGGGCTACTCTCATGTGTGCGATTTGCTTCGGGGACCCACCGAGCTTGCCGGAAAATGCGTCGGAGAAATTTCGGAGCTTTATTGAGTGTTGTTTGCAAAAGGAGTCCAGTAAAAGATGGACAACGACGCAGTTGTTATCCCATCCTTTTCTATTGCAAGGATCCGAAGCCTGAGGATTGGACCCGTGGGCTGAACCGGACTTTGATTCCTGAGCTTTGTATATAGGCGGCTGGATTTGTTGATTTTCCCACCCTTGTTTAGAGCCTTCTGTAAATTCTGGTGATGTATGTTGTAGTTAGAAATGACTATGAGACAACAAAGCCTCACTTTTTTTCATCACATTCTACCTCTACTGTATTTCTCCTCACAACATCTATGGTAAATGATCATTAATTAGCTGTAGCTGTCGTTTAATCTCAATGTTATTAGGATAATGGTTGGAGTCCTTTCTGTCATACCTCACCCACATTGAACGTCACAATAACCGAAAAGAATAGACAAGTTTTGAATGAAGTTATATATTTACACTTTAAATACTAAGGTGAAATATTTCTCTAAATAGTAAATACATAAGCCAAGGATATTCCAAACACACTATTTATAATCTTAATTTAAAATATTATATTTTTCTTGAATACATAATCCCATAAATCATTCTTTAAATTATAAATTCTCCCAATAAAAAATCTTTTATGATTATCAAATGCCATGTGATGACTCCTTTCCTTGTAACATTTCCTTTTATTAAGTATTTAAAAATTCTTCGCTCAAACATGCAACTACATGGTTCAAGTTCAGTATCATGGTTTAGGCTAAGAGTAGAAAAGTTTATGCAAGTAATTTTCTTACACAAAGATTATGAGCGTTATCAGTATTCACTTTGAATCTGGAAAAGCATTTTGGTTATTTAACATTTAGACATGTTCGTCTACAGTTTGCATATATTAACAAATGTCAACTACAAAACCAAGATTTTTTCATGTCATGGTTCGTAACCAAGATATTAACATTTGTTTTTCTTTTCTTAACCTATATAATAATAATAATAATAATAATAAAATTGATCAATTTTTAAATTTAATTTAATATTTTCCATAATTTATAAATTAATTAAATAATTTTAGTAAATTAATCAATTTTTAGACTTTAAATTTCTTTCCTTATCTCTAATCTTTAAGATATAATTTAATTCATTAAATTAAAAATATTCAAGTGAGATAAGTCTTAAAAATTAATATCTTTTGATTTAGAATTATATTCTATACAAATTCTTATATTGTGTTATGTATTATGAAAGTTAATATATTATATTATCATATTAACTGAAGCTTTATTATCCATATTTGTTTTAAATCCTATTTTATCATATAAGTTGATGTTGAAAATTAGTTAAATAGTAGTATTTAAGAAATTATATGTTACTAAAAATAATTTATTCTAATAAAGAACAAATATTTTCATTGATAAATAATTCCAAAGTAATATATCTTTATTCAAAAATTTAATTTTGAGAAATTAAAATAAGTTGTTGAGATCAAAATAAATTATTCCACATATAATATATTGTATAATTTAATTGCATTTCACAAGTAGAAAAAAAACTTTATCATAAATGTACAAGATGTTTAATATTGCATTAATATGCATGCAGCTAATATAATAATAATAACAAATTTAATCAAAAATTTAATTTAATTTAATATTTTTATAATTTATAAATTAATTAAAAATTTTAACAAATTAATCATTTTTAAAATTTAAAATTTATATCTTAAAAATTTTATAAAAAGTTAAAATTTAAATAATAAAAATTTAAAATATATTTCACCCTGTGACACAAATAAAAAACCAAAATAAATGTGAGAGTGTCACGTGTATGACACAAATGTAAAACCTTATTTTGGTTTCTTTTTTATTATTTTAATTTTTAAAATAAATTTAATAATAGCATAATAAAATTAAATTAAAATTTTTAATTAAACTAATAATAGTATAATTATAATTAAAATGATAAAAAATACAAATAAAAAAAGACTAAAGAAGTCTCACGCCTATGACATTTATGTCACGAGTATGACACTTATATTTTAAAAGTAAAAATAAAGGTTATAATTAACTTTTGCGTTTTACATTTTCAACTAACTGACCGAAACACTTTTATAATCGAGTGTTTTCTTTTTCAGCGGATTAGGTTAAATCCGTAAACTCAATTAGTCGTTTACCAAATATTTTTATCTATTGTTTTATGCGATCGGCCAGTTAAAAGTTTTCAAACTGCTAAAAATCAGTTGTTTATCAAATGAGAACTTAAAGATTTTACTATTAAATCACTAAGTTCGGTTTGGTTTTTAAAACATGATTCACAATATTTGATTATTAGCTAGCTACTTTAAATTAAAATTGGTTGCCATGACTTTCCGTGTAATACAACGGGGATATGCATTGGTTGATCGTTAAAGCTAGAAAAATTGTATTTCCTTATGTGTTCGCACTTCGCAGACTGCCGCCTGCTTAAGGAAGCCAATGCCGAATTTGTAGAACATTGGATTCTTTGGCATATAAAATCTTCCCATAAAGATCTTTGAATCGTATTTCTTCTCATCTTTTAAAACTGAAGCACTTAAATCAATTAGGAGAAAGAGACAAAATGTAGCCCAAGAGTTGGGCGCCCACTAAAATACAATGGGACACGAAGCTTAACAGAAACCGGAACTGCGGCTGTCCGCTGGAACTTGTCCGATTGGTACGCAGCCGTCAACGACTTTTGGTTGGATATTTTTTCGTAGATCCCAACCATTAGCAAGTTGCAGAACACCTAGTTAATGCGCACATGTTTTCTCTATTTGTCCAAGTGGCCAAGTTGCCACTTGTAACTTAATATCACAATTGGGATATGATCGTAGATGACCTGGACGTGATCGCCTAAAAATTCCAGTTATAATGCCCTTTCCATTTCTTAATGCCGTAGTTGATTAAAGGAAATCGATTAAGATGGAAACCATGAAGCGAAGAAAGGTCAACCGCCTACAAAAACTCAAATACTGAACTGTTTCATTTTCCTTCTTTTTTATATTGGAAGATGATTTTCCTTCTGTTTTTTTCTAATTTTTTCCGTTTCTTGCTTTGATTTTTATTTTTTAAATTAAAAACTTATTTTGTTTTAATGTTAATATAATTATATTTTTGGTAATAATAATAATTAAATATTAGATTAAACTTAAATATAAATTAAATTTATGAATTAATTAAGTAAAATTTTTATTTTAATCTCTTATATAAGATTATTAATTATCATTAATGTTTATTTTAATATATATTTTAGTTCATAAAATTAATTTTATTTTGAATTTATGCATTTTAAGATAAATTTAACTATATTTATGGAATGATTATTAAATTTAAATATAATTTATTTTTCAAAAATAAATTTGAAACAGTTATAAATTAAAAAACTATATTATATTAATCACAATTATTATTAATAATTAATATTAAATAATTAAATAATATATCTAGTTGCTAACAAATTAGATTATAACAAAAGATAAAAATATAAACTAAAAGATAATTTTTATGATTTTCATAAGTTGTGAAAATTATGAGGAACCAAAATTAAAAAAAGAAACTAAAAATTCGAAACAAATAAATTTGAAAATAAAAATAAAAATAAAAGTGAAAACAATCATACCAAACTTTGGTTTTCACTAAAAGAAATTATATTCCATTTTAGCTACAAAGTCAATATTTCTTTATGCATATTCATAAAAAAAAGGAAAGAAGCATTAACTTAACTATGTCGCTTCTTTCAACCAAATTTAAAACAAGTTTTGATCTCAATACAATTTTGTCATTAAGTATGCGTGCATAAATATACATAAATCATGGACTAAATTGCTAACTGTAGTAACATGGCAAGCAATTTTGCAGAATAAGACAAAGGTGTGGACATTTATGTAAATATGAAAGGTGAAAAATAGAAACCAATAAGATTGAGCCATGTGTCATGTCCCACACTATAAGAATTAGCCATATGGCATGTCACCCACCACAAAATTTACTTAAACATATGAATAGAAAGAGTGGAGGATCAACCATAAGAAGTTTGAGCTTTTTTATTCATCCAAAGTCTTGTGAAATTTGATCTCTTAAAGGATTTGAAAGAAAACACATGAAATTTATGCATTTGAAGTCTAAGGTGAGTTGATTTCATGTTTTGTTGTGAACATTAGCTCCTTCCTTATCTCCTCTTCATCTAGGGTTCTGTTATGTATATATGATTTTTGAATGGGCATGTTATGTGTAGAAGTGGAGAAGACCAAAGAAGGGAAGCAAGTGGATTGAAGAATTAGGGTTTTGATCACTCTTTTAAAAGGTATGGAAATTTTGATATGTTGTTTGAGTTTTTGAGTGTACTGTGAGGGGGTAGGTTTTGTTAAGAGAAGTATTATATAAGAAAATGGAATGTTTTTGGTTCATTTGGATGTGTTTTTGATGTTGCTCTTACATAATAATACTGAAGATAGTTAATTGGAATGTGTATCTCGCTAGATGGAGTGGTTCCACTTAATAGACTTCGGTATTTTAGCCATATCTTGACCTGTAGTTATCCAAATGGGATAATTTCAATTGGAAATTAAAATAGAGACATAGGTATAAACTTTCATGAAGGAATCAAATTTGAGTTTTGTCTTTAAGGATTTTGAAATTTGGCTTGAAGTTGAGTTCTCGTTGTTGTCCCTATTTTAGAATAGCATGTAATATTTTAGGTATATATCTCAGGATACTATACGAAATTGCATGAAATTTATACCATGAGATAAGACACAGAGGAACATTTTTCTAGAAGACCATTTGGCCTAAACATACCATTTTATATGTCAAAATGATCATAAAAAACTGACTTGAAAACCTGTTTAAAAAAAACTGGAAATTTGGGTCCAATAGTACATCACCCCCATTTTTAGCCCAGACATGAATTTTTCCTTACCCAAATGCAACTGAATCTCATCTAAACTCTTTTGGATGTCTGTGAAACTTAGTAAACCCAGTATATACTCATTATGCGTGTAATATGTATATATGTAAATGCTTTCATTGATGCATCATTGCAAAGGCTTATGTTCATAAAGCATATTAATTTTGATTGAGCGTGAATGAACGCTTTCAAAATGAGCATAAGGGAATGACTTCATGTGTTATGCATTAATTTTCTTTAATGTGACTCTGAAATGTGATTAATGTTCTAATGATTTGTTTTAGCCTGCCAAGTTTTAGTTCTGGGTAAATAGGCATACCTAGAAAGGTCTGCAGCTGCTTCTGTTCCGAGACACTATAGTGCCTTCTGTCTTAGAGATTTAAGTTTCTTCTGTTTTAGAGGCTATTGCCTTTTTTGTAGATACCAATCGCTATTGCCTTTTCTGTAGATACCAATCGTAGGTGTCTTCTGTTTTGTTCCTGTTACCCAGTTTTGAAAAGATTAGTAGGCAAATCCTGTATATGTTCTGATATTTGTCCTGTTCTGATGCAAACTTATAGTTAGCATACTCGTTGAGTATCATATACTGTTATGTGATATTTCATGAATTCATGTTATAATGTATTTTCCAACATTTGATTGTCATGAATCATTTACATGTAAATGTTAGACGACTGCTGAAAGTAGTCTCCACCTTGCATCATTATTTTTCCCACTAACCTATATACTTAACATGATGGTTTTTCGTCCATATAGGTCTTGATAAATAGGATTAAAGTTGGGACAACCCAATGGCCAAAGAAGGATGTATTCATTTTTGGAAGATTTTTTGCTCAAGCTTTGAGTTGTATTCATAAATGTTACAAGAAATTTTTAGTATGTGTAAATGGCTTGTAATAACCATAATGTAGGATGAGCTTTTTTTTAATATATAGATTTGATATGTGTAAATTGTGACCCATTTAAACCTTAATGAAATATAAGATGTGATGTATATTTTCCTTTTTTTTGGGAGTTATTGGCTTGTCTTGGTTTGTTTTGTTTGGCATCTGTATATCCTCCTAAGGGGTATTAGGGTGTTACACAACCATTGCCTCTTCCTATATTATTTTTACCTATTTATTTATTAGCTCTCTGACTAACTTTGTTTGGTTCTTTTTTATAATGTCTTCTCTCATCCAATTGTGCTCTAGCAAAGGTCCTCTGAACATCTCTAATTCCTTTTCCTCTCTATCTAATGTTTCAAAATCCCCCTACTCTCAAAATAAGCTCTCTAATATCCCTCCATCTATAACCACTTAAACCCCTTCCCCTTTTATCTTCTCTCACCAAATCGCAGCTACTTCTAACCATGTTATTCCTTACCCTCTCCCTTTACCTTCTTAAGCTAGCTTTCCTCTAACTTAGCTTTCCCTAAAACCTTTAAAAACTTATTTGGTGCAAAGTAACTAGAGATTCCTTATCATATGATATACTATATTTCATTTTGCCCTCAATCTAAGATGATAACAACATATTCTCACCTTTGTTAGAGGTCTTAAAAAAGGGAGCTTCTAAATAGGTATCCTTGTTAGGTTCTTTTTTGGAAAAAAATACCAGCATACTAGATATGAATGCTTGGACTCAGCATCATAAGAGAAAGATGGAGCTATTGAAAGTGTTCATCAACGAAAAGAGAATCTCTTAATTTTTAAATTTGATTTTGAAAGCTAATATAAGAAGAATACTTAAGGCTAGACCTTGACATATCAACAACAAACATGTTTTCCTTCCAGTGAAAACCCAGTGTCTAAGTAGAGAAGTTAAGAATGAAACACCACCATATCTGGATCAATATACATAATATTCCTCTAAAATATTAGTCAACTATGAGACTAAGTTATTTAGCAAATTACATAGACAAAACATTATCTATGAACAAAGTTTCAACTTTTAGAAAAAGTATTTTCAATGTACGAATATGTCTGGATATAGAAATGAGTTAGGAATTGCCTGATATAATACCTATCAAACCTATCAAAGAGATTAAGTGAGGAGGATAAGATGATTGAAGATTTTTACTTATTACATACCATTAGAAATCATCCTTATTCCACTAAGGAAAGAAAGTGGGTCTAATTGATTAAGTTTTTTAAAAGGAGACTATCATGAATTAATATGGTTAGAAGCTCCGATTGAGGAATTTATTTTAGAAAAGTGTACCTCTAGTCATAAACGCAAGTTAAAACATCCTGCGACTTCTAGCATTTGAAGCCAATAACACTTAAAGAAATGAGGAATTTTAGAGTGATTCAATAAGATAATATGTAGAGACTATATCCTGTGATCAAAACAAATATTCTGAAGTAATTCCAATGTTAAGCAATAAGGAAGTAAGGAAGGTTATGCAAAGCTCATTAGAGAAAAATAGTCATTATCTTTCTAAGGACCTTAAGGAGGTAAACACACCAACATTGAGGGACAAAGAAATCAATGAATCAGTTAAGGTAGGGGAGGAATTCAAAGTTATGGCAAGGAGGAGATTAAGCAGAAAAACTAAGGCTAAAGGCTCATTCCCCTAAAACTTCCTTTTGATGTTTATCCTAACTTTGAATGTAATAGTGCTTAATATCCTTAAAACTAATTGGTGTTGTATGATTACCTTTTATTAATAAAGCCCTAACTAATAGGTGTATTAGAGACCAAGTTAAAAGTGGATCACTGCAAGAAGTTACGATTTTTTTGTGAGTATTAAACTATTATCACCAATCATCTTTGTCACTCTAATGAAAGAACAATAGAATTTTTTACCCTAATAAAATTGAAGCTGTTCACTCTAGATATTCTGATGAATTCATTCACTTGGAAGTTTGGTTATTACTTAATCTTGATTTCCTTGACTTTATTTTTGTGTATACTGTTAACTAAGTTTTTAAAAGAATACCATTAATGAATGATCTGAAAGCTATTCATGCCACTAATCATGCTCTCTAGATGATCATTGGAGGTTTTAGTACCACCATACTCTTATTTGAGGTTGAGGTTAATATTATCATAAAACACTTTTGTGACGACTTTAGATCATGTTCAAGCTAGATTGAAGTCACATACATAATATTCAAGAGTAATTTTTGTTTAAAATAATAGACAAATTGATGGATGGTTTATTAAAAAAGAAAAAGAAAAAGAACTAGATATGGCATCTAAGTTCCCTAATAGTGAATCTAGCTTTATCAATAATCTAACCTCGGACCATTCTCCTATGAAAATCTACAACTTAACAAGAAAATTTGTAAGGAAAGTTGTAACACCCCCCAACATATGCCCTGGAAGTATTATAGCATGTCTAGGGTGTGTTAAGAAGTGAACATAATGAATTGAGTGCATCTAAGTATAGTAAGAGGCGTAATGGTACTTAATGTAAAAGACAAGGGTAAATGGATAATTTGTTCGCTTTGATATAGACATACATACTCAGACGTGAAATATGTATAGAAACATTTTATATGTTTGCATAGATTTATGAATGTGATGTGAGGAGAATTGATAAAAGAAGTATTCCATAAGTAAATCTGATGTTTTTGGCTAAATTGGATGTGTTTTTATATTGCTCTTGTATGATAAGACCGAAGTTAGTTGATTTAGGATGTGTACCTCATTGAATGGATAGGTTCTACTGAACATATATCTGTAATTTAACCTCATACCAAAGATCCCTAATATATAAAAGTTGAAGGATTATATGACTATCTCCTGTTACAATGCAATGGACAAGATTATCTCTAAATTTTTACCTTCTGGACTGAAGTTGGTAGTAAGGTCAGTCATTAATCTTACTAAAAGGGATTTTACTTAATAGATGGATATTAAAGAATAATTATTATTAACTTAAGAATTATTTAAAAATTACAATAGGAAGCATTCCTTTAAGAGTAGTGCTATAAAGATTGATTTTAACAAAGCTTTTGTTTATATTAACTTGAGCTTTGTGCTACACCAATTAGAGGCATTTGGTTTTCCCTTTCCATTTATTAAATGGATTGATCAATGTATCTCAACCATCTCTTGTAGTATATTGATTAATAGTGAACCCACTCATTTGATTGAGGGAGCTAAAGATTTGATATAAGGAGATCATGTATCAGGGAGCTAAAGATTTGATATAAGGAGATCCTGTATCCCCTTACTTATTTGCATTATGTCTTAAGGTGTTAATATTACTAATCGTCCATATAAGCCTTGATGAAAATTTCAATTTCCACTATCTAATTAAAGAGTTGAGGATCTTCATGCATTCATTTTCTATTAACTTACTTCCACTTATAATGTAGATTTAAATTCATTCAACATGTTAATGAATTCTCTGTATATCATCAATATTCTCTTAGGTTTTTCCATTAACAAGGATAAAAAAAATTATTTATCTATTCTAGATCCAATCACTAAGTAAGTTGGCTCTCCAGTATGACAAATCCTCAAATTAATAAGCCTGCTTTCACCTATTTAGGAGTAGTAATCACCATTAAGAGACCATCTTTTAGATATTGGTAAATATTATTTGATAACAATTTGAAAATGGATTGGTTATTTAAGAAATCAATGCCTTTCTATTGTAGGTATAATTTAGGTAATTATTTTATTACTTAATAAGCTACATGTCTAATTGTCCTATCATTTGATCACATTCTCCCTTTAGAATTTAGTCAATTTGTTGTTTTACGATTGTTGCTTCTTCCCATATTCTTTTTACCTATTCTTTTATTAGCTCTCTGACTAACTTTTTTTGGTTTCATTTTCTTATCATGTCTTCTCTCATTTAATTGTGGTTTAACCAAGGTCTTCTAAACATCTCTAAATCCTTTTCTAATCTATCTAATGGCTCAAAATCCCCCTACTCTTAAAGTAAGCTCTCTAATATCCCTCCATCTACAACCACCTAATCCTACCCGCTCTTGCCTTCTCCTATCAAATCACCACTAATTCCAACTAAGGTACTCCTCATCCTCTCCCTTTTACCTCCTTAGTCCAACTTTCCTCTATCTTAACTTTCCTTAAAACCTACTTTGTGCAAAGCAGTTAAAGATTCCTTGTCGCATGAGAGACTATTTTATCTTTCCCTAAAACTCACATGATAGAAACATATTCTCATCTTCATTGGAAGTTTTAAAAGAGGGAGCTTCTAAATGGGTAGCCTTCTTAGTTAGTTTTTTTTAGGACAAAATACAAGAACATTAGTTATGAATTCTTAGGTTTAGCATCATAAGAGAAAAATGAAGCTACTGGAAATATTCATCAATAAAGAGAACCTCTTTATTTTTAAATTTGATTTTGAAAGCTAATATAAGAAGAATACTTAAGGCTGGACCATGACATGTCAACAACAAACATGTTTTCCTTCAAATGAAAACCTAATGTACAAGTGGAGAAGTTAAGGACAAAATATGTCCCTATCTGGATCAATATATAATATTCCTCTAAAATATTTGTCAAAAATGAGACTAAATTATTTATCTATGACATAGGTAAACCATCATATAAAGTAAAAACTTCAACTTTCATTAAAAAAAATTTCTATGTAAGAATGTGTGTAGAGATATAAATAAGCAAGGAATTACCTAGTAAAATACATATCAAACAGATTAAATAAGAAGGATAAGATGATTGAAGATTTTGTACTTATTACATACCAATAGAAACCATCCCTATGCCAACAAAAGAAATAAAGTCTAATTGGTAAGTTTTTTTTAAGGAGACTACTATGAATTGATGTGATTAAAAGCTCTAATTAAGGAATTTATGTTAGAGAATTGTGCCTCTAGTTATATATGCAAGTTAAAATCTCTTGTGTCTTCTAGCATTTGAAACCAATAACGCTTAAAGAAACGAGGTACTTTAGGGTAATTCAAAAAGATCATATATAGACTCTATCTCCTATAATCAGATTAAATCTTTTAAAGCAATTCCAATGTTAAGCAATAGGGAAGTAAGGTAGTCGGACAAAGTTCATCAAAGAAAAATAGTCAATTTCTTTATAAGAACCTAAGGAGGCAATCACAACAATATTGAGGAACAAGGACATCAATAAATTAGTTAAGTTAAGGGAGGAAATCAAATTTGTGGCAAGGAGGAGATTAAGCATAAAAGCTAAGGCCAAAGACTTGTTAACCTCTTAAACTTCCTTTTGGCATCTATCCTAAATTTGAATGTAAGAGGGTTTAATATCTTTTAAAAGTAGGTCTAATATGATTACCTTTTGTCAGTAAAGCCTTTGCTAAGACAACATTTCCAAGTTTCTTTAGTTAAGGTTGTTGTTATCAATGCTCCAGCCTCTTACTAAGAAATTTATAGACTTACCCTTGCCCTTTCCTTTTTTGACAAGTTACCATTTGCAACATGTACCTTGCCACATTGGGACTACCTAATGGAGATAACCTAGGCGAACGTCTCAACTCCAATCGCAACCAAACTAGGATGATAATGAAACTATCTTCACTTAAGGGATTTAAACACTTCAAGGCAAGTGGTGAAGATTTAAGTTTGGAGGAGTTTACTGAGTTAGTTCGCAACCCCTAGGCAGTACTAAACATGAGTAACGCCTTATCTCCAAACACTAGTAACATCTTATCTATGAGAAAAGGTCACACCACTGGTACTTAGAAAGATAAAATAGTAGGTATTTAGAAAGATAAAATAACAACTCAATAGACTAAATGCAATCTTCTATGAAGGAGTAATGGGGATGGTGTTTTAACCCCACCTGTAGATCTGATCAAAGGAAGTGAATTAGTATGATCCTCATCATTAGTTGGTTTTTTCTGAATCAAAAGACCAACCTTTCCATCAGTGAAAGTATGGATTATGGACAGATGGAGCAAGAAGGGACTAGAGACGACAATTCTTGATTCTTACTGAGGATGATACATTCATATTCAAGTTTAGCAATGAGAATTCTCTTGATGAAATATTGAGCAAAGTCTTTAGCATATAGGGAGACAACCTTTTTTTAAGAAATAAAGGCCATAAGGTGAACTAGACAAAGGAAACATTAATAGTGTCCCAATCTGGGTGAACTTCCATAATATGCCTCTTAAATTATGGACTATTAAAGGGTTTAGCTCCTTAGTAAGCTTCGTAGGCAAGCTAATATATATTGACACTTAAACTGCATGTATAGAGAGAATATATTATACCAAGCTGTATATTAAAGTAAAAAAGGATGTAGAGATGCTAAAATCCATTCCAATTATAAAGTTAGGAGAAGAAGGGATCTTACAAGAGTAGAGATTGCCATTTCTTACACTTAAAAGCTAAAGAACTATAGCAAAATATGGAAGCCGATGGATAAAACCTTCAATACTAGTAGCTATATTGTGTTAATGGGACTTGATAACCCCTCTAGCTCTACTACCTTAAACAATCTAGATTAGGTGCTTATAACAATTAAGCTTTCGAACTGTGTCACCAAAGCAACTCTATTGAGGCTTGATGCGATCCGCCTATGCCAGTTCGAGTCTGGCGAGTTACTTTTTTGTTCGTGTGGAGAGTGTCTCTTGAACCTTCTTAGTATGATATACGATCAGGCTATGAGCTTGATTCTGGAGCAATCTAGATCAGGTGCTCATAATAACTCGAAGGCAAATACATGAGAAGGAAATTAAGAATTTTAATCTAGTAAGAATAATCATTCCCCTTAGTCCTGCTATAGACAATCTTATTAAGCCTAACATAAAAATAGTACCTAGAAAAGTACCTCTATTATCTTTAGTGATGAGGATACTGAAATAATTGAGAATCAAAAGGAAGTGGAATTGAAAGCATCCATCATCAGAAAAAGATCAGGCAGGAAAAGGGGGAAAATAGACTAACAGATCACAACCTATTATCTAATCTCATGATAGTTTTAATTTGGAATATAACAAGGTTAAAAGAACCTCTTAAAAGATAATCTATAAAAGAGGTTTTTTTTGGGGAGGAAGCCCTTAATTATAGGCTTGGTTGAAACTAAAATAAAGATGCCTTAACTATAGAAGTGTCTTAGCTTTTTAGGCACTAAATGGAAGATCCACTCGAACCATACATATCATTACATTGGTAGGATTATTTATGCTTATAATTTAGACAAAGTGTTAATTCAAACAACTAAGGAATGTGATCAATTTATATGTCTAAATTCTCATCTCAGAGGTACCAATGTCTATTTTGATACACATATTATTTATGCAGCTAACTTTATGTTCCAAAGAGCTAACCTACGGAGGATGTTAAAATCATCATTGTCGGTATAACTAGACCTTGAATAATGATAAGGGATTTTAATTGCATACTATCTCCTTTAGAGGCTAATGGTTATCTAACTAAACATAGAGGATCATACAAACAGCTTACAAAAGTCACACAATATATAGGCTCAGTGGATTTTGGATATGTAATTCACTATTCACCTAATCAAATAAACAACAAGGGGAATTATTCATCAAAAAAAAGTTAGATAGATTTATGGTTATCCAACTATGGCTTATTCATTTCCTAGTTCATATGCTCACTTTGAAGACAAATTATTTTTATCATTTAAGGACTAAAGTACTGAGGCTATGCCAATACAAACTAAGTAAAACCCCTTTCAAATTCTTTAATGGACTCACAAAAACAAAAGGGATTTAAAGAGATGATATGAAAAAATTGGGCATATAAAGTGGAAGGCTATAATTCTTTCTAAATCATGAGGAAACTTTAAAAAGTCAAACTTGCAATTAAGGAATTTGCCAAATAAAACAACATAAACCTTGTTAAAATAAAACATAATATGAAGATTGTTTAGGAAAAGTGTTATATGCACCTTGATAACTTTAAGATCTCTAGAGGCATAAAGGATGAAGGAATACGATGATGCTCTTATGTTACATAGCTCAATTCTCAAGTAGAAAGCTCTAGTAAATTGGCTCATGGAAGGTGATGCTAACACAAAATTCTTCCACTCTTCAATCCTAGCTAAATGAAATAGAAACAACATTTTAATGCTTCAGGATATGAATGGGGCTAAACAAACTCAAAATAAACTAGAAGATATTCTTCTATGTTGGATTGTAGACCAATTTCTTATTGTAACACAATCTATAAGGTGATCTCTAAACTTATTACCATTAGACTAAAATAAGCTTTAAAGGGACTTATAAACCATGCTTAAGGTGCTTCCATACTAGGAAAAATCATTGGAGATAATATGTTGCTAGTTCAGGAATTAATGAAGGATTACATTTCTAAAAGATCCATAAAAAATTGTGTCCTCAAGATTGATTTCTTTAAAGCCTTAAATGCTACTATATGGGAATTCATGAAAAAATGCCTCTTAATATTTGGTTTCCCCTTTCAATTTGTGTAATGGATCAAAAATGTCTAACTATAGTGATTTTTTAGTACTCTTATCAATGAAGTGCCCTCTTAGAACCTTCAAAAATACCAAGGGAATAATGTAGGGGGACCCTTCATCCCTTTATTTATTAAGTTCAGTAATTGATGCATTATCAAGACTCCAATATGCTCTTACCTTTAACAATGGCAGATTTAACTTTCATCATAAATGCAAAGAACTAAAAATCAACCACTTGGCTTTTACTGATGATTTGATGCTTTTATGTGGGGTAAAAACCTACTCTATTGAATTATTCATGGAAACATTGAAGTTTTTCTCTAGATGCTCTAGCTAGGAAGTGAATTTAAGCAAAAGTAGCATATTTGTATCCTAAGATGTACAAAATTTGGATGAACTTAGTAAAATAGCTGGGTTAAATCTTCAAACTTCTCCTTTAAAATATCTTGGTGTTCTTATCACTGCAATCAAACCAAAATGTGTTGATTGCATTCCACTATTTGAGTCATTTAAAGCTAAAATCAATTCCCAGCAAAACATATTCTTATATTGTGCATCTAGACTGACCCTTATTAATTATGCTTTTAGGAGCTTACATGTACACTAGAGTGCCCATTTAATCATACCAAAAAGAATTATAAAGGAAATTGATAAATGTATCAAAGGGTTCTTATGGTCCAGTAAAGTAGAGAATTCTAAAGGAGCTAAAGTCAAATAATTATGCATTCCTAAGAAAGAGGGTGGCCTTGAAATTGTTCCTATGGCTCTTATGAAAAAATTCCACTAATTAAAAGAATACAGAGAGTTATTATGGATAAGGAAACACTTTTGGCTAAATGTATCAATGAATTTAACTTAAGACACTCGAGTCTCTGGTAGTTGGAAATTAGTAGGGACCAATCGTGGAGCTTTACTAAATTGTTCAAATTGAGCGATCAAATATTCCCTTGGATTAAACAAAGTTTAGGAAATAGGGAAAAAGCTTAGTTCTGGTTTAAACACTAGAATGATTACTACCCTATAATAAAGAGGAAATTGGTTCATCTCACCTATAGAATTCCTTTAAATGCTAAAGTTAGTTCAGCTATACAAGATGGTTCTTGGTGCTACAATTTCAAAGGCTCCAATAGCCTAATGAGTTACTTACCTCAATTTAATTAGTCAAACAGGGAGGATAAATTTGTATGGCTAGCAAATAACTCTGGATCATATACCAACTCCTTATATTATAAGATCTTCAAACCTTGCTTGGAGGAAGCATCCTGATTTGAGCTAATCTAGAATAAACTATTAACCCAAAAGCATCAATGATTAGTTAGTTGGTGATCAAATGTAGAGTAAGAACAAAAGATAGATGGTTTGGAAACTTTGATCCTATATGTCTTCTTTACAATAAGAAGGTAGAGAATAGAAGTCATCTATTCTTTTAATGTAGATACTCGAGGGCTACTTAGACTAGAGTGCATCACACTATGATGATATATTATCCCTCTAATAAATGGACAAATATCATGTCAAGAGAAATCAATAAGGCTAAATCCCTAAAGTAGGATGGAATCGTATTAAAAAATGTTTTCATTTCTTCAATATATTTAACATAAAGAAAGAAATAGTAGACTATACAAAGCTCTAGCTGTTGAGAGATGCATTTTGGTAGATAACACGTTAAACTGGATCAGGGAACTAACGTTTTCTAAAGACATGCAAATCATAATTACTATAAGTATGAGAAATAAATGGCACCTTTAAGACCTAGCTGCCTAGCGTGTTTATAACATAAAAATGATCTTGGATTATGTAATATTCTTATCCATTAGAATGTTGCATAAACTTAGCTTGTAAAATTCTTTATTTAATTCTCAAAAAAGATAAAGCCTTTGCTAATATGTGTGTTAGATACCAAGTTAAAAGCAGATCACCAAATGAAGTTGTAGTTTTTGAGTGAGTGTTAAACTATTATCACCAATCATATTTATCACTCTAATGAAAGAATAATAGAAGTTTTTAATCCTAATAAAATTGAGTTTTTCACTCTAGAGCTTCTGATGATTTAATTCACTTGGAAGTTTGGTTATTACTTAATCTTGACTTTATTTACTTTAGTTTTGTGTATGCTGCTAACTTGGTTTACTAAAGAATATCATTATAGATTGATCTAAAAGCTATTCATGCCACTATTAACAATCTTTGGATGATTATTGATGATTTTAATAACACTATAATCTTATTAGAAGTTGAGGGTAATATAAACTTGTGAAACTTTTATTATGACTTTAGATCATGTGCAAGCTAGATTGAAGTCATATATATGAGATTTAAGATAAGTTAAATTCAAAAATAAAAAAACTAGATAAGGCCTTTGATGATTCCTTATGGTTATTTAAGTTCCCTGATAGTAAATCTATCTTTAGTAATAATCTAACCTCGGATTGTTTTCCTATAAAATTCCACAACTTGATAGAGAAATTTATGAGGAAAGCCTTATTCAGGTTTAACAAGTATATAACAAAGCTAGAGGGCTTTGAGGAAGTAGTTGTCAAATGTATGGCCACCATTTACAAGGTTATGAATCCTACAAATGCTTTAAGAAACTACAAATGGTGAAGGAAGAACTTAAGAGACTTAATCAAAAGAACTATAGCAACATTGTTCATGCTATTGAGGAAGCTAAAACACTCCTCCTCAATAATTAAACTAACTTTATCAATCTATAGACGACCTGTCAAAACAATCTTAAGAAAGCCAAGAATTATCCAACTATATTTAAGCTTTAAAAGTGTATAATTCACTTTTAAAATATACGTCAAAAGGAATATAGGAACTCTGTACTTTCATATAGTTATCCTTTGAAAAAGAAACACTAACAATATCAAATATTTATTAAAGAAGAACGATTATATGGCCTAATGGTAGCAGAAGATGAAATAAGTGGCTTATGATTATTTCCATATTACTTTAGGAACTAACGCTAATAACTCTTCATTTGTGTAAGATATAATTTTTTCATTCTTAAGTAGATTATAGAAGTAGACACTAAGCTCCTCCTTAAGCCTTTCATCTATTTAGAAATAGAGAAAGCTCTCTTTATCCTTCATTCTAACAAGGGCCCTAATTATGATGAATTAAATGCCTTGTTTTCTAAGAGTAGGGAAGCATAATCAAAACTTAAGTCACCATTGAAATTCAAGAATTTTTAGCAGTAAAAAAATGTTAAAGCTAAATAAGTCTTACATTAGCCTCATACCAGAGATCCCTAATCCATCAAGGTTGAAGGATTATAGGCCTATCTCGCTACAACATAAGGTACAAGATTATCTCTAAATTTCTAGTTTCTAGATTGAAGTTGGTATTAAGCTCAATCATCACTCTTGATCAAAGATATTTTATTCAATAGATGTATATTATAGAAAACATATTATTAGCTTAAGAATTATTTAAAAATGAGAGTTGGAAGATTTCCTTTAAGAGTAGTGCTTTGAAGATTGATTTTAACAAAACTTTTGGTTATACTAATTAGAGCTTTATACTACACTTATTAGAGGCATTTAGATTTCCCTCTCCATTCATTAAATGGATTGATTAATTAAGGATGGCAATGGGCCGGCCCATAGGCCAGCTCCATCAATATTTTTAAAATTAAAAGTATAAAGCGTCTTTTTTTAATTACATCCAGACTTGGGTTGTCCAGACCTAGGCTTACTCGAGGACTAACTCTTCTAATATTTTGCTTAGAATAACTAGACCTCAAGCCGGCTTGGGTCGGCCCATTGAAAACACTTTAATCTTAACCCATAGGCCACCCATCGCCATCCCATATCAATTTATCTCAACTATCTCTTATATTATATTGATTAATAGTGAACCCACTCATTTGATTAACACGGGTAAAGATTTGAGATAAGGAGATCCTCTATTTCTTTACTTATTCATATTTGGTATTAAGGTGTTAGTAAGACTAATCAACCAACTCAAATTCCACAACAAAAGTAAAAAGTTAAAGATCTTTATTCTTTCATTTTCTATTAACCTACTTTTACTTATGGTGTAGACTTAAGTTTAGTGAACATATTAATGATTCTTTTCATATCGTTAATAATCTCTTAGGAAAAAAATTTATTCATCTATTCTAGATCCAATCACTAAGTAAGTTGGCTCTTTAATATGAAAATTTTTTAAATTAATGAGTCTCCTTTCACCTATTTAGGAGTTGTAATCGCCATTAAGAGACCTTCTTTTAATTATTGCTAGACATTATTTAATAACATTTGAAACAAGGATTAGTTATTTGAGCAATCAATGCCTTTCTAATGTAGATACAATTCAGCTATTTAGTTCAATTCTTAATAACCTACATGTCTAATAATACTCTCATTTAATCCTTCTGGGGAATTTAATCAAGGAAATATAAAAGATGATGAGGAAATTCCTTGATGTTATAAAGAAATTAATATAAAAAATAAAGTGGTTTAAGATATACACACCTAAAACAATAGGCTCCTGGGAATTGCTAAACTAAAAATCATAAATAAGAGGATGTAAATACTCCAAAGTAACAAAGAATTTTTATAGGTGTGATAGATTCACACCTAATATCTAATAAGAAGAAACTTCTTAATAGCAAAACCTACAATTGACTCCTTCAAAACCATGTTACAACTCCTTAAGTTGAAAGAATGTCTACAACTAGAGATTAAATGTAAATTTGGAAATGGGAACAATATATTACTATGGTATGGAAATTTCATTGAGTTAAGGCCTTTTTACTAGTTCTTTAATTTGAATAATTTTATATACATTATACAAAACCAAGATAAGGTAAATGAGTTAATTAAAAAAAAATAATGGCCACTACAATACTTA
Source organism: Erythroxylum baracoense (assembly GCA_025629805.1). Taxonomy (NCBI): domain Eukaryota; kingdom Viridiplantae; phylum Streptophyta; class Magnoliopsida; order Malpighiales; family Erythroxylaceae; genus Erythroxylum; species Erythroxylum baracoense. Next base: position 25,160,104 of record JAOTAY010000006.1, on the reverse strand, counting down.
ATAATGCTCTACTACAATCCTAATATAAATTTAGAAGACATTATGGTATGGTTAAGACACAACCTTGGCGAGTTTACAAAAAGACATGCCAATTGTTATTTAGACCCTTAGCTTCCAACTTCTCTTAGTTCAAGCTAGTATGTTGTAAACAAAACCCTCTAAAAGGCTTCGTTTACTATATGACTAGTCATAAGGAACAAACTAAACATAATAAGCACAGTCAAGAGATCAAATATTTTGAATCCTACAAATTATGCAGTCGAGAACTTAAATTCAATAAGGACTTGTTCTTCTAATGTCACTTTTCATCAACCATAAAGAAAAAAAATCATCAATTGTGCAATATTCGAAGCTAACAAATTGATTAGTTCAACATTATTCAATGACTACATAGCATCATCAATTATATAGAAGGGATGTATAGTATTAAAACTACACTTGATTATGTAGTGTATGCAATATGGTAAGGAGGGAACTTAAGAATCTTCTGAGGCATATAACAATGAAACTTCAATTTTGGCACCATAGGTTTGATATAGTAATTATCCTAACCAATATTGGATGTAAGTTGGAACATCTCTCACCTACGATATTAGACAATAATTGAAGGCAACAATGATGATGACTTTCTCTATATCCCATCATCTCCATATCTCAGTATATACTAAGCTCTAACTTAAGAATTATGCATATTTAATCATAATTGTTTGGTTCTTAACTCTAAAGTTCTCTATGTTGCATAGTGGTTGAATCCTCTAGTCTTGATTCACTTGTAATCATACTCCTATTGGTTATGTTAATGCATCTTTTCATCTTAAAAAAATAATAAATCACACCCCTTATTAATGGTTTAATATACAACTTTATAAATTATCATTACAATATTTGAATTCAAAACAAATTCATATTAACGAATAAAGCATATTTCTAATTTTTCAATTTAAAGTTTTTCCTTATTTTAATTTTCTAACTATTAAAAATTCTGATTAAGTCATTAAAATTTATTAATACATCATGTCAAAAACATTATTAATGTTAGTTTAAATTATATGTCCAACTTGAATTTTGGGGATAACACATTTGATTTTTTTTAAGATAGTAAAGAAAGTCTTAATACGAAGTGATTGCCAAATTTGAAAGGTAGAATTAGAGAATTTGTTACCAAATGTGAAAGGTAGAATTAGAGAATTTGATGATAGAGAATTAAAATAAGAAATAATGTTAAATTGAAAAACAAGAAGCATATTAGTATCAAAAGTACAAGTTTAGATAGGTGGGATGATTTTGGAACATAGGATAAAGGTACAGAGGATTTGAAGCGGCATGAACATGAGCTTTCTACTGGAAACAAACAAATTGCAACGTTATCATCCACGTCATTGTCCTAGTACGTGTTTCATTAAAATTGCAGGCACTTGCAGACAACGTATTCCGCACCTAAATCAACTGAAAAACATCCTCAACCATCTTATCACAAAAGAATATGCGTGGAATGAATCTTATAATAGACCATAGAAGACTGGGCTCATATAAGGACCAGCAAAGAAGTCATGTAGAAGCTAAAGCCCAAAATTTGTCAAACTTCTACATAAAATTGATTTCCATTTCATATTTCAACAGATAGATCAAATTATCTAGAAATAATTATTTGAGTCGTCAAAAAGTCAGCTAATTTAACAGTTTGAATATGTGAGGTAACACATTGTGAACTTGAAACTAATGTCCGCTGATCTTAAACATATCTTAGTATTTTTCATCTCGTTATATAGCTGTCCATTACAAAAATAACACTAGCATATAAATCATATGATAGAATGATGTGGAACTGAAAAAAATCAAAGAGACGAATGAATTTTTCCCTTCGAGTCGACCTTAAATTTTTATGGCCCATTCTCGGTAAAAGATACTAACTTTTATTATAATTTTACTTATTTTAAAATTTTATTATTATTTTAAAAATACTTTATAATATCAAAAATATTTAATATGAATTTTTATAAGTTTCTATTGAATTATTTTAATAAAATATGTTATTAAGAACAAATTAAAATAGTATACAAGTTTTATTATGTTAACTCTTTTTTCTTTTCAATCTTTGAAGTTCATATATAAAGTCTATGGAATATTTCCATTTTGCTTTACTATCATCCCTCCATTTTTTAGTAAAGAGATTACTAAATAATTTAAAAGTCATAATCGAAAGGAGTAGGTCTAGATTAATTAATGCGAGTGTAAAATATTGAAGAAAGCGAGTGCATGAGCTACAAAATTGTATTTTTATAAGGCAAAAGGAAAATTTAATAAATAAGAAGAAATTCACTAATTTTTAATAATTTTATTAATATTGTCCTACAAGCGCATGGATTACAAAATTATATCCTTTAAAGTAAAATTAAAATTTGTTAAACATGAAGAGGTCCATTTATTCTTATCACTTCTACTAATCCATCTTCTATGGTATAAGGTCCTTGATCATTAAATACAATTTATAATTGTATCATATTAACTTTTTGACAAATGAGAAGAATTTTAAAAAAACTTATGATTTTATGAATAATAGTTTATGAAACAGAAGTTATCATAATGAGATCATTTTCATATTTTATTTTTCTATATTGGTGAACTCCACATCCTTTACTTTTCGTGTTCTTACTGGATTAATTGTTGGGTATATGTAATAGATCATAAACCATATTCTCCAAGTAAATTACTTAACTAACCAATGGTTTAGATCCAAATAACAAATTTAATTTAAGTGAAACTTTCAAATTCCAATGTGAAAAATCATCTTCTTCTAGATTAAAGTGAGTTGAAGCCTCCTTTACCATATATCAAACCTTCAACTTCTTAAATTGGAAGACCTCTAGAATGCTTACTTCACCTATTAGACTACCCTATTTAAGGCCACTTCCATATTCTTATAATACACTACTATAACTTATTTTTGGGAATACTTCATAAACCATTAATGTTTAATTTTAGTGGAATTCCTTTAACTGGTTTAGACTATAAACTTTAAATGAAAGGTTTAAATACAAGTTGCTATCTAATGATAAAGTTCAACCAATCAAATCTAGCTATTTGGATGAGGCTAACATCTTTTTATTAAACTATTAAAATTTAATAAAAATAACTTAATAAACCATATCTCATAAATAATTTTTAAATCAGTCATACAAAATCTCACTATACAAATCCACATAGCAATGCTAAACAACTTAAATAATGAGTAATACAAATATCTCTCTCTATCTAAAAGCTTTCTAAGTTCTAACTTTATGAAAAACGTGCTCACACCTTCTATAGATTCTCACGCTTCTCATCAACTTCTCATATGAAATTATAACTAAAACATGATAAAATATATCATATCAGAAAACGGACAAATAAAATAAATTAAGAACTATATACATCTACCATAAGTAAAGCATCGCCATATGTATCTTATATAAAACTATATAATCGTTGAAAATGAGCTAAGAAACAATCATGCAATGCAAACATGCCAATATGATTCTCACAAATAGACTTATCATATGCAGTAGTCAATGGTACTAAAACAATCAAACATTATCTTATAGTTGCTTAAGATATGCATTAGACATTTACCCCAGCCAACAAATTGGGTTGTCTCAATTTGACTGGATATTCACTCTAGAAATATATTTGTTTATTAACTAATATGAACCCAAGTATTCATTTTAAACAACATATTGGTTTATACCTCAATTTAGTTTTTTATATTTTTCTTAGACAATGGACTGGTTTCGATCCTAATCTAGCATCGAATATTGATCCCAACCAAGACCCACACCACATTCATTATAAATAAACCATCATACATGTCTTTTATAAGCCTTAAAACAATTAAAATATGTATCTAACAATCACATCATAAACCATTTGCATATAATGCACTTATACCATGAAATGTAACATGTAACACAAGCATATAAGTATTTATGGTATCTCCACAACCCCTATAAATATGCATTACAAGAGTTTAAATATGACTAAATATCAAATTCCAAATAATTTTGCACTTAATTATTCATGAAAGAATCCCCTCAACTAATCAATTTAATAAATCCGTAAACTCACAATAACTCCTATATGTTTCTAAAATACTAATCCATTTCTAATTAAGCATACAAATAGTTAATAATCACTTAATATAACAATTAATAAACATTAAATCAACAAACACGCATCTTAAAACTTAAATTGATATATTCTTTATGTTACTTGTACTGAATATATATGTGAATTCTTTTCTATTACAAATTTTAGTTGTTCTTTACTAAATCTCTCTTACAATATTCAAAATCTAACTTAAAACCCTATCCTTCTACTTGAAAATAACTCCTTTAGCTTCTTTTATTACTTCTATCATTTTCTCTCTCCTTTATTATCTTTGTAAACATCACGATTGAAGCATCAAAAAGTATTTTCTAAAAATGATGAATTAAAGAAATTTGTTAGCCAATAGTAAGAGGCTAGTTAACTAATACTAGCTCCATATGTCTTCTAAAGTGTTATAGATAATTTCCTTAACTTTCCATAACTTCTTGAAAAACCTCAATCAAATATTCTTATTAAAATTAATGCCCTAAATATCAATTAGTGTTTGGTGGTGATAATAAATTGAAATAACATTTTTACTAAATTTCCTTCTTTCTTAAGTGTTATCAACAAAATTAATTAATCTTATGCCTTGTAGACATCCAATATTAGTATCCAAATCAATTTGAAAAAAACATAAAATAATTTATCCAAGGTATTAAATTTCATCAAATCATAAAGTCACAATATCAAAATTCTAAGTTCTTATATATAATCTCGATGACTAAATCTCCTTTATGATAAAGCTTACAAGTTTGTTTTTTTTGTTGGATTTACAGTAATCATATTATTCATATTCATGAAGCCATGAATAACAATATTTTTTGTCAAACTATAATACGAAAGAAATGGCAATATTAATCTTATGAAATCCACATCAACCTCTTTAGATAATTTAAAAAGCTAACTGACAAATGAATTTCATATATCATTGGAACACAAATCATATGATGGAGGACCATCCAAGCAAGCAATGAAAGACATGGAAGCAATGGGCCTAGGAGAGCCTCCACAGCCCACGACTACAACATTTGAAGGAGAGGAATTTGAACTCAAACAATTTTCTACAATTCCAAGCCTTACTAAAGCCTTTTGGTGAAGTCAAAGCTTGTGTTTATGAAGAGTGACTTTTAGCTTGCTATGACCTTTGATTTTCTATTTAAGTTATGTTTGCATAAATAGAGTTAATATTAAGTTATGATTGAATTTAATTTTCTGTTTGATGGCTTATAACTCACGACTAGGACATGAGGAGGCTGCCCTTGTGCCTTCCTTGTCTATAAATAGCTAGCTTTGTTCCTTAGCGACTGAACCTTAGAAAAAAAAACGTGAGTTTATCTCCTTTGGCAGAATTTTTTGTCAGGTTTGTTTGTTTTCTAAAAACAATCACTTGGGTTTGATAAGTTTCTGAAAATTATCAATTGATACTTTGTTCTACTCCATCTCTTCACCAAATCAGGTTTTGGTCAAAAAAAAAAAACAAAGTTGTTCATCATCATCTCCTCTACAACTTTTATTTTGATCTCTTTTCCAGAATCCAAGCGCATCCCATCCAAATTTCCCCATTTTGGCAATAGCTTCCATTTCAGCTCCTAGCCAGACCATCTGCTACTAAAAATGGCATATCTCTCAAACCACTCATCCATTTCAAACACACCATACTTTTCCAGAAACTAGATAAACATATATACAACTTTCATTTTGATCTCTTTTCCATAATCCAAATGAAACCCATCCAAATTTCCCATTTCCGCAACAGCTTCCATTTCAGCGCCCAGCCAGACCATCTGCCACTAAAAATAGCATAACTCTCAAACCACTCATTCATTTCAAACACACCATACCTTTACAGAAACTAGAAACAAGACCTGTATCTTTTATTGAGGCATAACCTCAAATTCAAGACCCATATTCCTAGAAACCCATCCCAAATTTAGAACCTGTTTGGTGTCTTCGAGACATAAAATTCACCAAATTGCTCCAAACTTTACCAAACTTTTTGAGGACCCATTTGGCGTTGTTTCACACCGCATGCGCCATCATTTTGGTATCAGAGCAAACTTGGTTCATCTCCTATAAGCTATGTCCGAATCCAATCAAACCAAGCCACAACTCACACAAGAAGAGATGGTTGCTCAAATTGAGGCACTCCACCTTGAAATAGCCACCATGAAAGCCAAAGACAAAGCCTTTGAAACATTCAAACCATCCCCGAGCACTCCATACATCCCAATTAGGTCAGAACCCCATCAAACTTTTGATGGTGGCACTACCTTTGGAGAAGATGAGTCATATGAAGATGATGTTGCCTCTTACACCATGGGAGGACCGACAGCTCCAGGAGGGAGAGGGGGGAAGAATTGACCCACGTAGAGGAAGGTATGTTCAAGAAAGGTTTATGCAAGAGAGGCCCCAAAGTGAAAATTTTAATTTCAAATTAGACATTCCCGAGTTTAATGGAAAGCTAGATCCCGATGCTTACCAAGATTGGCTATATAACCTAGAAAGAGCTTTTGAATTAAGAGATGTTGAGGATGATAAGAAAGTGAAGATTGTGGGATAATCTTCAAAGAAGAAGAGTGAGAGAAGGGAGACAACGAATCAACACTTGGGAAAGGATGAAAGCCGAGCTTGAAGATGCATTCATGCCGCCTCAATATAGGTAAAATTTGTTGGCTCAAATGATGTCTCTTACGTAAGGCAGTAAAAATATTGAAGAATGTATTGGTGAATTTGAACATTTTTTTACTCAAATACGATCTTGGAGAAAGCGATGAATTCGTTTGTGCCTGTTTTGACAAAGGGCTCAAAGTTGAAATTAGAAACATGGTGAGCTTTTACCGATATGAAACTTTTAGAGGCTTGCAATTAGAAGTGAAGCAAGCTTGAAGTCATCTCAAACCCTACGATCAATACCAAAACTTTCCACCCCACCATAAAAAACACAGACTTTATACACCACACCATCAACTTCCACCAAACTGAACACTACACCACCAAGCCCAACCTACTCACCTCCACCAAACCAAAGGCCAAACACTATAACTTATACCCCAAAAATCATGCCAAATTCGAACCAACAATCTCCAAAAACCAAGCTTAAGTGTTTTAAATGCCAAGGCTATGATCATTTTCAATTCGAGTGTCCAAATAGAAAGATGATAACCATTAGGGAAATGAAGAAGATTGATGAAGTTGAATTTAGGCTCGAGATGTTTTATGGTACTAATGAAGAAAAGGAGCATGAGAGTGATGAGACAATTGTGGCTAGTGGAGAGAACATGAGTGCCGAAATGCTTGTGTTACGTAGGCTTGTAAATAGAAAAATGGAGGAGAAGATTGGAAGAGAAGATCACTTTTCCATACAAGGTGTATTACTGGTAGAAAAATGTGTCATGTGTTGATAGATAGTGGAGCTTGTGAGAACGTGGCCTCAACCGAAATGGTGGACAAGCTTAGGCTCAAAATCGACCAATTCCTAATCTGTACAAGCTCACATGGCTCAATGACAATCACGAAATTAAGGTAACTAAGAGGTGTTTAGTTCCTTTTGCAATTGACAAATATTGGAATGAAGTACGGTGCCATGTTATCCCCATGTCTGCTTGTCATTTGCTACTTGGGAGGATATGGCTGTATGATAGAGATGTGAGCCATCTAGGGAGAGCTAACACCTATTCCTTGAGGCATGAAGGGAAGAAATTTTTGCTTACATCGATAAAGTCGAAGTTCAAAGGGGAGAATGTAAGTGAAATTGCTTTAGCCATGGACAAGAAGAAAGCCATTGTAGAGGAATTACAATCTTATATGCCATTAGATGTGGAAGATGAAGAAAAATCAATGGTGGCGTTGCCTAAAGAGGTGGAAAGCTTAATTGAGGAGTTCCCACGAGTATTTCCGAAAACTTTATCCAAGGGCCTTACTCCATTAAGAACCATCCAACATGAGATCAATTTTATGCCCAGAGCCATGATACCTCACAAGAACCCTTATAGGATGGGTCTAAAGGATAGTGAAGCTTTACAAGATTGTGTGAATAAGTTGATGGAGAGAGGTTTTATCCGAGTGAGTTCTAGTCCATATGTGGTGCCCGCTTTTGTGGTGCTAAAGAAGAATGGGAAATGCAAGATGGTGATAGATTTTAAGGTCGTGAACAAGATTACCATCAAGTATAGGTATCCAATTCCTAGACTTGATGACATGCTTGACAATTTACATGGAGCTTCAATCTTTACATGGTTGGACCTAGCAAATGGATCCCATCAAATCCGAGTTTGTGAAGGAGATGAATGGAAAACCTCCTTCAAAACAAAGGAGGGGCTCTATGAGTGGTTGGTGATGCCAATGGTGCATTTAGGGATTATGTTTTACATGATGGATACTTGTTTAAAAATGGTTCTTGTTGCATTCCAAAATGCTCTTTGAGAGAGACAATCTTGAGAGAGGTCCATAGGGGAGGGTTAGCTGGTCATTTTGGGAGAGACAAAACATATGCCTTAGCCTATTCCAACTTCTTTTGGCAAAAAATGTTTAGGGATGTTGTGAGATTGGTGAGTGTTTGTAAGACATGTGTCAAGGCCAAAATGACTGGCCAAGCCTACGGTCTATACTCACCATTACCCACACCAAATAATTTATGGGAGGATGTGAGCATTGATTTTGTCATAGGCTTGCTGAGAACACAAATGGGGTTCGATAGTATAATGGTTGTTGTTGATAGATTTTCTAAAATGGCTCATTTCGTTCCTTGCTCAAAAACTAATGATGTATAACATGTCATGGATCTTTACTTTTCTAACACTGTGAAACTACATGAGATTCCAAGGAGTATTGTGAGTGATAGAGAAGTGAAATTCTTAGGTCATTTTTTGAGAGGTTTGTGGGGGAGATTGGGAACGCAACTAAATTTTAGTACTTCCTTCCATCCACAAACCGATGGGCAAATCGAGGTTGTTAATAGGTCTTTGGGGGGATTTTGAGAAGCCTTCTGAGGGGAAAAACTAAAAAATGGGATGCACTCTTGCCTCACACGTAGCTTGCATATAATTGCTCCAAAAACAAAATCACAAACATGTCTATTTGAGAGTGTTTACGGCAACAACCCTTTAACACCGATCAGCTTAAGGCCAATTATATCAAACAACCCAATGGTGAGTGCCAAAGTCGAGTTGAGAGCCTGAGAAATTATGAGAATCCATGAGTTGGTCAAGGAAAACATTAGGAAGCATACAAAAAGCAAGCCAAGCTCAAGAAGGTGGTTGAGTTCAGGAAGGAGATCTTATATGGGTGTACTTGAGAAAAGATAGGTTCCCAAAAGCAAGGAAGACAAAGTTGGATGCCAAGGCCGATGGACCCTTCAAAGTGTTAAAGAAATTCAACAACAATGCCTACAAAATTGAGTTACTAAG
>JAOTAY010000006.1:25106492-25118748 GCA_025629805.1 Erythroxylum baracoense | reverse complement strand
CACCACATTAATTCTAACTAAGTTCCAATATTTCCATCAAAATTTCAATCTTTATTCATGCCTACTAAATTAATGACTCAATTAAATAAATAAATAAATAAACAAACATACTAAACATAAATAAATAATTAAACAAATAATAAGTAATTTAGAAAAAAATTCAAGATCCAACACTTGTTATTCTCTTAGTCTTAGCATGGATTGTTATTCTTCATTACTTTGAATGCAAACCATAATTTTATATTTGTAACTTTTATCGTTCATACAAAAATATTATTTGTAATTTCATCATTTTGACAACATAATTAGTGTTTTTTGATCACACAATATAATTAATCTTTAAGCAATGCTCTACGTATAAGTTTGGTCATTGATCGCAAACTCTAAGACAATGTGTCCACACTCAACTAAGAACTTATTGATATTTGCTAGAGGTTTCCTTTTCTTTTTATAAACATGAAGATTTTACACAAAACAATGATATGCATTTTATCACATTATTAGCTATCCAAGTACCCAGCAGTCATTCATTCTTAAGTAGTAATCAATTTATTGTGTTCACAAATAGCATTGTTTTGATTAATCCTTTTGAGCATCTCGTTGTCATATGTCTATATTCCATCTTCTTACCATCTCATTGCACAAACTAGGTTGAAGAATGTGTTTTTAAATATTGATTGTTTCTAACCTCAAGCATTTATATGTTGATTATTTCAGATGGTTACCATATTTCCTCAGTAGAGAGTTGTAATCTAATACTGGAGATAGAAGTGGAAACTTCTATTCCTGTGCCAAGTGAAAATAGAAATTCAACTCGAACTCAATTAAAAAGTGAAGTTTGAAATCAATTTAATCAGATTAGATCGACGGACGTGATAGAAAAAGCAGAATGTAAATATTATGAGAAGATGTTGGCCGGTAGTTCAAAAGGTGGAATGTCTTATTTAAAGAGACATGTGAATTTGTTTAGTAGAAGGAAGATGGTATTAGGAAACTTTTTGACCCTTAACCTTATGAGAAGGAAGAATGAAATGACCACAACTGCTTATGACAACAACAAATCAAGGTATTTGATGGCTTCTATAATAATTGGAGGTGAACATCCACTGTCTATGCATGGTTGATGCCAAAAGATTCAAGATGTTTTTAATTCACTACAACTGACTTTCAAGGATCAAAATCAAAATACAGTGAAGAAGAATATCTTGAAAATTTATGAGGATAAGAGGAAAGAGGTTTTAAGAGCATTGTTAAATACTGAAGGATAGATTGTCATTACAATAGACATATGGACTGCTGAAAACCAAAAGAAGGGTTATATAGCGGTGATGGCACATTATGTTGATAATTATTTACATAATGAAAATTTGAGGTAATTTATATTTTATAATATTTGTATCATTTACTTTTTCATTATATTATGAATGTATGATTTATATTGGTAATATTTGTATATGACAGGTTCACTTATGAGCCGACACCATATACAAATGAAAAGTTTGCAACCATGTTGGGAGAATGTTTAATGGATTTCAACATCGATAACAAATTTTCCACCATCACAATCGACAATTGTAGCATGAATGATGCTATGATTAAGAAGTTAAGGAGTAAGATATGGGTTAAGGGTTTGTTCATTGGTGGAAGGTTATTTCATATGCTCTTTTTTGCACATATTTGGAACTTGAATGTGAAGGATGAGATGGAGATGATAAAGGAAACAGTAGATTGTATTCGGAATATTATAGTATATTGGAGTGCAACTTTTAAAAAAGTTGAGAAATTTGAAGATACTGAACGAATTCTATGCATTTCGAGTACAAAGATGTTGGTTTTGGATTGTCCAACCAGATGGAACTCAACTTTGAAGATGTTGAAGTTGGCAATCCAATATGCTAAGGTGTTTACCAAACTAAGGCAAAGAGATTCTTAGTACACTTCTGTGCCTAGAAAAGATAAATGGGAGTTAGCTAAAGAAATTTGTACGAAGTTGGAATTATTTTATAATGGGACTGAATTGTTCTGGGGAAAAAAATATCTAACTTTGCACTATTTCTTTAACATTATGTGTGAGATAAAGAATGCTTTATTTGATTGGATATTTGGCTCTAATGAGGTTATTCATATCATGGCGGAGCAAATGATGGAGAATCTAAATTCTTATTGGTCTATGGTTAGACTTATTGTTCCAATGTTGTATGTGTTAGACCCGAGATACAAAATGGAGGGTGTTACATTCACTTATGATGCATTGTATAGTAATCGAGCCCAAGAGCATGTAGAAATCATTAAACAATTCTAGTATGAATTGTTAATGATTATCAACTTAGAATGGCAAAAATTCATGATTGGGATCGAGTAGTTCAGGGTTTAACTTCAGCTTCAGGTTTAGGTTTATGTCATCTTCTAACCGAAGTCTGTTAATTTCACTTTCAAATTTTATGAAATAGAAAAGGGCTAGGACTTCGTACAATATGATGGAATTTGATAAATATTTGGTCAAAGATTGTGTGCCCGAAGTTGACGGTGAGAAGTTCGGTACATTATTATGGTAGAAGAGTTATGTAAATAATTTTCTGATCATACAAGTAATTGCACGAGAATTATTAGGAATTCCATTATCCACTATTGCTTTGGAGTCTAATTTTAACACTAGTGATTGGGTTATTATTCCTGATCATGCTCGACTTCACCTCGTATTGTGGAAGCCTTATATGTACTCAAAGTTAGTGGATGATGAATATCATCGTTATCATCATCACCCAGTTGTAATCCCGCTAAGTCGTGGGGTCTGAGAAGGTCTAATAATATGCAGCTTTACCTCTAAGTAGTAAAGAGGTTGTTTCCTTGGTAGATGATGAAAATATTGATGGTAATTTCTTTTCTTTGTGATTTATCAATTTCATCTATTTTTATAGTTTCTTACCTAATATTGTTTTTTAATTTTCCTTTACTACAACCACAACTATTGATGTGAAGTTGACTAGTCTTACTCATCGATCAAATAGACAATATTTTAGTCAATTATATAAAGATTAAGGTATAGTTAATTGTTCATTAATTATTACCATGTCCTTAATTTTCCTTTAATTTTATATTACATTACTAAATATAATGTTTATACATACAGATGAAGTGATGCAAACTATTGGTAATCCTGGCTACAATGATTAATTGCTCTCTCGGTTTACCCTCTCTAGTATCTAGTATCCAGTCTCCAATCTTCATTATAATATTATCTTAATTTTTGTAAATTGTATCATTTCTTGTAAAATGAATTGGATACTTATTCGTGTACATTAAAGATTACTATAGTTAATGAATTTGGTTTTATCCTTTCTCCCTTTTTTAATTAATTAATTATTTAACTAAAATTTCTTATAAACTGTCTTATAACTTTTTTTCACTCTAAGTAAACATTATAGAAAAAGTAAACATTTTAGAAAAGATAAATAGAAAATGAAAATAAAAATACATAAATGCCAATTAATTTCAATCAATTTTCCTAATTAACTGAATTGAAATTCCTAATCAAAATTTCCTAGAGATTCCTAATCAATTGAAATTCGTAATTGTAATTAATTGAATTACTCACTTCAATTAATTTTTTCCTACAATCACATCCTCCTTCATTGATGAATTTGATTTCATCTTATTCATTTTATCAATATATATAAGTTTTTATATATTTATTTATTACAAAATCTCAAAATTTCGTAATCAATTGAAATTTGTATCTATAATTAATTGAATCGATTACTTCAATTATAATATTTTTCTTTCATTTCTTATAATCATATCCTCCATCCTTAATGAATTTGATTTCATCATATTAATTTTATCACGATATATAAGTTATTATATATTCGTTCATTATAAAATCTAAAAATTTCCTAATGAGTTGAAATTTGTAACTATAATTAATTGAATTGATCACTTCAATTATAGTATTTTTCTTTCATTTCTTATAATCATGTCCCCCATCATTAATGAAATTGATTTCATCTTGTTAATTTTATCACTATATGTGGGCTATTATATATTCATTCATTATAAAATCTCAAATATTCGTAATCAATTGAAATTTGTAACTATACTTAATTGAATTGTTCACTTCAATTATAATATTTTGCTTTCGTTTCCTATAATCACATCCTCCTTAACTAATGAATTTGATTTCATCTTATTCATTTTATCAATATATGTAATTTTTTATATTTATTCATTATAAAATCTCATATTTTCATAATCAATTGAAATTTGTAACTATAATTAATTGAATTGATCACTTCAATTATAATATTTTTCTTTCATTTCTTATAATCATATCCTTCATCATTAATGAATTCGGTTTCATCTTATTAATTTTATCACTATATCTACTTTATTATATATTCATTCATTATAGAACTCAAAATTTCCTAATCAATTGAAATTCGTAACTATAATTAATTAAATTGATCATTTCAATTATAATATTTTTCTTTCTTTTCTTATAATCATATCCCCCATCATTAATGAATTTGATTTCATATTATTAATTTTATCTCTATGTGTGAGTTATTATATATTTATTCATTATAAAATCTCAAATTACCATTAGGTTCACATACAATGTTGTTGTCTTATTATTTCAAAGTTATAGGACCAAAGAAATATCTAAAAATATAAAGAAACAAAACGGTATCATCTGAGTTCATACTTAATACTTTTGCAAATTTTAGGGTGTCATAGAAAGCAATAGTTATAGTCAGGCTAAGCAACATTAGTAACCAAGAAGTTTAAATATATAATATAAACCTATTTATGTTGCTTATCTGATGTATATGTAACTTTGACTCTAGGAAAACAGGCAAGTGCAAGGCATTAGTTATTAAAGAGAAGCTTGTTATTATTGTTGTTGGGCCCCAATCATGACTCTCATAATGTTAATCAGGAACAATTAACTAGACTCAAGAGACCTAAGCTAAAAAACAAACAACCAAATAATATATATGACAAGAAAATAAATCAAGGACTAGATATATGTAGAAAACTCTCCAGTACAGAGGAAAAAACTATGGGTCAAATTGACAAGCAAATCCATTAATTTAAATAAGAACTAACAAGACTTTGAAGGTTTCAAGCTATTGACCCTTGTTCAGAACTATACCTCAAAATAGTTACAAGTTATCCCACAAAGTTTCACTATTAGGTACAAATTAATATCCCAAAAGAACAACGCTCTCAATCTGATCCTAAAGCAACCACTAAAAAAAGACAACTTATTGCAAAAACTACCAATTATAGAATGAAAAAGACTTTTTAGCTTAATCTCACTTTCTTTCTTTTCCTTTTTGGTACTCTTTTTCACACATATCGATGAACCCCCATCACTATCCCTTTTATATAAAATATAATGTTTCATAACTGGACACGATAAATTACATGGTCATATAAGTGAATGTGTCCCAACCATATTTCAATGAACCATGAATATATATGGTCTCAGTCAATCACACAGTCCATGTATGTAGTCGTGTATATATAGGAAATAAGAGTGTATGTTTCCATATGGTCACGCCTGTCTTCAATTTTTGTCATTTGTCTATACTTGTTTGCAATTACCTATATGGTCTTCACACATGGTCCTATATAATAGGGACCCAGTCGTGTCTGATCTTACATAGTTATGTAGTTCATCATCTATCATATACATATTCACAGTCTCTTATATGGCCTTCACATATGACTGTGTAAGTTAAGGACACAAGCGTGTTGTGCTCTATATGGTCATTTCTCTAAACAATGGTTTCGAATCAACTGTTATCCATTTTGACTTCACTCATTCATCATTTCAACGATCCTTGATAGTATCTCAGATCACCAAAACTCACTTTTGTCTCTAAATAGGGTTGGACACTCAACAATCTCCCCTTCAACTGATTTTAAAGGAGACTTGAATCATCTTAGTGATTATTCGAGAGTTATTTTTATGAGCTTACCTCAAAACAAATGCTTCCTCCCAGGGACCATTTGTTAACATTTTAACATCGTTCTTATTTATGTGAATCTTCTTTAACTATAATCGTTGCTCCTCAATCATGGATCACAACCAATGATACTTGAAATTGATGTTCTTGGTAGGGGAATAAATATAGCATTTTTGCTCAAATCCATTGCATTTTTTCTATCACCAAATACTTAATAATCATCTTACTTAACATCTAATAATTAAAGAAAAGTTTTAAACTAGAGCATCTCCTTACCTGCTTCCATAGCAACAATATAATCAGCTTTAGTTGTGGATAAATCTGCATATTTTTATAGCCTAGATTGTCAAGAAATGACCCCGTATGAATTTAAGCAAGTAGCCTAAAGCGAATTTCTTATTACTAAGATCTCCAACCATATCTACATCTGTATAGCCCTCTAGAAGTCTCTACACTATTGAAACACAAACTTCATTTGGAAGTACCTTAAGATCCATTTCACAACTTTCCAATGAACCTTCCCCAGATTGGACAATTACCTAATTATAATATGTCATGTTTAGATTACAAAAATATTAAAGCATAACCTAAACGATTACCTAGTGTTGTCCATGTCCATTGATAGGTGTATATTATAATATGTTTTCTATAGGTTTAAGTGTGTTTTCTTAGATGATAATCATGTGTTTAGGACTTGGAATTATCTTCTTATTAATTTTTGTATGTGTTTTAATTATTTGATTGTTTTTTATGTCTTTATTAGTGAGTGGAAATAGGAAAATTAAAGAAAAGATGAACTTGAAGAATAGGAAGATGCATGATCTTGCACAATTGCATGTTCATTCATGAGCAACTCGTGCATCTGATGGGCCTTTTTCATGATAGTGTATCCTATATATAATCGTGGACAATGTTTTCCAGCATGTAAAATTTTTGTATTCTTGATGTTTTAGGGATATTTTAAAACTAAATTAAGTTGGAAAATCCTATGAAAAACCTTAGAAGCCTCAAGAAGTATTTAAGGCAAAGAAAAACATCAAAAAGGAGGTTGCACATCAGAATCAAAGAGATCAAAGTGGAGAAATCAAAACCAACTCTAGTTTTTCTAGAATTTCCAAATCAAGACACAAAACTATTTCCTTTCTTTTTCTCTTCTTATATTTCATTATCTTGGATGTTAATTTGGATTATTAGGATGATGAACATGATTATGGATTTCTAAATCCAGATTAGGGATTATTCTTGAATTTTTTGTCAAACTTTATTCTTGTTGAATTCAATATATATTAATGCTTTGTGATATTTGTTATGCTTATACTTGATAAGAAATTGAGAGATTGAATCAAGTTATATGTGCTAAGATGCACAACGAGAGTTGGTAACTTAATAGACCTACAAATATCATATTAATAAAAAAATTGAAGAGAGATCTTAATTGTGAGTTAATTATCCTTATGATAGCTTCAAATCCAATTAAACAGTTAAGAGTAGTTTTGTGAATCGAGAGGTTACAATTCTATTGTCATCAATTTCAATTGAGATTACTTGATTAGATCTCAAGAGAGAATAATCAAAAACTTAGTATATCTAGGATCAAGCATAGTTGTATTAAAAACATAAAGGGAAGATAATACACGGATAGAATAAAACCTAAGTTTCCATTATCGATTAACTTTATTCTTATTGCTAGCTTTAATTATTCAATTGTTTAGTTATATTAGTTATTTCAATTTCAGTTAATTTATTTTAATTAAATCAATCTTTTAGACAAAGTGCATTTAATTTTTTAGGTGACTAATCAATCCTTGTGGGAATGATTCCTTTTATACTACGAGTTATGATCTGTGTACTTACAGCATGAAAGTCTATTTTATATAAAGTTGTTAACAAGTTTTTGACGTCATTACCGAGGATTGAATTAGTTTCTTATTCAATTTGAATTTCTTGGATTTAAGGAATTGATAGCTTTTCTTGTGTGATTGCAAATGCATGAACATAAGGATCTCTCAGAGTTCAAGTAGATTAGAAGATACATCAACTAAAGTAAATTAGAAGATACATCAACTTTAGACATCACAAAGCAAGAAAGACAGATTCAAAAAGCTAAACGCCAAGAAGTAATAGAAAGAATGATAGAAAAAAGAAGGAAACCAAAGAGAACAATAGTGGACCAAAGACAGATTCAAAATGCTAATCAATAAGGAATTACACGACCACTAGTGCAAGCATATACATTCAAAATCAAACCATCATTACTAAACATACTACATACCAATGTGCAATTTCATAGTTTTGCCAATAAGGATTCCAATGCTCAGCTAGCAAATTTCTTAGATATTTGTGATATATTCAAGTATAATGGGTTATTGGAAGATGCAACCAAGATGAGACTCTTCCCTTTTACAATTAAGGATAGAGCCAAAATATGGTTAAATTCACTTAAACTTAGTGAACATCACAACATGGGTGCAACTGGTGGCTAAGTACTTCCCTTTGACAAATACAACAAGGTTCACAAAGGAAATTACAAATTTCTAGAAAAATAAAAAAGAGTCTTTATATGAAGCATGAGAGCAATTCAAGGAATTGTAAAGGAGCTATCCATATCATAACTTACCAAAGGAGTTACTCTTGTAAAAGTTTTACAATGGGGTAAATCTACCCACGCAAGGCACTATTGATGCAGTAGTTGGAGGCTCATTAATGTGGAGAATATTTGAGGAGGCACATGATTTGTTAGAGAAGATTATGAACAATAACTTTCTTTGGACGTTAGAAAGAATTAGACAATAATTAACCTTTTAGGATCAAAAAGAAATGTTTACTGTAGATTCAATGACAACATTGCAAGCTGAGGTAGTAAACCCAACCAAGTAATTGAATAGTTTGAAAGCCACCTTTTACATTCCACTCAAAGTAATTTAGCATAAATGTGAGCTATACAAATAAAAGAGGCATATCACAGTTGATTGCTTCCTAGTGGAAACTAACAACATGGAGTAGCTGAACTTTATAAGAGCATAATATGGTCAGGGAAGTAATAATCCTTATTTGAAGACTTATAATCTTAGCTGGAAGAACTAGTTAAATTCTCGTAGTCTAACAATGCAAGAACTCAAATGAGAGCTGAAGGCCCACTAGGATTTTAACAAGACAAGCTCGATTCATTAGAATCAAAGATAGATAAGTTAATGGACATGATGAATTTCAAGTTCACAAGCTAAGATGAGACCTAAAAGAGGATGGAAGTGAAATTTGACCAAATAAAAAAAAGAATCATGCATCTTCTATTCATAATTTGGATATTTAGGTAGGCCAATTAGCCAATGCATGTCTACAAAAGGGGGGGAGTTATCCTAAGAAACTTGGAAGCAAATCTAAGGGAGTAATTGAAGGCCATCATATTTAAAAGTGGGAAAGTGCTAGAATAATCGTATGAAAAACACGCTGAACATCCATACCATGTAGAAGAGCAAGAGAAGAAGGAAAAAGATGAAGGAAAGAAAGAGGATCCTCCCTATGTTCCATCCACTAAAGATTCCATTATCACAAAGGTTGTAGAAGAATAAACTAGATGTATAATTTGCAAAGTTCAGGGAAAAGATAAAGACATTGCAAATCAAAATGTCTTTTGTGGAGGTTTTGGAACACATGCCCAAGTACGTAATGTTCCTCAAGGATATACTATCAAACAAGAAAACTTAGGAGGATAACCAAACGATTTCTCTAACTAAAAGTTGTAATTCCAAAATCACCAGCCATATGCCTTCAAAATTAAAGTACCCAAGGAGTTTTACTATACATTATTGTTTGTGATTTAGAGTTTACCAAATTCTTATATGACTTAGGTGCAAATATCAATCTTATTTCTTTGTCGATTTTCAGGAAATTGGGGCTAAGCAAAATGAAGCCAACTTCTATGCTTATTTAGTTAGCGGATCAATCGATAAAGAAATCATTTAGTATAGTAGAGGATATGATTGTCAAAGTGGAAAAATTCATTATTCCAATGGACTTTGTGGTGTTAGACTTTGAAGAGGATAAAATTTGTTCATTTATTCTTGATAGGCCATTTATGCCTATGGAGAGATATTTGGTTGATTTCTATGAAGGGAAACCCATCCTTTATATTGGTGATGATCAAGTAAAGATTAATATGAACAAAGTATTGAAGAATTCAAAGGAAAGAACTCTGTCATTAAGATAAACATAGTGGATGAGTGCATCAAATAGCAAGAGGAGAGTTACAATCAGGAAGTGAGTTTTGAGTATGTTGAAACTAAAGGATAAGGAGAAAAGGATAAGTTAGGTGTTCAGTACAATTAAGAGATCTTAGTGAGAGTGGAAGCACCCATACCACCCTACATTGTAAAACCACTAACACTTAAGTTGAATCCTTTACCTACACATCTTAGGTATATCTTTCTAGGCAAGAGTCAAACTTTACCCATCATCATTTCAAATTAACTAGATGGGGAATAAGAGAGTAGGGTGGGAAAGATAATTAGGAAGAGGATGAAGGCCATGGTTGGCAAATATCTATCATAAGAGGAATAAGTCTTAATGTGGTGATGCATAGGATTAACTTTAAGGAAGGAAGTAAAGCAGTAAGGGAAAGACAGTGAAGGTTAAACCCTCACGTGAAAGAAGCAGTTAAGAAGGAGGTAGTGAAGCTATTAAATATGGGTATCATTTACCAGATTTCAGATAATGAATAGGTCAACGTAGTTCAATGTGTACTTAATTGATAGTTGTAGTTTACATTATGTTTTGGTAGGTGTTTTAGTGTGTTTATAGGTGTTGATAGATGATTTTTGCATGTTTAGGCTTAGAATTATGTTAATATGATTTTGCGTTTATGTTTTTGAGTGTTATGTGGTTTAAGGCATGATGTTGGACCATAATTTTGTGAGGTTGAGGTTTTTTGATGTGTTTGTTAGTGTATAAACTCACATGAATGAAGATTGAAGGAAGTTGGAGAAAGCTTGGACAAAAGGACAAGGTCACAATCGAGACATAACAGAAGATCTCTCCCCAGGGTCACAATCATTACTAAAGTGTAACGGTCATGACCGAAGAGCTTTACACTGGGTCACGATCATGACACCCTTGTCACGATTGTGCCAAAAGACAATTTCTATATTATGATCATGACACCCTTGTTATCACCGTGATAACAACTCGTCAAACGCTGGGATCTCCTTTGGTTTTGATATTTATAGGGTCTTTTTAGATAATTGGACAAGGGTAAAACCTAGACTTTACCCTAAATGACCCATGAACAATATAAGAACATAAAAAGACCCTAAATGAGAACTAGCCACCATTTTCCAAATTGAGAAAGAACTTAAAGGAAGATCAAAAAGGAGAGAAGAGAAGAGGAGTATCTGTAGTAGCAATCTAGCCACTCCAACCCAATCCGTTAAAGTTCTTTTCTTCTTTCTCTTGTTATTTACTTCCATCATGATGTGTGAATTGGGACTGAGGATGTTGATCATGTTGATTATGTTCTAATTTCATTTTAGTGTTTATTTTTGAATCATTTAGTGACTTGATTACTTTTGATGTCAACGAAATGTTGGGTGTTGTGATATTTATGGTTGCACTTACTTCAATAATAAATCAAGAGATTGAATCGATAGTAATATGATTAGGTTGGATAGCGAGAGTTAACAACCTAATAAGTCTCATAAATATCAAATCGATAATTATACGAAGAGAGATCTTGTGTGAGGACCTAATTATTTGATAAATTGCTTAATTTAGAATTTTGGATTCAATTAGG
This sequence comes from Erythroxylum baracoense, assembly GCA_025629805.1. NCBI lineage: Eukaryota > Viridiplantae > Streptophyta > Magnoliopsida > Malpighiales > Erythroxylaceae > Erythroxylum > Erythroxylum baracoense. The sequence continues at coordinate 25,106,991 of JAOTAY010000006.1, read as the reverse complement.
TATTATTAATTGGGGTTAAATGATTAGGTCTTGAGAGAGAGTAATTAACCCTTCAGAAATCTAGGATCGATATCGATTGAATCAATAGTGGTTAAGATAGCAAAATGACAATAGAATGAATCCTATGCTCTCATAATTAATCTATCTTATTTTATTGTAACATCTCATTTGTTAAGTGGTTTAGTGCTCTATTTGATTTAATTGTGTTAATTTCTTAATTTTATTTTCATACAATTTGTAGAAACTACAGGGTGCTCCGGACAGAAAAGGTGGCGTCGCAACATCTTTTATTAGTTACAGATGTTGCATGGAGAACTAAGATTAGAGCACATGTTCGTGCACAGCGAGAAAGGATACTCTGGAAAAATCTCAAGGGAGATACGGCGTTAAACTTTCGAAATATCCTTGCTCCAATTTGCGCGGTAGAACGAGTAGGGGAGGCAGACCGTTTATGGACGGTCATGTCTACAACTATTCGAGACCAAGCAAAGGAGATGTT
>JAOTAY010000006.1:25078865-25106392 GCA_025629805.1 Erythroxylum baracoense | reverse complement strand
ACATACTTGATTCCAGATTCATTTAATAGTGCCATTATCGATAGTTAACTACTATCATGATATGAAACTCATCATTCCCTTGAAGTAAACTCATTTACGTACATAGAGATAAATCGCAACACTATAGTCTAAAACATAATCAAGCAACCAACTTGATTATTCAACTGTGAATCAATTAATTTATATTTTAATAATATACATGTTTCCCATACATCTCTATGTATATGTATATTACTTACAAAAGAATCTCGGTACTTTATGATTAGATGTATAATGCTCATAAAAACAAAACTCTTTTGTTTTATTAATAGTAAATATTTTCATTACAAAAGTAACTGGAAGAAAATTAAGTTATAAGTAAATAAACTTGCTTTCTAGGGCACTATATTTATATAACTCCAATAGCTAAGACATGGTATCATTCGTTAAGCCCTATAAACATCACAACGTGGTAGCAGTGGGTGCATGCATTTTTAAACAAGTACTTCCCCCTCACAAATATGAAAAAGTTGATAAAGGAGATTACAAATTTCCAACAAAGTGATGGGGAGTCACTTTATGAAATATGGGAATGGTATAAGGATTTGCAAAGTAGGTATCCTCACCATAACCTACCTAAAGAATTGCTTATGCAAACCTTTTACAATGGAGTTACTCTACCTACACGAGGCACCATTGATGCAATAGATGGAGGATCTCTAAATAGAAAGATAGTTGAGGAAGCGTAGGATTTGTTAGAAAAGATGGCAAGTAATAATAGTCTTTGGACGTTCGACAAAAGTATACAACAAACAACCTTCTGTGATTACAAGGGGACCATTGCAGTTGATTCAATAACAGAAATCCAGGAAAAAATTGATGACTTAACCAAACAACCCAATTGTATGAAAGCTTCTTTGTTAGCTCCAGTTAAAGCAATTAAACATAGATATGACTTATGTGGATAAGACAACCATGATACAATCGATTCATTCTTAATGCAGACCAATAAAACAGAGTAACTTAACTATATGGGAGCCCAATCTAGTCGAGGAGGGGGAATAACCCTTACTCTAACACGTATAACCTTGGGTGGAAAAACCATCTAAAACTTTCTTGGTCAAAAAATGCAAGAGGTCAATTCCAATCTTAAAGGCCACCTGGATTTTAATAGGAGAAACCTAATTCTACAAACTCTAAGTTAGACAAAATCTTGGACAAACTTATAAACATGGATGATGTTTACAAGAGGTTGGAAGGGAAATTCGAACAAGTAACTAAAAACTATGTCTCTTCCATCCACAACTTAGAAGTTCAAATAAACCAATTGGCAAATGCATTGTCTGTATAAAGTACAAGGAGTCTCCTGAGCAATATTAAAACAAAACTAAGGGAGCAATTGAAAGTTGTCACACTTCAAATTGGGAAGGAAGTTGAACCCATAGAGACAAAAGCTATACCCCACTTTGTAGAGAAGGGTCAAGAAGGATGTGGACATGAGTGAATACTCTCCTTACATTGCCCTTCTGTCATATCTACCCAAGATCCCATATCCCTAACGATTATAAAAGAGAAAACTAGATGCACAATTTGCAAAGTTTGTGGAGAGGTTGAAGACTTTGTAAAATAATTTTTCTTTCATTGAGGAACATATGCCCAAGTATGCCAAATTTTTTAAAGACATATTATCAAAGAAGTGCACTTGGGAAAAGAAGCAAACCGTAGTGCTAACTGGCAGCTGTGGCTCCATAATCACCAGTTATATGCCATCTAAGTTGAAGGATCTAGGGATTTTCACAATACCATATGTGGTTGGTGAATTTGAATTTTCAAAGTGCTTATGTGATTTAAAAGCAAGCTTCAATCTTGTATCTTTGTCGACATTCAAGAAATTGGGGCTCTGTGAGGTCAAGCTAATTTTGATGCTAATTCAGTTAGCTGATCAATTAGTTAAAAGACCATTTGGAGTGGTGGAAGATGTATTAATGCAAGTAGACAAGTTTATTATCCTTGTGGACTTCGTCATTCTTGATTTTGAAGAGTATAAGAACTGTCCATTAACTCTTAGATGACCTTTCATAGACACAGGAAAGGCTTTGATCGATGTTCATGAAAGTAAATTAACACTTGAGATTGGTGAAGATCAAGTGGAGTTTAATATGAACAATTCCTTGAAAAATCTGAAAGAAAGTAGCTCTTGTATGAAGAATGATGTTATAGATGAAAGTATCCAAGAGTAAGAAGAAAGTTGCTTTGAAGAAATTAAATTGATAGAAGTTTAGAATGACAATGAAGCTGAGAAAGTGAATGAAGTTAAGTCTGAGGAAGATGTTGAGACAGAGAAGTCAGATGTTTTGAAACATTAAGAAATATTAGTAAGAACCAAATAATGCCGTTCGAGGTATAAGCCCAAACATTGTTATGCATCAAAGAAGGAAGTCGAGTGATGAGGGAACATCGATGTAGGTTTAACCCTCACGTGAAGGAATTGGTCAAAAAGGAAGTAGTGAAGCTCTTAGACATGAGTGTCATATAATCTATATTTGATAGCAAATGGGTGAGCCTAGTATAATGCCTATCGAAGAAAGGTGGTATGAACATCATGAGGTGTGAAAGTGAAGAGCTAATTTTAACAAGAACAGTCATAGGATGAAGAGTTTGCATAGACTATCAAAAACTTAATAAGGTGACTAAAAAGGATCACTTTCTTCTCCTATTTGTAGATCAAATGATTGAAAGAGTGGTTGGTCACTGATTCTATTACTTCCTAGATGGTTATTCGAGATACAATCAGATATTCATCTACCCTGATGACTAAGAAAATATCACTTTTACATTTCTTTATGGTATATTTGCGTATAGACAAATGCCCTTCGGGTTATGCAATGCTCCAGTTAGATTCCAAAAGTGCATGATGTCTATCTTTGCAGATATGATCGAGGACATATTGAAAGTTTTATGGAAGATTTCTCAGTCTTTGAAGGCTCTTTTGAGTAGTGCCTGACTAATTTAGATAGATTACTCCAAACATGTGAAGAATCACATCTGGTGCTAAATTGGGAAAAGTGTCACTTTATGGTTCATGAGGTAGTAGTGCTTGGGCATAAAATATCACACCAAGGAATTGAAATGGATAGAGCAAAGACAGAGGATATAGAGAAGTTTCCACTACCCCATCAATGTTAAGGCATGAGAGCATTCTTAGGTTATGCAGGATTCTATCATCGCTTTATCAAGGACTTCTCACATATAGCAAGACCTCTAATGAACTTGTTAGTTAAGGATGTGTCTTTTTGTTTTGATGATAACTGATTATCTATAGTTGATCAATTAAACAAGGCTCTAACATCGACACCAATCTTAATTTCACCAGATTGGACACTCCCATTCGAAGTCAAGTGCGATGTTAGCGATCAAGTTGTGGGTTACATGTTGGGCCAAAGGAAGGATAAGAAGTTGCATGTGATATACTACACTAGCAAGACATTAACTCGACCATAATTGAACTACACCACTATTGAGAAGTTACCAACGGTGGTGTATGCATGTAATAAGTTTCGATCATACCTCTTAGGCTCTAAGGTGACCATTTTTATCGATCACACTTTATTAAAATATCTTTTTACCAAGAAGGACGCAAAACTAAGACTTATATTATGAGTGCTATTACTATAAGAGTTTGACATCAAAGTATGAGATAAGAAGGGAGCAAAAAATGTGGTCACAAACCACTTATCACGTCTAAAGGGAGGGGAGTTTAAGCAGAGTGATGATATTAAAGAAAAATTCATCAATGAGACCTTGATGTTACTCGATAGCATAGCAACACCATCATAATTTTATCTCCAGCAGTTAGCTTCCGTCTGATTTATCAGATCAACAAAGGAAGTGATTCTTGTACAAGTGTACTTGATACCTATGGGATGAACCAATCTTGTATCAAACATATGTTGATGGTCTAATAAGAGGATGTGTTCCAGAGGAAGAGATGTTGGACATATTGATGCAATGTCACAAAGCTCTTTATGCTAGACATCATGGCGCAAAAAAGACGGCAATTTAAATACTTGAATGTGAATTTTATTGGCCACATCTATTTGAAGATACTTAGGCATTTGTGGCATAATGCAATAGATGTCAAAGAGTGGCTAACATCTCGAAAAGAGATGAGATGCCCTTATACAATATGTTGGAAGTCAAAGTTTATGATGTGTGGGACATCGACTTTATGGGACCTTTCCCATCCTCCATAGGGAATACATACATCTTAGTAGGAGTGGACTATGTATCACACTAGGCCGAAGCTACAACAACTCCAAAAAATGATGGGAAAGTCTTACAAAATTTTATCAAAAGATTATACAACCGATTCGGAGTGCCAAGGACAATAATAAGTGATAGAGGAGCAGATTTCTATAACAGATCTTTCGATGCTCTCCTTAAAAGATACGGAGTCCACCATCGTGTTGCCATTCCTTTTCACCCACAAATGAGCGGACAAGTGGAAGTCGTGTACTTAAAGCCAAAATAAATTTTAGAAAAGACAGTGAATAGTTCAAGGAAGGGTTGGGCATTAAAGTTGGAGGATGCCCAATGGGCTTATCGAATCGTCTTTAAAACTCCAATAGGAAAGACTCCCTTTAGGCTTGTATATGGTAAAGCTTGTTATTTATCTACTGTAGCGCGTCATAACACTACACAAAATAAACTAGACCTACTACTATAGTAGTGGTGAGTCTAGGTCGATCCCATAGAGAGTGTGTAAAGCTTTTGAAATGAAATTAAACGGTGTTTAGGTTATTGGTGGGTTGGTTGGTTTATCAAACAAGAAAATAAAATGAAATTAAACTAACAAAAGTAAATTAAAAAACATGCAAAAATGATGAAAGTGGTGAATTCATTAGGAGTCTGGTTCTTTGGTTCAATCTCAGCTACACCCTATTAAACATATTTCATTGAATTGTTGTCTTCACATCTCTCTTTGAAATATTGTTCGAAAATTAACAACAAGCTCTGTTAATCTAAATTTTTCCTTAGGTTATAGTTAATTAAGAGGAGATCGTTAATTAACCTTAGCTATCAGATAACCTAGGAGAAGTTTTCTAAGTTTATTCGGACAACTATCTTACAAATAAGAAAAACAGACCAATATAAGCAATAATCACTCAAACTCGGATTATTTAACCTAGGTTATATTATCCCTATTGATTACGAACTATTAGTCACTACAAATGAAATTCAACATAAATATTTCGAATTACATTAAATATTCTAGCAATCTGTTTGTAATAAAACGATCTAATGAATGCATTCAAATCATCTTTTCACAATACCCAAATCTATACACATAGGATAACATGATCAATTTCTAAAGAGAGAAAGAAAACAAAAAATACAAGGAAAGTACGCTTAACCAGGTCGTCAGAATCAATATCCCTGTTGAACTGACATCAAGAAGCTACCAATCCATGGGTCTCCTATGGTTGAGGGGTTTGCTCCTTTTTCTCATCTCTCCCAAAGCTCCCTCCCTGCTTTTCTTCTAACCAAAAACCCACCATCACGTGTCCCTCAATTTATATTAAAAACCTAGGTGTTGTGGCAACTTCTCATGCCCATGAGTTATCTCTCACGGGTGTGAGAGAGCCTCATGGGTGTGACATATTTGTCCCACCCGTGAGTAGCTTCTCACGGCCGTGAGAAGCATTGCCAAGTTATACCCAAGTTCCAACCCTCTTCATGTCACAAACTACATGTATTTTATACCTTAAATGCTAGGTTAAAATGCATGGGACAACTAGTTCCTTTGGTAGTAAGACTGCTATAATTCACTCATCCATCATATAATAATTAAATGGAAATTGGATAGGTGGGAAGAAGAAGCTGCTCCACTCTCTCCGTTTTCACTTTGCTCTGGCCGACACTTTCCAATCTTACAGCCCTCTCCAAGTACAGCTGACCACACTTTTTCTTTATTGTCCATAAAATTCACGTTAAGATATCTTACATGGGCATGAGGGTTGCCTCACACCCATGCAGGTGGCTGCACAACCATGATTGATGGTCATGGTTGTTCAATTTTTCCAGTCAACTATGAGCTACTCTTCAATAGTTTCTTCATTTTCTTGTCTTCTTTTTGTCTTATTCTTGCTCTAATCTTCTTGTTCTTGCTCCATAAAGACAAGTGAGTGTGATTGTTCAAAACATGGCCCCAAATATAGTTCTTTCAACTCACTTTAACTCTTTTTCTTCCAAATTATGCCTAAAATCACCTATGAGTGAAAGCAAGTATCTTAAGCAATTTCATGTAATTAATCCCTAAGTGTTATGGAATAATTATACAATCAATTAAGCACATGTCAATTTCCCCTACACATAGAATTCATCCTTCCTCGGGCAAAAAATCAAAATTAAGCTCTTAGACCCAAAAATATTTACTCATCTCTTATATTTTCCAAGAATATATAATCATAAATAAAGATGAATGACTTTAAAAAATTATAGCAAGAACTTAACATTCCAAGCTTTTACTCATGATCAATCAACAAGCATCACCTTCAGAAACTGACCAATCTAATGGTAGACTTGGAAAATGTGTTTAAACAAGATATGTTCATGGGTGCACTCAAATACCATTTACAGTTAAGACATTCCACAACATTGCATATCATTTCATTTCTCCACCACTAATGTTCACATGCAAAATCATGGAACAAAGGAATTTTCAAGGTTATAATATAGGCAAAGGTAAGGTGAGATGTATTTGAGTCAAGTAGCATGAAAGTCATTAAAGCTAATGAAACAAAGCAACAATCAATGTGACATCAAGTGCAAAAATCAACATTCCCTCATAATTTTGTACATCAACTATGATGAATGCAAAAATGATGTTTCACTGTTCAAACTCAACCTCTCATACACAAACCACATGAAGCATATATCACTCACAAAAATTGATCAAAATAAGATTTGGTTACCATAGGGAGTGACCATTGAAAGCAACATCCACCTCATATTCAACATACTTAAGTCACCCATTCATCACAAATTTGGGAGGATGCATTAATTATGAATAATTTGCAAACCACATATGCATTTCCTCCTTGATACATTTATGTAAACATTTTCATTCTTTCTTTCTTTTCCTTTCTTTTCTTTTACTTTTCTCTTTTCTTTCTTTCTTTTCTTTTCTCTTCTAAAAATTAAAAGAAACTACATCAATATGGAAATTTCAATGATAAGACATAAAATAGCATCCCAACATTGTAACCAACCCATATATATGCATACTCCCATACTTAGAATTTTGTATATCCACAAACTCAACAATCAACAAATGCTTCACTAGCTTTAAGGCTTGGGAAGGACATTTGGTTAGGTTTAAAGCATGATATGTGGTTAATACAAAAAGAAAGGTTAATAAAGCTTAAGGGGGTTTATCAAAAGGAAAATCATATAATGGGTAGATTATTTGGCTAATGTAGTTCAGTAAAGCAAAGAATGCCTAATCATCTCTATGTTAATGCATGTGACAAGAATGTGGTCTCAAATAGAAATTCAAGGCAAAGTCAGGATGTACATGTCATGAAGGTCACACATAAAAAAAAAAGACAATGAGACTGATATGGATGTGTCAGCCTAATAAGGCTCAGAATCTCACTGGCTCTGTCTACCACTAGTCACTACTCTTCTGAAGATAATGCACATCGACCAGTCACAAAACTAAAAGTACATGCTCAAGTTCCCATGAAATTCTCTAGTCAATTTAGCTCTACTTATAACTATATAGTCCTAGAAGCAATAGAAACATGAGAAAATGTTTGATTGTTTATTTTATTCTCTCTTTCATTTTGATTCAAAACTTAAAACAAGAAAAAAAAACAAGCCAACATAGAAACACACGTGCATATAAGAAACAAACACGAAAATTTAAAGAAAAGAAATTTAATTCCCTTGGGTTGCCTTCCAAGAAGCACCTTTATTTAGGGTCTTTAGCTTGACTCCATACTCTCCTCATATGACGAAATTATGATCTTCAAGTATCACAGTTTGAGCTATCTCCATATGAGGTTGTTCAGGATAGGGCCTTGGTTCACAATCCTTCATATTCAGCATATGCCTTATCTTTAAACTTCCAACCTCTACTGTGGTCATGTACTATTGGAAAGATTTCGAATATCTCTTAACCTTTTTCTTCTTCGATCAATTTCTCGAATCTGCCAAGTAAAGGTGAAGGGTTAGTATTAACAATAATTATGGACTCAGTACTTACGTTCGAGCTAATTGATATTTCATTTTTTACTTCGAGCTCCTTCTCAACTTCTTCCACACAAGCGATTCCTTGAGGGGTACACTCAAGATTCTCAAGCTCCTTTTCACTCTATAAGGCCTCTACACTAATGTCCTTTGGGTACACCTCAGGTTGAGATAGTTGCATTTCTTCTCTTTGTAATGCTAGGCAGTTAAGAGCTTCCAATTAACTAACCCATTTGGCTTGTCAAGTTTTAGATCCTAAAACTTGTTTCTTGCTAGAATTGCATCTCTTCCTGCTGTAATAGCAAAGTATTAGCAACACAAACAGTAACTTATTCCTCTAGAGAAGTACCTGATTTTTTTGGTTTTCCAAATATTAGACATTAGACCCTGCATCTTGCAAAAATTGCCTTACATCCTGTTGGAACTCTTATACACTCTGTTGCAATTGCAAAGTATTAATGTTTACAATATTAATAAATTCTTCCAGAGATGTACCTGAATCATAAGAGGAAGCTTTTGGTCCATACGAGAATTGTTGTGTTTCCTACAAACTATCAGGGAAGTAATTTTGTTGATTATCCCATCTATAACTATATTTTGTATGATCACTCCAAACATAATTATAAGATTAGGAATATGAATTATAAAAGAAATTACTTTCATCCATGTAAGTTTTTTTAATACAATAACACTAAACAAAGAATGAAAAGATCAAGAAATAATCAAAAAGAAATAAATTGTAAACAGATATGTACGAAACACCAATTAAAATCAAAAACTAAAAACTAAAGCACGATACTCCCCAGCAACGGGCTAAAATTGGTAGCGCGTCATAATACTACACAAAATAAACTAGACCTACTACTATAGTAGTGGTGAATCTAGGTTGATCCCACAAAGAGTGTGTGTAAAGTTTTTGAAATGAAATCAAACAGTGTTTAGGTTATGAGGGGTTGGTTAGTTTGTCAAACAAGAAAATAAAATGAAGCTAAACTAACAAAAGCAAATTAAAGAAAACATGAAAAAATAATTAAAGTGGTGAATTCGTTAGAAGTCTGGTTCTTTGATTTAATCTCAGCCTACACCTTATTAAACATATTTCATTGAATTGTTGTCTTCACATCTCTCTTTGAAATATTGGTCATAGATTAACAACAAGATTTGTTAATCCCAGTTTTTATTAGGTCATAGTTAATTAAGAAAAGTTCATTAACTAACCCTAGCTATTAGATAACCTAAGAGATGTTCTATAAGTTTAATCGAACTGCTGCCTTACAAGTGAGAAAAACATATCAATCTAAGTAACAATCACACAAGCTCAGATTATTTAACCTCGGTTATGTTATCCCTATTGATTATGATCCATTAGTCACTACAAATGAATCGAAAACACAATGATTAGGTATTGGATTTGATCTTAGCAATAGGTTCATACATAAAAACAATCAAATAGAACATTCAATCATTCTTACATAAGACCTAAAAAATAGACATAGGATAACCAAATCAATCCATAAGAGAGAAAGAAACAACAAATATAAAGAAAAAATGCACTTATCCAGGTCATCGGTGTCGATATCCCTGTTAAACTAACATTGGTAAGCTACCGTTCCATGGGTCTCTCACAATTGAAGGGTTTGCCCCTTTTTCTCATCTCTCCCGAAGCTCCCTCTTTATTTTTCTCCCAACTGAAAACCCTCCAATCTTTCATAAAATTTGTCATCACATGTTCCTTGGTTTATATTAAAAACCTAGGGGATGTGGCAACTTCTCACACCTGTGAGTTATCGAGCCTCACAGGTGTGACATATCTGTCACACCTGTGATTAGCTTCTCACAGTTGTGAGAGGCTCCTTACGGTCGTGAGAAGCATTGCTAAGTTATGCCCAAGTTCCAACCCTCTTCATGTCACACATAACATATATTTTATACCTTAAACGATAGGTTAAAATGCATGGGACAATTGGCTCCCTTGCTAGCATGACTGTTGTAATTCACTCATCCATCATATAATAATTAAATGGAAATGGGATAGGTGGAAAGAAGAAACTGCTCCACTCTCTCAATTTTTCACTTTGCCACGGCTGACACTTTCCAATCTTACAAACCTCTCCAAATGCATCCGACCACACTTCTTCTTTATTATGCATAAAATTCACATTAAGATATATTGCATAGGCGTAAGGGCTACCTCTCACCCATGTAGGTGGCTGCATAGTTGTGAGTTATGCTCACGACTGTTCAGTTTTTCCAGCCGGTCGTAAGTGATGCTCATAACTGTTCAATTTTTCCAGCCAACCGTGAGCATCTACTTTTGAACAGTTTCTTCATTTTCTAGTCTTCTTTTTTTCTTATTCTTGCTCTAATCTTCTTCTTCTTGAAGACAAATGAGTGTGTTGTTCAGAAAATGACCCCAAATATACTGCTTTCAACTCACTTTAACTTATTTACTTCTGAATTATGCCTAAAACTACATATAAGTCAAAATGATTATCTTAAGTAATTTCATTTCATTAATCGCTAAGTGCTATGGAATAATTATACAATTAATTAAGCATATGTCACCCTGTGAAACTAAAGCATTGAGTATACTAGGAAATGAAAGTTTTAAGTTTTGATTGGAAGCGAGCAAATGAGAAATGACTTTTGCAACTGAATGAACGCGATGAGTTTCACTTCAACGTGTATAAGAATGCCAAACTCTACACGGAGAAGGTGAAGAGATGACATGATTCTCATCCGAAGCAGAAGGAGTTCAAGGTAGGAGATGCAGTTTTGATGTAATCCAAGGTTGAAGCTATTTTTGGGAAAGCTTAAATCTAAATGGAGTGGATCTTTTACAATTAACCAAGTATTCATGCATGGAACTCTCAAATTGGAAAATTCGAACAAGGAAACCTTCAAGTTAAACAGGCATCATTGCAAACCATATCTCAGAGGAGTGGTCTCTAAAGAAAGAGAAGTAATTTCTCTCTTTTCGAATAATAAAAAAAATGTTTCCAATGATGAAGGTGAAGCTAATGACCATAACATAGCATGTTCGGTAGTTAATTAGTACATTTTGGTAGGTAGGTTTATTTTGAATTCTAGAATTAGGTTTTTTGCTCTTAATCACAATGGTTTGGAGTGGTGTGGAAGGCAAAATGATGTGGTGTTGATAATAATATAAGCTAGGGAAGAAACTCTAAGGTTAGACAAAGAAAAAAATAAAAAATGGGAAAAGAATATCAAAAATGATAGTGTCACGATCGTGACTAATGCCTAATATCAAGATCGTGAATCTTTGGTCACGATCGTGTCCTATTTTCACACCCATTGTCACGATCGTGACTTCATGGTCATGATCGTGACCTAGGCTATATGCCCCTGTCACGATCGTAATAGACGATTAGGTGTGATAGACAGGATCGTGACTTTATGGTTATGATCGTGACCTACCTGTCACAATCGTGATAGATGGCTAGGTGTGATAGATGGTTGGGCATGGGTAAAAAATAAGGGATTTTCATGTTATTTTCCAATTTTACTCCTCCTTTCTCCTCCCTAACTCTTATATTGACTCTTCCCCTCATTTTTTTCTTACATTCAATCTCTCTAAACTCTCTCTCTTGATTTAGATCTCACAGAATTCTCTAACTTCTCTCTACACCCATACTAAATTTTCTTTCTTTCTCTTATATCTTTACCCACAATTTACTCATTCCAAATGGGTCCAAGAATCAAGCAGACAGTAAAACGTGCACAAATTAAAGGAAAAGTGCAGGTATTAGGGCACGATGCACAGAATCAAGCGGCAGACTTCATAGCACCTTTTTCTATTTATTTGAAAGATGAAGGTATTCGTTTCCAAAATCTTTGTTCTAGAAATGTATATGTGCCTAGGTATTTGTACTTTAATATCTTAGATACTCTTGGATTGAAAGATAAGGTTAAGAATTTATGTAGAAAAGTTCAATGGGATAAATTCATGAATTTTAACTTTGTTGTCTGTGAGGGATTAGCCTGTGAATTTTTCACTCTCTTCAATTTAAATTAAGTAACCCTAATGAATTTTGGTTTCTATTATGGGGTCAACCATACCAATTGAATTGTGAGATTATGTATGAAATTTGTCGATTCCCATAATCAACCATTTTTGATCTACATGATAATTTCAATGCCAAGTGGTATTGGACCTAATTGACTATGTTAGAACACTTCAATGTTAAGAATGCACATAACAATATTATTTATAGTCCTGAACAATTGTTGCTTCACAAATTTATATGCCAAATGGTTTTTAATAAAAGCAATAAGTGTTCAGTGAAAGAATTATTTATTATGTGGTGTGTGGACAATGAAATTAAAGTTTGCACAACCACACACATTTTTAATACCATTACTACCACCCTTAAAAAGAGAAACAGTAATCTTGGCATGGATTTATTTTATTATTGCTATTGCTGATTATTATGGTCTTAATTGTGATGGATGGACTAACTGTTCCTATACCTGAGTTTCTTAATCATCGTCATTTGAAGAGAGTTGAGATCTTGACATCCTAACATAAGACTGAACTAGTGAGGAGTCTGAGGAGGAGGAAGTAGTAGGATGGGAGAAGGTACTAAATACGGTTTCAGATAATAATAAAATATTAAAGGAGCTGGCACAAGAACAATGATGGCAACGCCGAGACATATGGAGAATCTACAAATACTTGCTGCTCAAACAGTGCAGATACCATCTTCGACACCATCACCACCTCAATCACCATAACGAGTTCATGCTCTAACCTTTATTTTTCCTTTTTTTATTTTTCTTGACATTTTTTACTTTCCTTTATTTGTTGTTTGTTCTCCTCATATTGAGGATAATGTGTTGTCTAAGTGTGGGGAGGTTTGCATTGTTATTGTCATCATGAGTGTGAATTTTGCATGTCATGTTGCTATTTTCTGCTTAGGTTGACATGGTATGTATCATAATTGTGAATTGTGTGAATATGTTAATGGTTATAACTTTATGGAATTAGTTTAGCTTTGAACATAGTCTTTTAAATTGTAAAGACATATTAGCTTATGAATTTTGTGTTTTAAGTATCTTTGGTTGAATATGCATGTTAATTAGGATATGATGTCAGTTTGTTCACCTTAGGAAATTTGTTACATATATTTCTAATTACAATTCAATTAAATAAGTAGCATAATTAGTAACCTTTCATAAGGACGATTAGCTAAAAGAAATGAGGTAAGCTATGTGAAATGTGAAAAAATGTGTGTATCTTTAATAAATAACTATTTTACTGGCCTTCAGGTTATGAATAGAGCTAGTAGCTAGTTAAGACTGTGATATAACTGAGTAACTGTGGGACATTCATCACAAATGTTTGTCTTCATGTCAAAAAGGCTAAAATGACATTTCAACCAAGCTAATTAATAAAACATGACTTAGTTAAGTAACCAAGGGACATTCATCACAAATGTTTACCTTTGAGTTAAAAGACTCGGTTAATGTTAAAGAAAATTTAAAAAATTCCTGCCGATATATGAAAATAGCAAGATTTTTCATGAAAATCTACCCAGTGATAGTTGCAATTTTGATTGACTACTAATTATCAATGTGTGTGTACAAGTGCTTAAGGTGAACGAATATGATGTTAAGGTGTTGATTAGTATGTATATTCAATCCAAAGTGTTTAGCCATAGGTTGCATAAGTTAATATGTTGGAACAACCTGATTGATTGTTGTTTAAGGTTAAATTAGTTTCGTAAAGATTAAATGTCATTATATCATTACTGCATATGCATGAATGTATGTGTTATTATGAAGTGTGTTTGTGTTTGTATTTGTTTAGTTTTTTCTTGAGGATAAGCAAAAGTTTAAGTGTCGGGATATTGATAGTTGTAGTTTACGTTATGTTTTGGTAGGTGTTTTAGTGTGTTTATAGGTGTTGATAAGATGATTTTTGCATATTTAGGCTTAAAACTATGTTAATGTGATTGTGTGTTTATGTTTTTGAGTGTTATTTGGTTTAGGGCATGATGTTGGACCATAATTTTGTGCGGTTGAGGTGTTTTGATGTGTTTGTTAGTGTATGAACTTAGATGAATTAAGATTGAAGGAATTTGGAGAAAGCTTGGATAAAAGGACAAGGTCACGATCAACACATGACTGTCACGATGGTGACCTGACTATCACGATGACCTTGTCAAACGTAGGGATCTCCTTCTGTTTAGATATTTGGAGGGTCTTTTTGGGCATTTAGACAAGGATAAAACCTAGACTTTACCCTAAATGACCTATGAACTAAATAAGAACATAACCTAATAAGAACATATTATGTAAGGAGCTTGAGGAAGATCATAATCATTTGTTCTTTACTTGCAGATATTCCACAATGGTATGGCGCAGAATCAAACAAAGGCTGAATATAGTAAATCATACTCATGATGGGAGCCAATGCTTAATTGGATCATTTTTCTGACCAGCTCAGGGCAACAGAATGTTATTTTTGTCAAAGTTGCATTTGTGACCATCATTTATTCTCTCTGGAAAGAAAGAAACAACAAACTATATAAGGGTGATGAAGAAGACAAATACCAAGTTACGAATAGAATCCGTAATTGGATTAAAGTTGCTATTATTGCTAAGAAAATGGAGCATCATCTCACTTCCAGAATCAAAAAGTAAATGACATTTATAAATAGATGTTTTATTTCCTTTATGATCTGATATTTTCTTCCTCCTTTCTCAATCTCTTTTGTAAGTTGATTTAATAGTTAGGCTATTGTCTAACTAACTGAAATCATTGTAGTGTTGTAATAGTTTCTACTATTATTAATATAATTTCATTAAATTTTCAAACAAAACTATAAAGGAAGAGGTGTAATCAATGGTAAATAATGATGTTTGGGAGTTGGTTAACATTACAAATAGATTTAAAATCATTCATTGTAAGTGGAAGTTTAAGACTAACAGGGATATTAAAGATAAGGTTAAGAGGCTTAAAGTTAGGCTTGTAGCTAAGGGGTATACTTAGAAATCAGGAGTGGACTACACTAAAGCTTTATCATCAATCTCAACTAAATACTCATTTAGGATCATTATAGCTTTAATAGTTTATTTTGATATTGAGATTCACCATATAGATTGCAAATATGACATAATCCATAAGAAAATTAGCAAAAGGTCCTTTCTCCTGAACCAGATATCCATGTTAATTATAATAATCTCCTCTATATGACGTAATAAAATTAATAGGCCTATTGAGTTACTTGTTAACCTTTAACCTTTAAATAATGTCAACACGAATAAATTCCAAAGCCTCACTACTCCTAGTGGAATCTTTCTTCTTACTTTTATTGAGTTTACCTATAATATAATCTATGCGAGCACTACAAACATCATTGTAAACCGAATTATAGAGGATCTCATCCTTAATCAATCTTTTAATCCTTTCCTTTAAAATATGACCAAGTCTCTTATGTCATAAAATGAATGACTTCTTTCTTATTTAATTAGTTTTAGTTGCTTACTCATTTTGACATTTACAAAAGTTTATCATAATCCTTCAAGTCCAAAAAATAAAGACCATCATTTAATAAGCATTCACATATAATTATGAAATTAGGGGACATTAAAACCTTTTTATTACTAAAAATGAGTGAATAACGAACATCATCAAATCTAGAAACTAAAATTAAACTACAACCTATAGATGGAATATAGCCACTTTATTCAACACTATAATAGTGCTTATTCTAAACTATAGATCCACATCATCAATGTATTCTACTTCTATTCTACTTCTATTGCCAACAAATAAGTTCACCTCCCCATAATTTGACTTTCTTTTATTCCTTTTTTTAAAAATTTTATTCCTTAATATTTGTAAATATATTAGAAATATAAATAGAATAACCTTTATCTAATAACCAATTATTTAGTGTTACTTCTATTAAAGATGACTCAAAGTAAACTAAAACCTCAAGCTTACTTGATTTGTTTTCCTTCTTCTTCAAAGAGGCTTGATACGTATAATTGTCCTTCTTTAAATTCCCTGTCTTATCATAATGTCAATACTTGACATTCTTCTTCTTAACCCTACTAAAGGACCCATTGGCTTTGTCTTCATTTTTTTAAATCCCTTATTAGCCTTCCACTTATTATTTGATTCCTATAATTTCATTTGGATTTTGAGTATTCAAACACCAAATTCACAATATCACCCTTCTTATGCTTTTTCTTTTTCACTTCTTGAATACATATTGATATCAAGTTATTATCGTCCACACCTCTTTTTTGGAATTAGAAATTGTTTTCTAGGAACTAAATTTTTCCAGTAAAGAATTTAGTACCTAATGGATTGAGAAAAACAATATCAGGACCTAAATCTTACAGAGGCTATTGGCTATGTCGTGCATCTTTATAATGTAACCTCTAACCATACACACTACTTCATACCTCAATAAAATCAATCTTACATCACTTGACTTGCATCAGCCTTCTCATATTTAGTGAATCTCTCCTTCAACGTTACAATGAACCTCTTGTATTTCTTTCAAGTATTAAACCACCCATAAAATATGGTAAAATAGATTCCTTCATGACTATGTTTCTCATCTTGTTTTATCTTTCTCACTTTTAGAAGTGAACCATATGCTCTCTTGTGTCATAAGTGTTGGCTTATCCTTAACAAGAGCCCTACCCAAATTTGATAAACCCTAAAGTTACTCCTAACTAATATAAAAAATGCCCCTAAGATATTTCAAAGAAAAATGGATAATATTTTTAAGTATCATGATTTTATATATTGTTACATAGATGCTATCTTAATAGCTAGTGATAATATTGCACAACAAATTATTCATCTTCATACATTCGCAAATTTATGTGCAAAATATAGCCTTGCTCGTATAGGATCAATTCAAATGATAATAAGAGCAACTTTTAGAGAAGGAACAGATAGCCCTATTAGTCTTCCTATACTTGATGATAGGATACAAAATAGAACAACTTGAACTACATCATTACACAAACAAATATGATTATTTGTTATTTTCTAACTGCCATAAAAGGACGGTACAATCAATTAAATCAAAAGTTGAAAAGGCAGATAAAAAATGTCAACAATGTAAAGATTTACAATAGGAGATTCATTTAAGGTTAAGTGAGAATTATAGACTTGATCATCTTAATAGAGGAAGATAAATATTTAAAAATTAAATCTGAAGGATTAAAAATAGAAACTGATATGACTGAATTACAAAAAAATTATGGAATATTATGGAAAAACTATACTTTTAAATATTTCTAATCTTCAAGAACAAAATAATAATTTATATAATTTAGTAAAGATGATGAATCAAAAAGAAACAAATAATGGATATGGTAGAGATCAAATGAAAAATAGATATTTGATTTAATTCTGCAAATGAAAATACCCCCTAATCATAGATAAATGGAAATTTTTGTATTAGGATTTGATTCCGAGATAAAAGAATTAAACAAACAAATAGAAAACTAAATTTAGAAACTTTAGTACATATTAAACCTAATACTTATAAACAAGAAGTACATTTAAACACTAATATAAGTGATATCCCTAGCACTTCTCGAAATCCTCCTAGATCTCCTTCATAAAGCTTTCATAAACCAATTAGTGGTTATGCTGGGACATATATGGTTATGGTTATGGTTATGCATGATAAAGATGGATTTACTCTAATAGATAAAATGAGGACAGAATCTACAAATCCCTTTGGAATATACTTAGATATTGATTGTACTCAAAATATAAAGGAGGCAATAAATAAATGGGATACTGCTCTTTAAGTAGTTGTCTCAATTAACAAAATAGATTATGAAACTACAAAACAATTTTTAGAAAAAACTTTTTTAAATAGTTCACTTCGATTTTGGAAAAATCTAGATGAAACTTCTAAAAATACTATATTTAATAATGATATGGACATCAATAATTTGATAACTAAAGCTACTGAAGCATTTCGATTAGAATTTGTTAAAAGATACTACTACTATCGGAAAAAATGCTATTGCTATACAAGGACTTCAACTATATGATATGTGTGAAATTAATAGATATATTTGTATCTTTATCGATTACTATTGTCATTTTTATAATCAAGTAGACGATACAAATATTTATCTAAAAATGTTTTATTCTAAGATACATGATCCATGGGGAAGCAAACTAGAGGCAACTTATAACCTAGGATTAATAGGTACTTTGGGAAAAAGACTTTCTTTTTTAAAAGATAAGCTAACTTAATGGTGTAATAAAGCATACTATTAAAACCGAGTAAAAATATAAAGAAAAATTCTTCTTTATGTTGTTATGATTTAAAGATGCCTACTATGATTAGTTGTGATACTCATTATTATTCAAAGATAAAGAAAAATTATAAGAAAAGAAAGTATTTGAAAAAGAGATATTTTAATAAACGTAAAGCTGGATATTATAAAAGAAAAGAAGGATATAAATTCAAAAAACCCATGTTTAGGAGAAATAAAAAAAAGTAGAAAGATAAATGAATTTCAATATTACTATTGTAAAGAAAAAGGACTTTTTGCTAATGAATTCCCTAAAAGATTTAATAAGAAAATTGAAATAGATGATGAAATAGATATAATGATAAAAAATGAATACCTTATCCAAATTAATGCATTTCAAGATTGTTCTTTTGAAGAAGGTATATTTATATTAACATAAACAGAGTATGAAAATACCTCTAACTCTGATATAAATGAGTGAAATAGGATAATCTTATAATACTCAAACTGATAATCAAATCATAGATAATATAGCAGAAACATTTGAACAACATGGCATATATAGCCAAGAAGCTTTGATTGATAGAAAAATGCTTTAAAAGATTCAAACTACTATGTTTTCTATAAATTCTTATAGTGGATTTAATACTACTCTTTTATATAAACTTGGATTAATATTTGGAAAACATCATTTGTTTTATGGAATAAATTTAAGAAAAAAAACTTTAGATATTATTCTTACTTCTAATAAGATTATAATACCCTTATTCTCTAAACGAGATATTTCTCAAAAACTTAATCAATTGCCAAAAGATATTCGAGATAAAATATAATGGGTTCATATTGGATCAATTCAAATGATAGTAAAAGCAACTTTCAAAGAAGGAATAGATAGCCCTATTAATCTTGGTATACTCCATGATAGAACACAAAATAGAAAAGAAGCATGTTTAGGAATTCTTAGAGGAAATCTTAGATATCAAAAACTTTTATTTAATATTTATCCTAAGATATCTTATAATATATAAGACAAAGATTTCGATAGAACTCTTTCTTTAATATAAGATTTTAAACGAAAAGATTTGATAAAAGATGGGAATAGACCCTATTCTATAACTGTCCAATACATCTCATACATAATGTTTTGTAGAGAAAGATATTATGGATTTTTCAAAATTATTCTCAGAAGTAGAAAGGATACATCCACCTTATATGGCTATTATAGAAGGTCTTGAAATTGATTTTGCTCTAGATTTGTACCAAAAAACTTTGCTAACTTATGACAATAGATTTTTACCTAGATTATCTTATTGGGATATTGGTGTGTCTATTGTAAGCTGATAAGAAGATAAGTTCTAATTATCATATTAAAGGAGAATATTTTGATGGAAAAACCTATATTCCTTGTAATATTCTGATAGATACAGGTGCAAGTGGAAGTTATATTAATAATAATTTAATAAACAATTTGATAAAATTCCATCTCATCGAACCTTATCAGTACATAAATTTTAAAGGATACTAAAAATAGAAACTCTTATAGAACATAAATATCAACAGATAAAGAGAATAAAAGATGGACTAGAGATAGTTAAACAAAAAATAAAACAGAATTACTCTGGTAATCCTTTACAGTTTTAGGATAAAAATAAAGAAGAAGCAAAATTAGAAATGATTGATAAACAAAAAGTTGTTAAAGTTACTGCCATGAGCTACAATCCGAAGATCAAAAAGAATTTAAGAAACAACTTCTAGAGTTAGAAAATCTTAAGATTGTTATACCTAGTAAATTTCCACATTCTTCTCCTGCTTTTATGGTCAAAAATCATACTGAGATACATAGAAATAAAGCAAGGATGGTAGTAAATTATAAACGATTAAATGATAATATTGTGTTTGATGGATATTTTTTACCTCGTAAGGAAACTTGGATAAATCTAACAAGAGGAAAACCAATTTTCTCTCAATTTGATTATAAAAGTAGATTTTGGCAGATAAAAATGCATAAAGATAGAATTCCTTATACTACATTTTCTACCCCAATATCTAAAGAATATTCTACTAATAAAGTCTATCATCTTATATATCTTTTGTGCTCAGGTTTAGAAGGCAAATTATTTAGAATAAATGCTTAATTTAGAAATAATGTTGGGAACTAGTTTTCTTCAACAAGTTCAACTATATAGGATAACTCAATATGGGATAAAGTTAACCTATAATAATAATAATATCATTTATATCCCTAGATAATGGCTAGCCCAAATAGTATATATATTCCTATCAGAATTACCTATAAAGAATATAAAACTGAATATTTTGCAGCATACATAGATAGTGGTATAGGATCTTACTTATGTAAAGCAACTTGTTTTCCTTCCCAATATCATGAAACCTTAAAACTTATCATAGGATTAGACATTTCCAATCATCGGATACATTTATCATCCGACATCCAACAACCCCGCATTCTTTTAGGATCATTCTTGGTCAAATGTCCACCTTTTTATTTCCATGATTCTAGGAATAATATTCTTCTTGGAAATAACTTTCTTCAGTTATTCCACAAAATTTTATTCGATACTCTTAAGCAACAAATACACTTTATAACACCTTGTAGCCATTAGACAGCTTTCATAAACTCAATCGATTCCTTTGATAAAATTATTTCTTCTTTATTTGATAAAATTATTGATATTATAGCTAATACAAAAGATATGCATGATAAAGATCTTGGTAATAGAAAGTAATAAAATTTTTATAGCTTTTAACTACTGCCAATAGTTCATTTTCATTAATATGATCTCGTTGTTGAGTATCTGTAAACGATCAAGAAGTATACCTGTTAGAGATTCCTTAGTTTCATATGATCATAATTATAATTTATGATTCATTAGTTTTCTTATGATCATCATTATAATCTATCCTTTTCAATACTCCACTACATACATGATCACAAGCATCGAATTCAAGCATTAAATCATCGTTATCAGAAGGTAAAGAAAGTTTAGGTAAAGTAGTGCACATAATTTTAATTTTCTTTACTTGTTCTATCAAATAAGGTGAGGATAATTTTGTATAGATTAATGAAAATTTTTGTGCCACCCTATTTCATAACTTATATGATATCTTAGGCTCTGTCCAATACACATCGTACGGAATATGTATCTTAATTATAAATATGGTAATAATAGTCTACAAAAATACAATTGTATCAATTGATTTCACACATAATACATAATTGCTTCTTTGTAATCTTTGCACAGAAGATTATACTTGTCAATTTATATCAAATTTTTATACCAATAATAAAAGTACATATAATAAATAAAAATGTTATACACTATTATTAGCACAATAATTATTAAATATTTGTAATTAACTATATTGATCTAAATAAACTATAAAATATTTAAATTGATTAAAAAAATTAATTATAATGTATTTGAAAAACCAAAGGCAATAGTTCCCAATTCATAATGGAGAGAGATTGAGTAGAATATTGTAAAAAGGGAAATGATAAAGTGCACTTCAAAGGAGAGAAAAAAGTAAATACATGTGCTGAAATATACATACATACATATACATATATAGATACATATACATATACATATATACACACACATATATATACATACACACACACACACATATATATATATAGTGGGTCTCTCTGAAGTAACAAACTGGATTTTCGACAACCGAAGCTAATTTCTCCAATACAATCAAACCGTTCGTCTATACAACACATCATATTCTGCCATAAAGATGCTGGCGTTCAAGGCAAAAAGTTGAAAAGAAAAACAAATCAATGGTATTCTTGGAACCGACCAAAATGGGGAAAAAATTTGCCCCCAGCCCAAGCGCAAATGTTGTCAAAAGAATACATGTAGACCAAAGACGGGTGTGCCCGTACTACCCCAAAATCACATCAGCCTCTTGCACATTCTCAGAGTCATAAGCCTCTTCCCAATCATCCACCACATCAGACAACTCTGCATCATTTGAAACTGCAGTCTGCTGTCCGGATAAGAGAGAAATACTTGCTGTTGACTCCAATCCTGAAGTAGTCTCTACCTGTTTTGAAGCATCATCAGTCCCCACAGAAGCAACGGCTGAACTTGGAGCAGTTTCAGAATCTAGGACACTCCATCGGTTGATAGACGCCAAGACAGGAGTTTCTTTTCCTTTCCATGCAGAAGGCTGTACATCTGCAGAACCAGACCATTCTTCAGCACCCCATGATTCTTCTCTCCAACCCGGCTCCTGAACTACAGCCTTCTTCCACGGGTTGCCCTTCAGAGTGGCCATTGCTCCTCCATCTTTCGCAGTCATAGCCACTCCCCAGGCATTAGTAGCTGCTGTTGCCCCACCATTTTGAGGAACCACTACAGCTCCTTGATATAGTGATCCATGATCCAACCTCCTCAAAGCTGTAGCTGCACGAGCTGGATCATTGAATACAGCCAATGCATTCTTATCATTCAACCACACCAGCTCACATTCCCCGCCAAACCTCAGTACTAATGAACTTATATTAGACTCTCTGGGCAAATCTATAAAAGACACAACAAGCCTAGGATCCATGTCCACTAAGGAATCAAAAGGTGGTGGATGTGGAGCAGTTAAAGTGGTGGTGCCCTTTACTCCAATCACACGAGGTGGTGGTTTTGATTTTGGAGTAACATGAACAACAACAAAACGTTTGGGCTCCCACCCGGCAGCATAAACTGCAAGCTTCCACCTTTCCGCTATTACCATAACAGCATCTCTCTTATCTTTCAACATAGGGCAGAAAACATGGATCTTAAGCGCAGTGGTGCTGCCTCTGTTCTTGCCAAGTACCAAGTACTTGCACCTCTCCTCCACAGCAAGCACCCACTTTGGATCACGCCTATAGAGGTCTGCAAGCAATTCTGTGACTGCAGAATTCTCTCCAAAATGGAGAGCTTCCAAATTCAGATGAGCGATATCAAAAGCATCAGCTAGAACTCTTTTACGCTCCAACTTAGCACATTCATCATCGCAAACAAGCTTCCTCAGACCAAGTGGAATCTTCTTAGCACTTGAATCCACAGGTTGAAGAGGCACTGGCAATTTCTGAACGATGGAAGCTTCAAAAACACTATCAGCATTATAACTACCGTTGCTCCCTCCAGCATCACAAGGAACAGTTGCTGTTATCCTGCCACAAGAGCAGGTGATAGTTACAGGGAACTCACATCTTACATCAGGACAAGGAGAAGATGGGTGACAAAGTGAGATGCAAGTATGCCTGCAATCTCTCCTAGGAGCACTGCATGTCTGCCCACAAGAAGCTCTGGCAGCTGCTTCACTTCCACATGAGATGTCACAAGGCGATGGATGACAAGTTCTGGCACATGCATGCAGCCCACACTGCCTAGTTTTACCGCAGAGTTTGTTACATCTGATATCTTTTGACCCACAAGGAATGTTCCCAAGAACTACATGCCCACCAACGCAATCTTTTGCCACAGGCACTGAACATGGCGGGCAATCACCAAAGTGGCAACTATGAGAAGGAGCATGGCCACAAGGCTGAGGAACAGAGCAGGGTAGCTGACACGATGGAGGAGGAGTACCACAAGCTAGAGGCGGAGGAATTGAAGTTCTTCCACATGCACAACTCAAATCAGTGAATATTGTCTCAAGGCATGGAGGGCAGTGGCCACTGTGACACAGAGATTCACAAGAATGCTGTCCACACCGTAGTTTCTTCCCACAGACCATTTGACAAAAATGTGGATCCCAATTGCCAGATAAGGTGTTCTTTGAATTCGAAAGAGGACAGCACCTCTCACTACACCTATGCCTTCCACAATTCTTCTTCTGACCACAAGCTCTGTCACACATAAATTTCTCATGCTCTATACTCGTTTTATAGCATTCTACATTTCTGGATGTTGATCCACAGCGGCATTTTTGATTGACCAGAATCAAACAGGGAGGGCACTCACCAGCATGGCACAACTCCTTACAATGGTGAATTCCACACTGAAGAGACTTGTCACAGATTTTTGTACAACTTGGAATTGGATCCAAGCAACTCTTCCGATCTTCCTGCAACATTGTTTTCCCACAATAGCAGGATGTGACCCTGCCTGGCATTAAGACACAATCCCCACAAGGTCCAGGATGGCAAGTTTCACTGCAGAAATGATTGCCACAATCCAGCATCCTTCCACATGTTGTGTTGCAACAAAATACACCTTCTTCAGCTTTGATTTCTCCCTTCAAAACCATGGCTCCACATAGAACAACCTCCACATTTTTCTTGCAGAAACAGGATGCATTGACCAGAACCCGACATGGATCACAAGGACCTACATGGCAAATGCGTTCGCATTGATGCCGCCCACATTCTAGAAGCTTATCACACCGTTGACCACAAGTAAGAACAGATTTGCGGTCAGAGCATCTTGTTGTGATTACCTTTTTCCCACAAGGGCATAATCGCGGGGGAGCAAAAGACTTACAAGGTGGACATGGGCCAGGATGGCACTGCAACACACAAACATGGGGACAGAGATCATCCTTATTCCCACCCAGACTAGCAATCTCCCTCTCAAGCGGCTTTCCACATGGTTCTCCACATGAATGCGGGGTCAAGTACAAATCTGAAGGTGGGTCAGTCCGTTTACCACAAAAGCAAAGATAACGAATATCCTTCAAAGAAACAAGCTGCACAGATTGACAACCTGGGCACCTCCAATTAAAGCCCTGATTCTTCTCAGCTGACAAGTCAACACTAGTAGGAGCACGAGCCCATTTTTTGATACAATTCAGGTGGAAGATAGAATAACAGCTAGAACAAGACCAAATGGAGGCAGACCTTCCGACCATATCATAACAGATCATACACTCAACAGCACCCTTAGCAAGTTTTTCTTGAATTTCTTGGACGAGTTGGGGCAAATTCTGGTCCTTGGAAACCTTGACCTCATGATTATCACTCCTGTCTGTTCCTCTCTCCCGCTCCCTGCGGTGGTGATTCACAGGGCGTCCCTTATGGGGCAAGTAAGCATTGTTGTTATTACTCGTTCTAGGGCTAGGAGCAGATGGAGAGTTGGTGCTAGAATTAGGATCAGAATTGCGGCTTGAGGGTTGAACTGAGCTTTTTGGAACCCACGCCTGGCGGGCAGCGGTATAAGGATGTCGAGGCCTATTCCTTGAATCATTGCGAGCTTGAAAGCTCATATTCTGCGCAAACGAGATCAAAGTTGACCATAATCAGACATCACCCTTCCAATTCGTTTGATAAAGTATCAAAAACAAGAAATGGAAAAAGGACAAGCTATTCGCCTTAGAATTCATCGAAAGAAGAAAAGAGAAACGTAATTTTTTAGAAGAAAAGAAAACCCTAATCTCGAACCGTAGGAGTTTCCCACGTATCTTGAATCACGGCGACGAAAAGAAAAGTGAAATAAATAAATCAGAGAGAGAAATCAAAACTTATTAAGAAAATTGACGAAAAGATAGGCCTAATATATATGAAAGGAAGTCTAAAAACCAAACCGATCATCATCTTCAGTCAATGAAATCAAAGAAGAGAGACATAGGAAGTATGAAGAAAGTACATGATGTATGGGGAGCGCAAAAGAATTGCACAACACAAATATCTTCCTCCTCTTCTTTAGAGTCTGTGCGCTTTGTTGATATTCTGAACGATGAATTAAGAGCTTAGACCCCGAAACGAGAATTGCAATGGAACGGAAATATAGAGAGAGCACCGTGGGGTGGGGTCCACGTCCAATCCGAGTTTTTATTTTCTTTTTTAATTTATTGGATTTTGGTTTAATAATGTTATTAAATAAACGGAAATGAAGCTTCCAAAGGCAAGAGCTCAAGGATTGACCGAAGAATTATATCATCCACGTGTTTGCTTGCTCCTCACTCTTTCATTGGATCGTCCACGTGTGTGCTTGGCCCTCACTCTACCACACCGCCCTTCTCTCCGCCTCCACTCAGTCTTGAGCCTTCAGCCTTCATTCATTCACCTCTCCATATTGCTTTATTTTCTTTCCCTCAATTTCCTTTTCCCTGTTAATTTAATTTTGAAAGTGTTGACTTTTGTCTTAGCTCTTAAAATTTGTGTAGAAACAAGTAAAGCTCAGTTTACTTTATTTCTGAATTAATTATTCAATTCAAGCTACAATACTTAGTTTAATCCTTTCCATATCTATCTAACCTCAAAACTCAGCTAAATTTTTTTATTTTATGTAAAGAATATAAAATATGAAATAATTATTTACTTAAAAGGATATTTAGAGAAAGACACGTTAAGTAAAGAAGAACTTCATGTATATCAAGATGCATTAATGTTTTTTTTTAAAGCCAAAAGCGCAATTACTTTTATATTAAAATATGAGTTAGACCTTAACATTTACGAGTGTTCAAAATGATTCCTAACGTAAATATTTTTAAATTTTTATTAAAATGAAACTTGCAGTGATAATTATAAAATTAGAATTATCAAATAATAAAACAAGATAAATACCAACTTTAACCACTATCATCATACCTGTTGAAGTCGATCTTCCAATACGTCCTCCATTCTTCTCTTAGGATATGCTTGGTTGGACGTTAATTAATGGAACGGAACGGAACAAAAATGAACGGTTTATAATAGAAAGTAATGTAATATAGCGAAAAATTGTTTAGGAGGAATGAAATGGTTCATAAAATAATGTAGTGAAACATTATCTGGATGATGGATGGAATAAAATGGAATGTATAATAAATGACTATTATACCCCTGATATTAAAATGGTTATCGCAAGAGATTTAATATTATGATTTTAAAACAGAAATTATCTCCAATTAAAAAATCACGTATAACTGTGACAAATAATTTTTTATATATTTTTATTTTAAAATAATAAAAATTTTAATAAAAGTTTTATTGTTTTATTATTAATTATATACAATTTGTTATTAATTATATAAAAATATTATTATTAATTTATAAAATTTTTATTAATGAAAATAGAAAATATATAAAAATTATT
>JAOTAY010000006.1:25033831-25055992 GCA_025629805.1 Erythroxylum baracoense | reverse complement strand
AAAAATCTTCTTAATAAACTTTTGAACCACCTTGCCATCATTAGTTGGAGTGGCGATTGCCTCAACTCATTTGCAAATATAATCAACTTCGACTAATAAATAGGTGTTACCTTCGGAGGATAGGAATGGTCCTATGAAGTCCAGGCCCCATACATCAAATATCTCCACCTCTATTATGTTTGAAAGTGGCATTTCATCTCCCTTTGATATGTTGCCCATTCTTTGACATCTATCAAACTTGAGCATAAAAATACAAAGATTTGGGTAAGATTTTTCTCTCTCTTTAAAAAACAAATTCACCCCTCTCTTTCTTATTTTTGCAGGTTTTAATCTTCCAATAGCTCCAAAAAGATGGCAGCTCAGAAATAGACTGATGAATTACGTCGTCAACTCTCTAGTGAAGGTAAGTCTGATTTAGCGGTAGCTTTTTATGCCCCATTCTCCATTTATTTAAAGGAAGAAGGTACGTGTTTCCGAGACCTTAAAGATAGGGAATTGATCACTCCTCGTTATTTTGATTTTGAATTGTTAGAAACCATAAGAATGAGGCCAAAAATTGGGTGACTAGCTACAAACATAAGTTGGAATAGGTTCATTCATTGTGATGCCCCTATTTACCCTATTATGACTATAGAGTTTTTCACTACAAGCTGTTAAAACCCTAAAATGAATGTTTTCTGGTTTAGGTTAGCTGGCAATGTTTATAAATTGGATTATAATGTCATTCGTGCACTTTTCGATTTGTCAAACACTAAAGTTTTAGATGATCACGATGACTTTTATCTGGATGATTACTAGAAAAATCTAACAGGTGACGAAAATTTTGACTTTAAGAATGCACTGAACACTTTAATTCGTAGTGCTGAGCATTTACTTTTGCATAAATTTTTGTGCTTAACGATGTTTAATAAAATTGAAAGTAATAAATGCTCAGCTAAAGAACTCTTCTTCCTGTGGTGCATGGATCAAAAAATAAAAATCAAAATGTCTTTTAGGATTTTTCGATCAATAGTGAGTGTTGTGAATAAAAAGAGCTCTTATTTTGGCACATCCAATATTGTAACTGCTTGGGCTCTGTTTTATGACCTTGATGTGGAAAATGTGCATTCAACTCAATATGATATGTTTGACATATCTTATTTGAAGCGCTCTGGGATTTTGGAGTTCCATTCTATAGAACTCTAAAATCCTTAAACGCATACTCTAGTGAAGAATAGGAGGGGAACAGATACAGCCTTTTCCCGACCTTCCATATCCTAAGTAGTCCTGGAGCTAGAATAAGAAGCAGTGGAGGTAGAACCAAATGCACCAGCAGAAGTCAACAGATTTCAACAAATCATCGACTAGATGGCCTCCAATCATCGACACATGACATCCCAAATTAATGAGCTCGACACCCAAATGCGGCAAGTCCACAAAGAGCAACTCTACTTGAAGAAGAAATTCCTCAAATTCTTTTAGAGGAATAATTTTGAAGCTTCTTCGCTATCACCGTCACCACCGCAATCCCCATAAGCTTTTCTTACCCTATACTTTTAATTTATGTTTATGTCTTTTGTTTGATTTCACTTCATTTTTTCTTAGTTTCATGTCAGTTTTGTTTGGTTTGCTGTCTTTTGTTTGGTTTGATTTCTTTTATTTGGTTTCATGTCTTTTGTTTGGTTTGATGTCTTTTGTTTGGTTTGCTGTCATTTTTGTTTGGTTTGATGTTATTTTTTTTATTTTGTGGTTACCTTGTCACATTGAGGTCAATATGTTCTTTAAGTGTGGGGAGGTGACACTTGTGTTGTTAATTGCATTGTGTTAATCACTGTGTGCATTTTGTTAAATAGGATGCATTTTTAGGACTGCAGTTGAATCATATTGATGGGTATTGCCATGAGATTTTGTCATGCTACTTAGAATTAGATTGAACGCATACTTGAACTTAGATTAGGCTACTTGAGTAGAAAGTGAACCATGTTGAGTGATCAAAAGTAGTCGGTTATGCTTACTCACAAATTGACATTTGAGCAATAAGGTAGTGTAGAGATGCATAATGAACTTTCTTTTGAGCTAATGTGAGGATTGACCATATATGACTCTATCTATAGTCATTTCATTTCTTTATTGCGTGATACTTCCTTAGGTTATTACCTTCAGAACTTGCTTTAAATCAGTTTGAGTCCACTAGATACATGTTTAATAGAGATGATTAATGCCCTTTTTGTGTTAACCCTTGGCTTAAATGACATACCCTTTGATTATCCCTTGTTACCCCATTGAGCCTTAACCTTTTGTTTCTTGAAAATACCCAAAAAAATTTTAAAACCCAAAACCCTATTAGTTGGGATCGTTGTGAAAATTTTTCCTGTGATGAGTTGAGGATACTTCTGCCTGTGAATCATATTGTATTTAGTTTCCATTTTATTCTTAGTTCTTCCATATATTAAGAAAATGAAAGAAAAAATGCAAAGAAAAGAAAAGAAAAAGGAAGAACCCTTGAGTAGCACAAATAGGTGCAGAGTATTAGCATAGTTACACTTTTGTATCTCGGAATTTTGTTTTGTTGCCCCTTTTTACCTGCTTTTTACTTTACAAATGCTTGTGTTAAACCCTTTACCCTTTTTACCCACCTTAACCCTTACCACATTATAACCCTAAACAAGTAATTTTGATCTATTTATGCATGCCATCATTGTAGAGGAGAATTAGTGTATTAGCAAGCCAATGGTAGTGTAGTTTCCTATAGGAAGTTTGAGCGAAACACTAACTATCAAACACTTGAGAGAAATGAGTGAGACCGTGAGGATGATTCATTTTGCATCTATACTTATCTTTGAGTGATGGTGTCATATATTGAGTTTGCTTATGAATATTAATGAAAAAGTAGTCATGATATGTGTATTAACTTGATATTTGAGTTGGCTAAAATTTGAAGGATTGTATACTTTGATCTTTGAGAAATGAAGTGATAGAATTGATTGGTTGTATTTATTTTGCTTAAGGACAAGCAAAGATTCAAGTGTGAGGAAGTTGATAGTTGCGCATTAGCTTATATTTTTCTAAGTAATTGGCATGTGTTTCTTGCATAATAGTTAATTATTGTTATATTTTTGGAGTCATTTTGTATGTTTTCGTTTAGTTTGATTTTCATTATTGTTCTTTTATGTTTGATGCTAATTTAAGGTAAGAATTGATTATTTTTATGTAGGAATGAAGATTGAGCAACTTGGAGATTAAGCTAGAGATTAAAGAGGAGAAGAGAAGAGGAGAAATTATGTTGCAAGATCCCACGACCGTGGGAATCATGCCAATTCCCACGATCATGGGATATTTTATTTGAGAGACTATGCGGGGTTTAATTAAACTTTAGGGTTTTTGGACTATAAAATATATTAAACCTCCATAGATGAAAGAGGACGAAAACCCACTGTAGATAAGGGCCTCCTTGAGTGAAAAATACAAGTTTTAAGTCTTAAGGAAGGTGGAGATTCAAGGATTATCAACAACAATTGGGAAAATAGCACATCAACATCAAAAATTCCAGATTTTGGCAAAGAAGAGAAGGAGTTTTCTTTATTAATTTTTCTTTGTTTTTATCTCTTCTAATCTTTATAAGATGGAATATTTGAATGTTAGTGATGTTATGGAGACCATGAGTGGCTGATTTGTTTTTAGGGATTACTTTTGAACTATTTTGTTAAACTCCTATTTTATTGAATTGAATGAAAGTTGTCATTGTTGATTGTTGATTATATTCATATATCTTACAATAAATTGAGAGAGTGCGTAAGGTTATTTGTGTAGGATTGTACAATGAGAGTTGGCAACCTATAGACTTACGATCATCACGTTAATTGATTAGTAAGAAGAGAGATCTCAGCTAATTCAATTGATCACCCATAGGATACCTTAATAACTAGTTGAATTGGTGGAGTAATTGGGTAGGTTGAGAGATCGCTTAATTGGCTTCATTTAATTTGATTAGGGACAATTAATTACATCTTGAGAGAGGGTAGTTAATACAATTGATCATCTTATATGAGACACAATTCGATTAATAAAATAAGAGGGAGATAAGCTAGGGAGAAAGTGATCTCTAGTCACTAAAACCTTGAATTCTAATTTTTTGTATTTTGGAATTGTCGATTATTCACTATTATTCTTTCAATTTTAATTTAATTTTTCAGATTATTTCCATTAAACAATTTCGTTTCTTAAACAAAGTTTGATATGAATTAAGTGTTATCTGAGTATCAATCCCTATGGGATCGATATATGCTTTCTAACTACAAGTTACGACCCGTATACTTGCAATTTTTGAGTGTAAAACGAGTAGATTGTTTTGCAAAATTCACTCAACAAGTTTTTGACAACTATCAACGGTCCACACCCAATGAAGTCCATGAGTTTCAGAGCACAGTATAGACATTGGCAACTCAGTTGCAATAGTCGATGGAGTACATAGCTCAATCCGTAATGAGGTGAATGAGTTGAAGGGGAACGGTAGCACCTCATCGCAGCAATCAGAGCATCTGCAGTCACCAAATAAATAGTATACTTGTAGTCATTTCGTATTAATAACAAATACTTATTATGTATAAAATAATTTTTTGTTTGTCAATTAAGATTATTTTTACTTTATATCATCAATCAACTTTCTATTTTAACAAACTAAATGTAGAAACAAATCAAAATATTATCAACAGATAACTCATAACTGTTTAAATTATGCATCAACTATAAGATCATCAAATAAAATTTAATGCAGGGAAATTATAAAAACAATTTTAGCAAATTTACCGACAGAAAAACAATGTTCGTCGGTAAAATCTATTTGATTTATAGACGAATAACTAATAACCATTGGTAATGTTGTCATTAACTTACCGACGGAATAACCAATTATGTCGGTAACTTTATTGACCGAAGACAACATAAAATAACCATTGGTATATTCACCGACAGTTACATAAAATGTCCATCGATAAATTTGTGACGGACATTCTGTGATTCATCGTAAATTATTACATATGGTCGTTTCTCCGACTCCTTTGTCCATCAATAAATTCCGTTGTTAACTAAGATTGCCAACGGAATGTGTAGATTTTTCGTTGGTACTTTCCATCGCTAAACTTCGTTTTTCTTATAGTGAAGCCAAGAAGTTGTTAGAAGAGGATGTCAATAAACCAACTGCTAGGGGAAGATCTTTGTTTGTTTCAATTGATGCCTTCAAATATGCAAGAAATCTTCTTAGGAATCTAAATACAGGAGACTCCTTTATCTTATCTACCGAGTCTCATATCACTTGGCATAAAAAAAAATAAATCTTTTTCTCTTCAATGGAATAGGCATGAAATTCATTATCTTTTCTCTTTATTTATTGTTTTATCTATAAGGATTGTTAAAGTTCTACTTAAAATTTTGTATGACTTACCATATATTATTATATTATATTACTTACCATATATTATTATTTATTGTTTTTTCTATAAGAATCATATATCATTATATTACAAACTTCTTGGTAAGGCTATTTGAAAATTTTGTGACATCAGATAAAATTGTCAAATAATATAATTTAAAATAGAAAGATAAAAAGTATAAATCCATATAATATTAATTAATTTAGAGTTTATATTTCATAAATTATGAAATGATTTGGCATTGTTGTTAGCTAAATTTATGTATAGACTTAGAATCAGTGTCAATAATTTTAAATTTGATTTTTATCAATATGATGTTCATTCACAAAATAATCAAGTCAAAGTTAGTGAATTCATAATTATAAATAAGAGAGTTAGTTTATTACTTCAGCATTTGGCGATGATTTCAGAAATTGTCACCAAAGGTCATGCATTTCGCGATGATTATTAAAATTGTTGTCAAAGGCTTACCTTTTGACAATGATATTACTAAACTATCTCCAAGAGATAAACCTTTTGCGATGATTTTGAACAAGTGTCACCAAAAGCTTACCATTTGGCAACAATGTTAATGAATCATCGCCACAGGCTTATCATTTAGTGACGATTTCAAAAATCTTCACAAAAGCATAATTTTAGGTACGATTTTAAAATTGTCTCCAATGCAAAACGTAACTAAAGGGTTATCTTGTTGTAGTGCAAGCACTTGAGATCCTACTCGGTCCTAGGTTGGGGCGAGCCACTTTGGACAAATTTTACTCCCCTTTCCCCTCACACTACCACTGAGTGGTGAAACTCTTTAACATCTTTCTTGGAACTTAGAAATAATTAAATCGTCAAGCAAATAAGGAAGTAAGTTAAAAGAGACTAAAAATACACATGGGATTCTTGTGCTGATAACGTGTTTCAGGATTTCACATCTAGGACTTACCTCCAATATCACTTAATTCAAAAGGTTAAATCTTGTTGTACGAGGTAGTCTTAGCTTCCCTATTTCAAGCCTGACATAGTACTGTCATAGTAACATCTTCATCGCAATGACTTGCATGATCATTTCAGAAGAGACCTTTTTTCTAGTTGTTAGTCCCATTGCTATGACACATAGTTTACGTTCTCACTCAAACCAACCCCAGCCCGTCACCATTATTCGCATCAACCTAGGCCTAGCTTCTCTTTATCAAAGAACCTCAAAACAGCCAAGGTCCTTGTTTGATAGCATTTCGAGTTTCCTTGCTTTACATTCTATCTAATGCAAGTTTCAAGACTCCAAGGTGATTTCCACATAATTTATTACTTCCCTTAGTTGCCATCTCAGTTGCTACGAGGACTTCTCAACGGATTGTTTTACCAGATTCGAGCCTACCTTAATTATCCTAAAACTAAGATATGCTAATGTGAAGCTGAATACAATAAAATAGCTCGTTGAATCTGATAATGAAAAGACGTACTTGATGAGTTTTGGGATATGATTTTTAGATTCTTAATTGTTCAAGAACAGTTAATAAAGTTGACATTATCTATATAGAAGAGATAATGATCCATTAAAAGGCAGATGATTATCATATGAAAATTCACAAATTAAAAGGATTTTTTTTGAGAAAAGTGTTTCTTAAAAGTATTCTTTAACTGGTAAAACTCATTCAAATTCGAGTAAGTAATGTGATAAATGAGGCATATGATAATGAAAAGATCGTGTCTATTTATATTTTAATTTACTACATTGGTAATTCAT
Organism: Erythroxylum baracoense; assembly: GCA_025629805.1. NCBI lineage: Eukaryota > Viridiplantae > Streptophyta > Magnoliopsida > Malpighiales > Erythroxylaceae > Erythroxylum > Erythroxylum baracoense. The sequence goes on along the minus strand of JAOTAY010000006.1, from coordinate 25,048,852 downwards.
AATTTAGTTTGATTGGTCCTATAATTCATGGAAACCTGTTCTTATACCTATCTTATGTTGTCTATTGCGAGGCCCAAACTTTCATTTCTCCCTGTCTCATAATTCTCTGTTAAAATTAGCAGAGTCTAGCTAAATGTAAACTTCAAGATAAATTCACATTCCACCTTTTCTCCTTTAATTTCCTTCACTGGTTAAATCTAAAATTTCTAGATGTTACTTTGATGTTTGATAAAGACTGAAAAAAGTTTGATCGTTCGTGATTATAATTGTTTTTCTAGAAGTCATGCGGTAGTACTTTGGATAATTTCTGAAGATGGTGCTGGTGCTGTTTTCTTTGTAATCTTATAAAAGAAGAGACCGTTTAGCAATCAGATGGCAACCCAGTTATTTTTCTGAACTTGTTACCTCTCTTGCTTACGAAGAGTTTGGTATTTAGTTACTGAAATCTAGTCCTAAGTATAAAATCCAACTAAATAAACTCGTTCAGTATAATCATATTACCATATAAAATCCTAATCCCTAACTAAGAATCTTCAAGTTTTGTTTTGAACTGCCTTTGAGCTCTTTAACAGATTTCAAGTGTTCCAAGCTTTTGCATAAAAAATTTGCGAGAAAAAGAGAAAGAAGAGAATTCATTGTTCTGTTCTACGAAAAGGAAATATTTAGTTGCAGAATGTTTCTCAGATTCCCTGTTTAGAACTGAACAAAGAGATCTGATACATCAGTATGTTCGAGTCTTTTTCCATATCAAAGATCAAAAAGCACCGATTGGCAATTTCCATAGGCTAAACTGGAAACAGGTAGTAATAGAACTCTCAACAAAGCATATATTTTAGCATCCCAAAAATTAAATGTCCAAAGAAAGTCGTGGAGGAGTGAAACTAAGACAAGATTGTACGAATTCATAAAATATCTGCCAACTACAAACTATTTATAGCAGTAATTCAATCATCTAAAACTACAGCATAATAGAGTAGTTATTTACAAACGACTCCCAGAAAAGCAGGCTACATGATAGAAGAGATGGAAAAAACAAAGGGGGATGAAAACCGCATGTACTCGTAAAGCTCAACTACTAATAAAATCGTAATATATACCATAAAGTACCCAAAAGGCTATAAAACTACCATCTTCCTCGATTCTAAGAGTCGCCAACGGAGATGGGTCTGCCTGTTAATCCAAGAGGAGAGCGAGAGAGCTGACGGCCGCTGAGGACAGGTCGGAGCTCAGGCTGTCCCAGATACCAATCCATGATCTTAAAGTTTGATTCTTGCTTTATCTTCATAACTTGACTGTGAACTGGAGGATTGGTGTTGTTGCTGCTGTTGCTTGTACTCTGCTCCATCTTTGAAGATTGAACAAGCAGATCCGGTCAAACCTGTGGAGAAGTATTAGATATGTCTATGCGGTTTCTTGTTTCTGAAGAGAAGCGAGTAATATATACGTAGAGAAGATTGATAGATAAGAGTCGGCAAATAGGTATAAAGTTAGTGAAAGAAAGCAATCACAAAGTTGAAACGTAAAACTGGAGCGAAGCTAATCCAAGAGATGGAGAAGTTTGATAAGAAAGATTTCACGAAGTTTAGGTGGCTTTAAAAGACGTCTATTTTGGACGAAATTTGGAACTTTGACTATTTTAGAGGATATTCTATTTTCTAATTACCATTTGGATATAATTGTGATGTGAACTTCGCAACCGCTTGGTTACTCTTTCTTTTGTCATGTTTGTTGGACATAACTGTCAATCGTTTCACACGTAAAATAAGAGCACCCTTAAAGTCGGACACCACCATGTAAGTACGAGAATGGATTAGGTCTGGCCCTTATTGAGCCTGCTGTTAGCTCACCACGGTTCAGTCTACTGCTAAAACTTGATCGGTTTTGGTATACTTATAGACCAAAACAAACAGCATTGCTTTTGATGATTCAGTCAAACTGTGTTGTCTTAAGGGGATGCTTTTTGGTTGCCATGTTAGCTTCAAATCGTCCGTCGGAGTTCAAATTTGGTTTAAATTTTGATTAAATTAAACATACTTTAAATCGAACCGAAATTGCCATTTCTACTCTTAACGGAATTAATAAAGCCTTAGCTATATAGAACATATTATTAGGGTATCACTTGAGTTAAATTTCACTATAATGTAAAAATGAAATATTACTCATCGTTTCGAGAGTAAAAAATCAATCTATCATATAATTTTACTAAATTTATTAAAATTTTATTAATAAAAATTTCACAAAAAATTCTTATATTTCCTCTCATTTATTTCTTGTTAAAAATAAAGCATGCTTAAAGCGAACTTTCTCCATTTAAACAACCACATCAGACAAGATAGTTAGAAATTAATGAACTATAAGGGTGATATATGTGTCAAACATATTGATCAATTTATTGATTTTAATAATTTACCATATTTATATATCTTATTAAAATATAATAACATATAATATATAATATTAATTTATTTCATTAATAATAAAGAATTTATTTTACTTATTAATTTTTAATAACATATTTATTAGTTTAATATGATAATAAATTAAGTTTTTTATTAAACTTTTATTTATTATGTGATAATATTAACAAATTATATAAAAATTTTATTATCAAATGTCAATAAACATGGCACTCAGTAAGCAACTAGGGAGGAATATGAAAGCATAAGTCGATTATATGCAATTAAAGACAAAAAAAGGATGGAGATGACGTTGTAAACTTGAAGAATATATTTCACAATATCATGCAAGTATGGCATAAGATGTTGGTTTATACTTGTAGTTTAGTGACAAAATAATTTGAAAGCATTTTTTATCTTATACATGCTCATATGTATAAAGTCCAAATAAATATACATTGCAAATGAAATTATGATGAGATTATAATTATAAGATTTATATTGCATTTCTGTATTATCTCTAAATTGTTCTTAATCATTATTATATTAAGATTGAAAATTTATAAAACATAAGGATTAGTATACGTTATGTTTGGCCTTATAAAGGAAGTTGTTGATCTTATAGGCTAAAGTATAGAAATATTTAAACAAACGTGTGGGTGCTTGTTAGAGAATAAGTTTACTGAAATCCATTTGGAATATTACTTGTATGTTAACGAAAATTCTCATTGTGATAATTATGTAACTGATCATTTAACGTGAGATCTCTAGAGTTATCTTGTATAGAGATTGTTATGTTTTGATACTACATATGACATGTTCTAATTGAGGATAGCTGAGTAGGTAGTCATTAAATTTAGCATGAACTATATAAAAGTAGGGGAGTTATCAAGATAGGATTCATCACCATAAAGTAATTAGGGAGAATGTTTCATTGTTCTTTATTAGTATTGAATCTAGAAATCCTTGGTCAAGATGGAATGACATTTGTAAATAGTTTACAAAAGTCATTAATTGAATCACTAGCTAATGGTAAAGAACTAATATGATTGGATTCAAAATAGTGTAGATATTAATTACATGCTCTATGCTTTGTTTTATGCCTAAATTACCTTAGGTTAATAAGTTTACCTTATATTTTTAACTACTTAAGTAGATGTTGCCTTGGGATAAGCTTTTCCAAGAATTAAAGGAATTTAAAAATGAAATATGAAATAAACAATATTTTTGGCTACACAAACTGTCAAACAATTGTGTGCTAGCATGTGTTCCTTTTAGATAACTTAGGGATGAAGACATAATATGATATATGGGTTAAAAGGAGGTCATATAGAAAGATAAAGTTTTAAAAAGATATATGGTTGTGTCTCAGCCCATGTACCCCCTTAGAGAAAAGTTACAAAAAGATCCATAATCAAAGATACGAGCATATTTGAGAGTATTATGTCTATCTTCACAAAATTACAGAAAGGTACACGATCTAGGATACGAGCATGTCAAAGCTTGTGTCTCTCTATTCAATTACATTCACAAGGGTACTTGAGCATAGCCTTTTAAATTGGTCATTAATTTCTCATCCAAACTCTTATTAAGATGATTGAAGTAATTTTAAAAATCTTGAAAGGAGATTTAAAACTTTTATTTTTTGAGATTTAAAAAAAAAGAGATACACAACCTAAAACATGGTTATATCCTAGGTCATACTGCTTAATATACAACTTATAAATAGTTATGGAAACCTTAATTTTAATAATCATTTTCATATTCTTTCATTTTAAACTTAGAGTTAGTCACCAAGGGAGAGAGAAACATCTATAGATGCATGAATTAGTCGTTTTCATGGGAAAAGAAGGTTAAAATCATCCCAACAACTAAGATCTAACATTGGAATATTGAGATCGACTTTAGAACTCTTTCGATTTTTATTTTTTTTATTTGTTATATTTTTTAGTTTAAACATGATTATTAGCTAGTTTCTTTTATACATTTAGATAGGAACCATAGTATTGTCTTCATATAGACTGACTTAATTTTATTTATAAACGACATTTTATTTATGAGAAATATTTTAAAGTATTTTTAATGATTAATTATGTCAATGATTATATCAATTACTAATTTACATATGGATGATTCAAGTGAACTTACATATGAGTGGACCATGACTTGGATATTAGGAGTTGTATGAAGTACTAAAGATATGGGTTATATATATCCTCCAGTATAATGGTTAATATTTTTAGTAAATTTCATGAACCTTAATGTGTTCTTTAGTATTTTAATCGAATAGAGATATTGGTTAATCAACTTGAGAATAGTTAACTATAACTCATGAGAGAGTAATTTCATAATCTAAAAACGATATTCATTGGTCCAAATTAAAACCCTTTTAATAAATTAAATCATAAATACATTAATGATATTAGGAGAAGTTCTTATCTAAATTACATTCTTATCTTTTTGTTTTGATTACGTGCTTTATTTTATCTCTAATAGTTGCTAGTTTATTTTTAGAATTAGATTTCATCTACAACCCAATTAAATTTTATTTAATTGAGATAATGGTAAGAGAATTTATTGAATTCCTACCACTTTTTACCAGTTCAACCCAACATTTTCCCCTCTCGAGCTCATTGAGGTGCTTGAAGAGTTATTATGAAATAAACTCCTTCTCAGCCTTGAGGTCTTTGTAGGACTTTTAGGTTGCACCCTCAACATCCTCTTTGTAGTATCCCATCTCTCAAATTATTGAAGGATTTAAAGTATTAGACTACTGAGTCATATGAGTGACATTATATAGAAATGCATAATATTAGCATACACATATGAATTGTGAGTTAGACAAATTACACTCAATTGACATATTCCGAAGTATGAAACTAAAATGAATGTGATATGAATGTGCATTTCCAATGTCTTGTACTTTGATTTACCAATGACAAGAATTGATGGATTATAATAAGTAACTCGGAATTAATTGTTACAATCGAGAGATTTATGAATTAATATGTACATCTAGTATAGGAAAAATGTCAAGTGGTAAAACAAATTGACATCTGAAAAATTAGAATGACTAGACCTATGAAATTAAGTGAAAAATGGCTTAGAGGTTGAGTGACAAATGGTAGTACATTTAAGTGATAATTAGCAGCCAAACAGAAGGACATGTGTACCATTTAAAGAGAAGAAATGTAGCTTGGTTACTTATAGGACAAGTGTCCTTAAAGAAGGAGACACTTATCTTAACTCATCTAATGACACACGTATATGGCAGAGTCTTTCCTTAGATGTTTCTGCTGTAATTCATTCTTCTTTCTCTCTCACATTACTGAAATACACACATAACCCTCACAGCTTTGAAATTATAGTTTACTTCTGTTCATAGTCACTTTAAGATCTATATAAGATTCTACTCTAAGATAGCTATAATCTACTATCATCTCTTTGCCTTTGCTGAAATCATTCTACTCCCATTTTATACTTAGATGATCACGCATGCATTGAGGGTTAGGTTAGCTTAATCATTGAGGTGGAATTTGAGCTAAACAAGTAAGTAAAGTATTATTCTTTGTGGCATGTTGTGATAGAACTTGATGATAACTGAATTAGAGATGGATTGATGGTGATATTGTGAAACAAGTGCTGAAAAATGATGCATCAATGATATTTTCTTTTTTTTTTTTTGCATACATGAAAGACAACAGTTATTGAGCTGAAAAATGAATGATTTTAAGTTAGAATTAGAGCTGAAATTGATGAGGACTTGACATATAATTAGGGTATAACTGAGGTATAATTAATGGACTATTATGAAAGTATTTTGGATCTAGTATGAAGGTGCTAGAATCAAGAAAAATTGAAGGAAATTGGATAGTGCATTTTGAGGCACTCATCCCACGATCATAGGCAATGTTTTGAAATGAAAAAGTTATATTTTGTGTAATTGTTGAACCACATAAGGATAAGTGACTTTATACTGGTGTATTTAGACCTGAATGAGGCTTGAAATGAACCTAAATTGTTACTTGATTCATTGGTTAAGGGTTTGATAAGTTTAGGTTATCAATTGATGTCATAAATTAAGTAATGGATTGTCTTGATATCAATGTATTGAAATCTGGAAATTATGAGTTATTAAAGGAATTAAGTTGTTCTTATGAATGCAAATATGATTCAAAGGATATGAGTAATGTGTATTAGATATAAATGAATGAACATTAGAGAACATGAAGTAGTTGTGAGTGAGAATTGGACAATTATATGAACGTATATGATTGATGATATTCAAGCTTACTTAAGGTATAAACCTGATTGAAAAATAGTAGCACCTAAGCTATAATATTTGAATAATCAAGATCTTTGTATATTAATACATACCCGGAAGGTCAATTGAGTATGCATTGAAACATGATATATATACATATGAATGATTGAATAATCATATGATTGACAACTTAATGATTTGTGAAATATGTATGTATTACATGAAGATAGATACACAAGTTGATTGTCAACATCCAAACATAGTCGGATCATCAAGGCAATAGCTTATCTGGAGCATACTGTGAGTTAACCTAGATGTGCAAACTCAATTATATGTGTTTCTATCTGATTTTGTATGCTAAATATGAAATGTGAGAACAAATGAATGTGAAATGCTGAAATAAATATGAAATGTGAGAACAATTGAATGTGAAATGTCGGAAGGAATATGAAATGCGTGAGCAATTGAATGTGAATTGCCAGACTTAGATCCGATGAATTTAATACATTTGACATAAGCACACAAGAATGAAAGGTAATGAAACATGACATATGGAATGATGCATCACAATGAAATGCATAATCAGATAAAGAAGTTATGATTGGAGTGACCAACGTGAAAAAGAGCTTTAAGCTTAGGATTGTGCACAGAGAGCCACAGGCTCAGTTATTAATGAGCCTAATATCTATAACAGATACTATACAGTAAATGAAATGAACCCGGTATCCACGATAAATACGGGACAGTAAATAGGTGCTCGGTCACAACAAAGCAAAATAAAATGGAGTCAAATGTGCATTTGTATATACATCTTTATATGTATTATATGATTGAATTAAAAAGAATTATTGAATTGCTTGAAATACAGTTGAAAAGTAAATGAGGAAGTGTTGTGATATGAAATGTTAGTTTACTTGATATACTTATGGAAGTATGATAAACTTGATGTACTTGATAAGGTATGATGAAATGTGATGTGATATTCAATATTGGATGATATGTAAAACTTGTTGAATTGGGATATGATTTGTCTTTGTGTATCTGACTTGAGTGAATACATCGATAATTGTTCACTCACTGAGTTCGCAAACTCATCAAAATTGCAATGTTGATTTTCAGGTTCAGAGGAGATCTAGTTAAGCTAATTGGAGTCTAGCTACTGCAATTGGACATGAGTTAGTAGTCAAGATCAGTTGTACCTGTAGATGTCCCTAGTCATTATGCATCAAGAATAGCATTTCTCACCTACTGTTAAATGTATAGTTAAACTCTGAAGTGTAATGACTTTTTTGATTTAATATGATTGCGTATGAAATGATTTAAAATGAATGTTTGAAATGATTTTGATATGTGATGCCTTCAATAATGTGGTAATGCGATCATCTTAACGTGCCATCGTCGTTGATTATGTTCTTGAATAATCTTCGATACGTTCGGGCATATGCTCTATAAGAATGGTATGTTACACTCTTTCTCCTTTGATGTTTTTCCCAACTCCACGTACATCTTTTTGTAGCCCATAAATATTAAAGAGATAAACTGGAAAAGGAAAACATAAATGTTAGGCCTGAAGAGAGTAAGGGAAAGTTTCAATGAACCAATTAAACTCACCTTAGCCAAATGCCTTTATTAGAATATATAGATGAAGCCCATATCATTGTCCTCTAAGTTAACCTTATTCTTGAGTGTCATCATCCCTCAAAACATCTCATTACCATCTCAACATTATCTAAGACTATATCACTTTTCCTTATATTGAATTGTGAAAGAAACGATTATTCTCTTCATAAGACATATGAGGAGTATAAAGAGCAATAATATTCTTAGTGGTTAGAAGGAAGCAACTTAGAGAAGATAAAGAGGAAAGGGTGGGCTTAATCATGATGGCTTTATCATTATGAATCACATTTTTATTCTTCTTATTATTGCCCGAGGATGAGCTTAACACGCTTTTATCCTTGATCATCTATTTCCTTACAAGCATCTTATTCATATTCATATTTATCATCAAATAATAGAGTTATTAGTAAGAAATTAATATTTGAAAACAGAAGCACAGTAAGAAAAAAGAAACCAATAAGGATGCCTTCTTTACACGATATCTTAGTTGGATTAGGCTCGATTTAGATAAGAGTATCTCTCAAAATAGAAGAGAGTAAGTGAGACTACTAATTTCTAGCTAAGGAATTTCGAGGTTGTTCTTATCCTACTGAGAGAACTTTCATCTAGTCCCCTGTAGACAATCTTAAAGGTCTATAGGATTATCTCATTTTATAAAAAAGCGAGTTTGTTCTAGCTATGTAACCATTTGTGAATTATTGACATTTGACATGCATTACTTGTGTGTAAGGTATACCATTCGCTTTAGGTCTTTACAAGTCTACACTAATACTTGAACTATAACAACTTATGGCTTGAAGTAACCTCTTGAATGTTTCATAAGACAATGAATCCAACTAGTAGGCTCAAGGCATACTAATGGAGTTAGTTGAAACTTAGGCTATTGAATCAATAATTTATAGGATTATTGGATGAATAAGAAACTAAAGCTCACTCTTAAAGGCGTTGTAATAAATCTCATCTCACCAAGTCTAGGTAACCTATATTATCACCTTCATCTAGTCATCTAATCCATATATCCTCAAGAATATTAAACTTCTCACTCATCATCTCGGACTTTAGACTTTTAAGCTTATTCAACTTTAATCTTGTTTTAAAGCTCTCATTAAAGTTTATAAGTAAGGAGTTTGAAAAAGAGTTTCTTAGAAAAAGTCTCTTCCCAGACCTGACTGTGTTAGGTTCTTATCCTAGAAGGCAGCCTAGAACTTATATCACTACCTAAGCTAGTCCTAATATCCCTGTTACTTTCTATATTGTAAAAGGAAAGGAAAGGTTCAATCTTACTTTAGGGATATAACAAGTCTCTTAAAGCTTCTTAACATTGTTTTTTCTTTCGAAAGCAGATGGATAAACAAAAGTAAATATAGTTTCACTCTTAAGAAAGCTTGCTCAAATTTTGGAGAACATTGAAAGTGACCTAACTTTTCACATCATATGCCTTATATATAAAGATGGACAATCTAAGTGACCTAGATCAATGATCAATATTAAGAGACTTTTTACCTCCATACAAGTGGCAAAACCATCTTTACATACTAAAGAATAACTAAATTCATATGACAAATTCATAAAAATGTCTAAAGTATAACTTTGGTCTAATTCTAAATGTAGGCTTAAGAGGGTGTTTTTAGTCAATTTTTAATGATAATTCACTACAAGAATTAAGACATTTAGTGAAATTTTTTTGTGAAATTGAAATATTTCGTCTCAAATATGATATTTATTGTGACAAAAAATTTGTAAGTCACTATTACTTTCATTATTTGTGATAAATTATTACGTACTCACTAATGGTATAGTAATTGTGACACTACCAACTCTTTCATAATTGTGTCGTCACTGATAATTTATTATTAGTGTCAATAATAGTTTTGTCACTCTTAAGTTATCACTAATAGTATTAAATTTTTATTGCCTACACCATTTTAGCAAGAATGAAACGTAATTATGAAAAAATAAATTATTGTCACTAATATTATTTGACATTGTGACGAGAAAATTGTTTATCACTTAATTGATATATTTTTGTGACGACAATTGTCGTCAATATAAACGAAAATAGTTAGTGCAATAATATATCGTCACAGTAGCATATGAAGCACTATGGTCACTATTATTCAAAATGATACTGACAAGAAATCTTTTCATCACACAAATTTTAAAATAATTGAAATGAAAAATCTTTTTATCACATAAATTTTAAACCTTTTATGACTAAAACTTGTCGCTAATATAAGGCTAACTAATTAATGTTGATTAAATATCATCACAATAATAAACTTACCCTTATGGTCAATATTATTCAAAATATTATTGTTGCTTTTGGGAAGTTGATTCATATGTAATATGTTCTTGTTAAACTACTTCTGGTCTGAGCCTGAACACAATCTAGTATAACAAAACTTTATTAAATATATTATTTAATTTTTTTAAAATAATAAATAACTTCATTTTTAAAAATTTTAAACTTTAGGTCAAGTTGGACTAGACAGTCCCAACTCGACCTGAAATTTAAAAATATTAAAAAACTAAACACAGTCTAAAATCTGATCAACTCAAGCCAAGTCGAGCCAAATCATATCAGAATTGGCAAACTTTGTCATAACTAATAATAATTAAAGTATTATTATTTTAAAAATATTTAAAATAATTATTTAAAAAGTGCCCAATTTGAGGAACTTCAATAATAATAATAATTAAATAAAACATCTTAATTTATAAAAATAAATTTTTATTACTAATTTTTACTTTTCCAATATGCAATGAGGACACAAAATTACATATTACATTGTTCACTTCATCACTTGAGTTTGCTCAAGAAAAAAAAGAAAGAAATACTTAATATTAGCTAGTTCAAGTCATTTCCTTAGTTTTGGGGCTCGTAATAAGTCAAATCAAAAACAAATTCTATAAGATTATTTAAATTTAAACATTCGAACTTAATTTTAATTAAGTATTATTTAATTTATTTTTTCTAATTTAATTTAATATTCATAATTAATTAAAATTTTAAAAATTAATTAATTGAACAATGTCAAATTACTAAGATTCTAAGTTGAGTTTACCAATATCAATATGCATAAAAAGAATAACATACCATTAAAAAATGTTTTTATTATAACTTTATGCAAATTATATATACAATAAAACCTAAATTAATATTAATACTTCCACTTTTCTTAAATTATAATTTAATAATCAATTTTTAATTTAAATACCATAATTAAAAAAAATTTATAAAGATCTTGGTCCAACACATTTTAGGAACTGCCTTTACTTAATCATACCGCCAAATAGAAATAGATCAAGGGAAGGTTTGTTACAATTATTAATTAATAATAATATAATTATAAAAAATTAGTGAGGTGACATATATATAAATATATACAAGATGTGTGAATTTAGGGTTTAGCAAGTGTGCGAAGCGAACGTGAAGACAAACGCTAAATACAAATCAAAATCACCTCTCGTTTTTTTAATCATTTTATTTATGTCTTCTTCTTCTTCTTCTTCTTATGTTAACTAAACTTGATTTTTTAAGGTATCTTCTCCCTCGAACTTCATTTAATTTGTACCTTTTGTTTCTAATTTCTTTTTTATTCTTATCGAAGAGTTATGGGTTGAATGTTGCTGATGCAACCCCTAAATTTCACTTTTTAGAGGTAAATCACAACCCCTAAACCCTAATTTCCCTTTCTCTAGAATACATTGTAGATAATGTTTATGAGTTTTCTGGTTTTTTCCTATAATAATTTTATTTTTTTGTTTGGTTCCCAAGGAAAGAGAAAAAATGGGTGTATGGATATGTTCGTTACGAAACAAGCAGTTAGAAGCTCATTATCAAAGTTTCTCAACTGGAAAAATGGAATGTGGCTTGTAGAAACATTTTTTCTCTTGCAATTTTGCGCTTTTCTGGTTCTATGACTTTGATAACCCATAGAGTTCAATTGGCGTGAACTCAGCCCATTCCTGCACTCAATTTGGTCAGAACTTTCTAATTAGTTGATATTTTAAACCCTTACTTTTAAATTGTCTTGATACACCTAGTAATTAGGAGATAGTTTTCTGTTATAAGCATGGTTATAAGATTATTCAATCAGATTCATCATGACTCTCAGAGTTTTGAATATGTCTCTATTTAAGTCTCTGTGATGTTTTCCATTGTATATAGGGATCCTAATATCAATTTTCATTTGCTATTTTTATAGGCTAATTCCAAGTGATACTCTCATTTCAAAATTCTGCCTCTCGGACTATGGGACTATGTGATTGTTGATGTCGAGCTGATCTAAGGGTAACTTATTCAAACTCAGAATCTTTATTATGAAATAGTGAAAATAATAGTATTGATCTATCCTGTGATCTAATAGTGTAGTGGTATTGTGGAAGGTATGATGGTGAATGATTTTTATCATGCCTTGGCATGTATTCTTTAATAGAAATGTTTTTACGTTTTATAAAATGTATTTTTATAACATCTAGTATAATTGTTCTTACTTTTTTTTACTTAGTATTTCACTTCATCTACATTTTTATACCAATGTTCTTGATTACCTCACTTGCAGAATCATGGAAATCCCACCAACCACCAACTTGAGCTAGTTTTAAATAACTTTACAACATGCCTGAGTCTTCTTGTGGCAAGGTATACCATCATTTTCAAAATTGCTTGCAACTTATGTTATCAGTTGGTGTAAGCCTTCAATAGAAAAAAATGTCTATAGGTCATTCAATCGATTAAATTTTATTTTATATTTGAATATGTGAAATAAACTTCAAGAAGAGGGTGAAGTAAATCATGAGGAAATTCAATCAACGCCTTTACCATTGGTTGAGCATTTTGATTATGTTTTAGGAAGAAGGTCAAAATACTCACATGGTTTAGGTGTTAAAGGGATGACATCAAACTATCAAGAAAAAAGTGAGATTCTTGTTGAAAATGAGGCAGTAAAGAAACGTGAAAGTGAATTTGTTGATAAAGTTGCAAGGCTTAATGAAACATCAAAAAAGCAAGAAGAGGATATTCAAGCTCAACGTGCAACACTGGACAAGCAAGCTATGGACTTGGAACATTGTCAAGGAATTTTTGCACATTTAGTAAATACCAGAGCGATTCCTAGCATGTTACTTAATCTTTTTTCACTAAGTACTCCAACTAATATTGTAAGTATAATTGATAATTTATTACTGTATTATATTATTTTATTATTAAATTAATATATCAATATTTTATATTCTAATTAATTTTTTGTTTGTTTTGCAGGATACTAATCTATAGTTGCTAAGGACAATCTCTAAGGCTTTGAGTTTTATTATTTACTTTGAGTTTTAAGTTTGGTAGACAAAGAAATTTTAATTTTAGTGTTTAATTTTGTTTCTTGTGAGGGATTACTATGAGTTTTAAAATAATTGTTATATTCAAAATTTTATTTGTGACATTACTGAACATAGTACTGATAAAATTATTGTACAGCATAAATTTTAAATTTGTGATAAAAATTTGTTGACAACATTAATAAAAGTATTGGTGACTATATTTTTCTCACTAATAATAATAATAATGATACATGTGACAATATTTGTCACTATTAAATGATAATATTAGTGACGATATCATTTAATAGTGAAAAAATATCTTTCTCAGATAAAACTTATTTAAGTGACAATATTTCTTGTCACAATTTTATATAATTTTAGTGTAGAAATTGTTGTCACAATATAATAGTGTTTGTGACATTTTTGATGTATCATTATTAATATTTGTGATGTTTTTTATGTATTACTATTAATATCTTTTTTGATGATACTATCGTCACAAATAAGGAATATTATTGTGACCATACAATTTTGTCACTTATATAACCGATTTTAGTGGCAAAAACAATAGTCACAAAAATCATAAATAATTGTGACAACTTTTTAAATATAATCACTATTTCATCAGTGACAAAAGTATTTGTGACGACAAATAATGACTTAAAAAAATTGTCAAAGAAATTAATATAGTGACAACTTTAAATTTCGCTAAATGTCCATTTTCGTGTGGTTATCCTCGTAATCTCAACATATCTGACGCATGCCTATAAAGATGTTTATGGTGAACATTTAAATAATGATTATCGTTCGATTATCAACTTACACGCAACAAACTGCTTTAAAATATTTCATAATATTTAAAGGTGCTTTTCACGGGGTTTGATAAAGTTTTTCTGTAGAGAACAATGTTTCACCACGCCTATGTATTTTAAGTTTTATTCTCTATCTATCTAAACATGATTAGTGTGAGTAGTTTAGTACTCTCATATCTTAATTAGAGATCTCGAATTTGAGTCCTGGGAATAGAGAGACCTGTTTGACCAGCACTTTACCCCTTACTATTAGAATCTAACCATGATCGAATCACGGGTGTAGTGGAAAACAAAAATTTTTACGGATTTTGAGCGGATCTCGATAATTGTATAAACTTGAATAAAACATAAACGATTTAGAAATCGTATCTTATTTGTTGTCCTGTTGAAAAATCTTCGAAACCTTTTTCTGAGTGATCAATCACGAGCTGTCCAAGCGCCCAGCCTCTGATGGTATCCACAGAGCAATCCTCAACTACTTTGAGAGGAAAAAGACAGAAGTGCTAGCTTCTATTTATAGAAAAATCATAAGAGTTTTTTATTAAAATTAAATATCTTTAATTATAATTAAAATCAAATTCTAATTATAATTAATTTAATTTTAATAAAATCA
>JAOTAY010000006.1:25006329-25022596 GCA_025629805.1 Erythroxylum baracoense | reverse complement strand
GTGAATAAAGCTTTCTCTATGTTGCAAACTGTTGAAAGACAAAGAGTGGTAAATGCTACTATAGACAGCAGTCCTAATATGGAAATGCTAGCTAAGCAGTCCAATAGCCTGAAGAAAAGCGGCAGAAACAACAATAATTTTGGCAAGAGGCCATACCTAAAGAAGGAAGATAAGTATTGTGAAAAATGCAAAAATAATGGGCATACCTTGGAGACTTGCTTCAAGATTTATGGAATCCCTGATTGGTACAAGGAACTTGCTGCACAAAGGGAGAAAGGGAAAGTCAATATAGCTCAAATAACTGATAGCCCTGTAGAGACAACACAAGAGCAGAATGAAGAGAAGCCATGGAATGCACAAATATCCTCTAATCTTACCAATTTCATTCAACAAGAGATAGGAAAAGCAATCAAAGGCAAAGCTGTGAGAGAGATAAAATTCTCAGGGTATCAAAAATATGTAGGTAATGTCACACACTCTGTGAACACAACATTCAATTACAACGATTCTTGGCTTGTTGATTCTGGTGCGTCTACGCATATGATAGCAGACCTTAATCAATGCACTAGCTATACGATTAATAATGCCTATGATCCTGTAACTCTACCTGATGGGACTAAGCAAGAGGTTGCTCATATTGGACAGTCACATTTAGGGGATAAAATTTCCCTTAATGAAGTTCTACATATTCCTAATTTCTTCAAGAACTTGTTGTCTGTTAATAAGCTTACTACTCAAAATGAAGTTGCTGCAATTTTCATCTTTAACAAGTTGTTTTTGCATGACCTTCGGACTAATAATGTTATAGCTATTGTCAAGGTAGTGAATGGACTATATGAGCTAAGCACAAAGACTCTCCTACCTCCAAATAGCCTAAAAGGTCCTTCCTTAGAGTTCTACAAGGCTGAGAATGTTGTTTTTTAATGTTTTAGTACCTTTTGATTTGTGGCATTCTAGACTGGGGTATGTATCTAAGAAAAAATTACAGCACATTAATGAGATAAATGTTTATTTCCCTACTAAGCATAAATGTCAAGTGTGTCCTCTGGCCAAACAACACAGAAAACCTTTTCCTAAACATGAAATAAATTTAGTTAGACCTTTTAAAATCATTAGACCTTTTGAAATCATTCACATGGATTTATGGGGGCCTTATAATATTTCTACTATGGGTGGCACATTATTTTCTTACAATTGTAGATGATTTCATTAGAGCTACCTAGACCTTTATAATAAGACACAAATACCAAACAACTCAAACCATTGTGCAGTTTCTTAGAAACATTGAGAGACAGTTTGACACTAGAGTATTAAAGATAGAGACTGATAATGGGAAGGAGTTCATCAATCAGGAATGTACCAAATTTTTTACAAAAATGGGAATTCATCACTAAAAGAGTAGCCCTTATACCCCACAACAAAATGGTGTGGTAGAAATTAAGCACAAACTTTTACTTCAAATCATTAGAGCCTTACTCTTCAAAGCTAAATTACCTAAGGGATACTGTGGAGAGGCCCTATTAACAGCCACATACCTCATCAACCAAATCCCAACCAAAAACCTGAGATGAGTGAGTCCTTTTGAGAAACTACACAATAGAAAACCTAATTATAAAAAACTAAAGACCTTTGGTTGCCTTTGCTTTGCTTTAGACAAAACTCCAAATAGAACAAAACTGGATCCTAGGTCAAAAAGGTGTATTTTCCTTCGGTATATGCCAGATTACAAAGCCTATAGGGTTATGGATTTTGATACCTAAATAGTATTCGTATCAAGGGATGTTGTGTTCTATGAAAGTCTCTTTCCATTTGAAGAAAAGGCTACAAGCACTACACAAAACCCAGAACCTTTGTTCACAAGTTCTTTAACCAATACAGACACAGAATACACTATACAAACACCTACCATGACAATCACACAACCCACTGAGCAATGTGACAACAATCCAAAACAAAGTTCCTACACACCAGAATATGCCTTACCAAATAACCCACCAGACCAAAGTACATTACGTATAGTTCCCACACAAAGAAAAAGCAACAGAATACACATGACACCTAAATACCTGTGAGATTATGTCCTTTAGACCACAACACATTAGTCCATTCACTCTCTTGATGATAACAATGTAGCATTACAAGTTTGTTGTCCTGTAGGAACAAATGAAGAAAGATTAAAGGTGCTGAACATCAAACACAGCAATGATTACAGCAATTTTATAGGTAATGTTTTTGGAATTTTTAAGCCATTATCTTATAAATCTGCAAGTAAGGATGGAAAATGGGTGGAGTGTATGAATGAGAAACTATTTGCATTAGAGAAAAATAAAAATTGGATACTGACAAAGCTACCTAAAGGAAAAAAGGCCATAGCCTCGAAGTGGGAGTATAAAGTTAAGCACAATCCAAATGGTATACTAGACAAATTGAAATCCAGAATTATGGCAAAAGGTTTTAGCCAAAGGGAAGGAGCTGATTATTCAGAAGTCTTTTCTCCACTGGCAAAAGTTGTGACTATAAGGATGTTCCTAGCCATTGCTGCCTCTAAGCAATGGCCAATCCACCAATGTGACATCAATGATGCCTTTCTCCATGGTTACCTAGAAGAGGAACTATATATGCTGCCCCCACAAGGCTACACTAAGGCTAAGGAAGGATAGGTATGTAGGCTAATCAAATCCATTTATGGTTTAAAACAGGTGGGTAAGCAGTGGAATAAAGAGCTATCTTTAAAACTATGCTCAATTGGGTTCACTAAATCAGAGGTAGATCATTGCCTATACACTAAGGGGACAAGAGAAGATTTCATAGCAGTAATCATCTATTTTGATGAAATTTTACTAATGGGTGTTAATGAAGAAAAAATGGAGTCAGTAAAGAACACATTGAATGCAGAATTCACAATCAAAGATCTAGGATATGCAAATTTTTTCTTAGGAATAGAAATAGTAAAAGGAGAGGATGGAATGTTACTTACACATAGCAAATACATCTGGATATTTTGTAGGGAACCAACTTGTTAGACTGCATACCTTGCACAACACCCATCGTTCTTAGAATAAAATTAACCATTGAAGAGGGTGAGTTACTAGATAAACTAGAATTATATAGTAGATTAGTAGGAAGATTACAATATTAGGCTTCACTAGACCTGATATTACGTACGTAACACAATAACTGAGCCAATTCATGAGCAACCCTAGATTATCACACTGGGAAGTAGCTAAAAGGGTACTGAAATATCTTAAATTAACTCAGAATCTAGGGATTTTTTATGCAACAGATGAAAAACCTCACCTTATAGCTTTTTCCGACTCGGATTGGGGAAGCTGTGCCTTCTCCAGACACTCTTTAACCAGCTTCTACGTATTCCTCGGTAGGTCTCTGATCTCCTGGAAAATAAAGAAACAAATGCAGTGAGTCAATCATCAGCTGAATCAGAGTATAGAAGTTTAGCCTCAACAACTTGCGAGTTAAAATGGATAACGCAACTGCTTCAAGCTTTTAAGATTCAAGAGCCCACACTTCTGTATTATGACAATCAAGCTGCCATCTACATCTCAAAACATCCCGTCTCTCGCGAGAGGATGAAGCATCTTGAGATAGATCTTCATTTGGTTCTCGACTGTGTGAGTTTAGGGTTTCTTGAGTTAAGGCATGTGAACACTAAGGAACAGATTGTGGACTTATTCACGAAAGCATTATCCGTATGCATATTTTGAGGTCTTCTTAACAAGTTTAGAGTTGTTGACCAAACCTCCAACTTGAAGGGAGGGTGATAAAAGACCTAAAGACATAATGGGTTCGGGTATGAGCAATGGTTTGGACATTATAATTCTCCTACAGGCTAACAAGATCAGTTCTATTGTTTTATTGTCTGATTGTTATCTTTTTTCCTTTTCTGTTTTGTCTTTTTTCTTCACTCCCTCACCTATCCAATACTGTACAGATAGTAAATTCATATGTCAGGTAGTTAGAAAATTTCCCTGATTCTAGGAGACTCAACTAATAGCAATAGAGATAGAGTAGTATAAATGTAGTCCTGTAAACACATTACAAGATGAATAAAAAGTTTTATTCCTTCAAATTCTACTGTCACTCTCGTATATTTCTCCTACCCTTTTCTTACAAATCACTTTGAAAACTAAGATGTTCCGCTTTGTTGCTAAAAGGTAATTCCTTAGATTATGGAAATGGGGTCTTCCACTCCCAGTCCTAACATTTCACCATTTATCTTTTAGATTATGGACATCCCTAATTTTTGGAGGAATGATGAACTGTAGCAAACAGAAAATTTTCAAGCAAAAAAAAAAGGAACAAAAATCGTCTCTAGACCAAGGTTATTGCTAATGTAATAGAGGTGGCCTTTATGCGAAAGAATGATGTTAAAATAACTATAAAAGGCCAAATTGAGCGATCTTGATGGTGTATGTATAATGATTTATGAACTTTTTAAACATTGTTGAACAAATTATGTATATGATAATTGCTTCTCATGCGAAAAGCATCTTACAGTGTTTCACTATTAGTAGTATTGCCTTTTGAGTCATTTTCATTGTTTGCAGCATATATAACTGCTCTTGGACAAGGAGGTACTTCGTGAAGGATTTTGAAATGCCATACATATCGATTTTGTTTAGTATTTAGATTATTCATTTATATTCCATGTAGAATGGAGGATGATATTGTAGATGAATATTTTAGCTAGTGATTTTTTGCTTTTATATTTTGAACATGTTAAAAGGTTGAATTTTACAAGTCCCTATGGACTATATATAATATATAAATGTAGTTTTTTGTCAATTACATTTGATAATACGTACGTAATTAAGATGTACATTAATATCTATATATTTATTTTAATGTAGAGATGGATGTTGCCAACATAATGAAAAGAGTTTGATTTTACATTAAATATTATTGGTAACGAAAGAATAAATTATTTTTTGTATTATTACAAATTGTTACCTTAAAAAATTTACTTTGTTGCCTTATAAAGATTTAAAAGGGTCGGAATATCTATTTAACATTATTGATATAGTTTGAAACTAATATGTTGCCTTAGTCAAAACTTAAAACAACACTTTGTTTTGTTACTTAATCAAAAAATTTTGTTTCCTTATAACTATTGCTGTGTCACTTCTTGTAATAATATGAATTATGTTACCTTAATAAAAAGGCAACGATAATTGTACTTATAGCTATGCTTTGGGCTTTTGCCTAAAATATTTTGTGCTATAAAGTATCCCTAAATTGGAAGCTTGTTATTGGAGGAAATTTTACTAAACTGTTGAACTATTATCCTTATGATAAATCAGTGGGTCGTATTGTTGTCTCTATAAGAGTGGAGATTACAAAAAAGGGCGTTATAAGCTAGTCTTCAACAATAATTTGTTTTCATAAGAAGAAGACGTCCTTTCCTAACTCTCCCTTCCTAACAATTAATAATTGGGCTCATAAGAGCTGGATAGGGAAAGGACTTCAAGAGGTACTATTATTTGAAGACGAAACTAAAGAGATATGGAGGTGTACCTTGAACATCCATAACTTCCCTATTTTACTTTAAAGATAGAGGCCAACTATAAGCTTGAAAGCTATCAAATATCAACATATTCCTATATGTATTAACTTACATAATGTGCCTTTGGAGAACTAGTCTAGTAAAGGACTTAGTGCTTTAGCTAGTTTTATTGGAAACATGATTTGTACAGATGAGACGTGCTTTAGCTAGTTTTATTGGAAACACGATTTATATAAATGAGACTATGACAATAAGGAAAAGAATAAGGTATGCTAGACTGTATGTCTATATAAAACAAGGGGATGAATTTTTGGACACCATATTTCTAATGAGACTCAGGGAGGATGGAACTTTACTTTAGGATTCTATTAAGTTTCATATAAATGGAAACCTATACTTAGATAACAAAGTAAATGGTGGTGACCAATAGGTAGGAAGTTTGATATAGGGAATTATGAGGAGCTGATAAAATTGGATAGTCATGCTGAAGTGAATATGCAGGTTAGCAGAGTTATAGACAAAGGGAAATAAATAATGGGTGAGGGGAGGATGAACTTAGGTAACAAAGGAATCAAAGGGGTAAGATAGGAGCAATTTAAGAAAGTTGACAAAAGCAGAGCCAATATAGAGCTAAACCTAAAAAACAAAGCCAATATAGAGCTAAACCTAGCTAGTTAGAGTAACGTAATGCCCATGATGGATAAAAAGGTAATGCCTATGATGGATAAAGTAAATGTAATGAATGTTTGTAGGAAATAGTAATGAAGAATGAAAATAGTAGGGATGAGAATACTCAAACGCCAAAATACGATGAGGAGGCTAGTAACTTGGATAAAGATAAAATGGAATCGGTAAGGAGTTTGTGGTAGATAGTGTAAGGAATTGAAGGAGGAAAAAGAGATCCAAAAGATCTATCGAATCCCCCTCATAATATATATAGTGAATTGTGGTATGAGGGGTGTCAATTGTCCTAAGAAACAACAGACCTTAAAAACTACATTTTGGACAATAAACATGTTTTAAGAGGGATCATAGAAATAAAATTCAAGCAAGAACATATTTTGAGGCTGAAATGACTAAGCAAACACTATGAATTCTTACCTAACAACCATTATCATTACCATGATAGGATAGTGATTATTTTTAACTCTAAGTTGGTAAAGGTTGATATACTTCGAGCAAGTGACCAAATGACCAAATTCTTACCTAACCATTATATATAGTTACAGCTTTAGATTCCAAAGGAAAATGCTTTGGAATGATCTGACTAGAATTCATGTCATTAATAAGGATTATGATCTATAGAGAGTTCAATAGTCTTTATCCATTTAAAGTTATAGGTAATGTTTGCTTAAGAAACTTCAAAGAGGAATTAAAAGAATATGTAGAGAGATTAAGGGTGATTGACCTAAATTTTGAGGTTTATTTCTATAAAAGATGCAACAAGTAGAGCCAAGAACGAAGCATAAGCAAGCTAGATAGAGCTCTTATAAATGAGGAATAGTTAAAGAGGTCTAAGGAAAGTAAAGCTACTTTCATTAAGCCCTTATTCTTAGACCACTTTCGAATTGTTATAAAAGGAATGTTCAACCTGAGGAGCACAAGATATTCCATTTGGGTTTAATAATTTTTTGGAAGATGATGAAGGGCTTGAAGGAGCTATATAAAGAGAATTATTTAAGCCTATATTAAGATATAAAGCCTAATTTATGTCAAAAAGCTTAAGAATATCAAAGAGAAACTTAAAATTTTAGATGCTAAAAGAGATGTGTGATCTTATATAAAAGTCTCAATTACAAAAGCAGCATTGTAGACAATCCAAGAGGAAGTATACAAGGATATAAAGGACCCCTACTAGCTAAATGAGAAGAAAAAATGCTCCTAAATCATACTCAAAGGCAATTGGAAATTACAATTCTATGCTCAAACAAAAGTCCAGTTACTTATGGCTTAAGGAAGGGATAAAAATGTTAGCCTTCCCATAAGGTTGTCATGGACAAGAAGAAGACAAATAGAATTATCTCCTTAAAGGTGAGGAATAGTAAGGTTTTTAATTTGCAAGAGGAGCTTAAAAGTGAAGATTATGCCTTCTTTAAGAATTTTTTGGGAACAACTGCTCAAAATAGGTCCACAGGTAAGATTATGAAATCCTTCATATTGAATCAATTCACTATGGAAGAAAGGAAATTTATGAGTAGCTATATCCATGCTATATAAGTGGAAAGAGTGATTTTTAAGATGAATCATGAAAAGACCCTAAGTTTAGACAGTTTTAATGGATGTGTTTACTAAAAAGGCATAACATTAGATAAAGAATCTAATTACTAAGGCAATAGTGAAGTTCTTTGAAAATGGGAGGATGCTCAAGGAGATCAATAAGACATTTGTTACATAGCATAAGACAATGATTCAAGGGGGTGAATTAAGTTATAGAACTTAGAAATTCTTCTCATAATTGTAAACTCAAATTGTAAGAGCATGTTTCTTTAGCTGCGTCTTTGTCAGTTGTTTAGTGTGTATCTTTGCTTGTTTTTTGATATGTGAAAATAAAGTGATAAAGAACACTAAACCAATTGACACAAGATTTTTACATGGAAACCTCTTGTGGCTTAGACAATAGTAAAACCACACCCTTTGAGATTTTTAACTCAAAAGCTTTATTAAGCAAATAGCTAATAAAAACATAGTACATGCAAAACCACTATTATATCCCAAACCTACACAACTTGCTGTTACCCCAGGTAAAAACAAGTCCCGCAACCTTCCCAAAAGTTGATATTAAATAAGCAAATGCTTATCAAAATTTACTTCAAGCATGATTCTATAAATAAATAAAGAAGGTACAACATGTCTTATGATTAATCAGTTTAAGTGACCATTATTGTAGAAAAAGAAACATCTAAGTTGGCTTATATGCATGAATGCTTGCTTAAGCTCAGTAATAATTTCATATAACCTTTCCTTTTCCAAAAAATGATCTTTATAGACAAAATTAGAGTTCTTCAAGGCCATGAAAACTTTTACAATTATTACAAAAATATTTTCCAAAAAATAGATCCTCCTAAGCACCTTAGTAATAATATATTTGCATTTTGGAAATGCCATAAATTTGTCCCATCTAACATCCCATCTATTTGAATAGTTGTACTTAGAGTAAAGTGTATTCCCAAAATCAAAAGATCACATTTTCCAAAAACGTAAAGTTTGATTCTCAATCAGGAAATAAATAAAAGTCCTTTTTAAACAAAATCTTATTGAAATCTGTTGGGAAAATAAGGAGTTTTTAGCTAGTAGTATAATATCTTTCTAAGGATGATAGTAAGGCTTTCTAGGAAAAAATATTTTGTGCAAAATTTGTTTCATTACCATAGAGCATTGTTCAACATGTTCCTTCATATGTTTCATTGTGTGTTTCTTAGAGGAATAACAATATGGATAAGATCTTGTTTCCTTTATTATTTCTTATTGTGTTCCAAGGTCACTTAACAAGAGATACCCTTATCATAAAGATCAGTCTAAGAAAAATTTGAATATAAAAAGAAAATTTGATCATTTTCATCTCCAAGCTTAGCTAAGATTACCAATCCATTCATTCATAATATATTCATCTTCAAATGATCACTAAGCTAGTTTCAAAATAGTCATACTTATCACACATAGGAAAAGTTAAGGAAATTTGGTGTTATCATCAAAATATCCAATGGGTTTAATAACATTTATTTGTCTCATCCCAGAAACTCTCAACCTAAGTACCTTTAATGAATTAAGACTTATCTTTTCTTGTAGTTTCTTTAACAAAATCATATCCAAAATTCTAGCATCTAGGCTATAAAAAGCTATCAAGGCTTGAATTATTATAATATAGGGTGCATTCCTTGAGAGAACATTATTAGGGAATAATTAGCTACTATCTCTAGAACTCGTCAGAGGATATAATAGAGCAAATTCTACAAATAATTGCATAATAAAAATGGATTTTCAAAAGGCATATGATTCAATAAGCTAGGAGTTCATTCTCAACATGCTGGAAGTGTTTAAGTTCTTAACATATTCAAGAAATGGATCCAATCATGCATAATAACTACATCTTCCACTGTACTTATAAATTGAGAACCAATAAAGGAATTTAAGAGGGAGAAGAGGAATAAGACAAAGAGACCCCATGTCCTCATACTTATCAACTCTATGCATGGAAGCCTTGACAAGATTGATAAAGCATAACATTTTCTATGATCATAAATTTAGATTTCATAATATGTGTAAGAAGCTTGATCTTTTTTACCTTTCTTTTGTTAAGATATCTTTTTGTCTTCTAAGGATTATGAAAATTCTATCTCTAACCTTAAGATATCCCTCTATACATTCAAGCATCTATCTGAATTGAGGTTAAACATTCGTAAAAGCTATGTGTATCTTTCTAATAATGCCTCATAATATATAGATTGGTTTTCGTCAATCACTGGTATATATGTTAAATATTCCCCATTCATGTATCTTAGATTACCAATATCTATAAAGAAACTAAAATTCAAGAACTTTATACCCTTTTTAGAGAAAGTTCAAAGACGACTAGACAGGTGATGTAATAAGTGATTATCTTGTTCTAGTATAGTTTATATAATAAAAGCATAGTAAGTTCTCTCAATGTGCATTGTTCATTTCATGTGTTCCTATCTAATGAATTATCAAAAGTAAAGGAAACTATATTTAGAAGGTTCCTCTATATGAGTAAACAGATCAAGAGTTATGATGCAAAGTGGCTTAGGTTTAAATCTATAGACCAAGGGAAGAGTGGGTTTAGGTATAACTCCTTTAAATCCTAGCAATAGGTGTTCATGGCTAAGTGATTATGGAGATTGATTGAGTGTAAGGAATCTTTAGTTTATATGGGTTCATATATACTTCTTGAGGGATAAAAGTATGTAGGAGATCAAACATAGGCCTTTATTTTAATGGTTTATATCCTAACTTCTCAATATGAGGAATAAGTTTGCAGATAGTTTTAAATGTTTAGTAGGAAATTGGGAGACTACTTCTCCATTCCTTGACAACTAGAGGATAATAAAGTTGTTACATAATACTCAGGATATGACCATACTTATAAAAAGGTACCATATTAACTCAAGAGTTGAAATATAGATGGAAGAAAGCAATGAAGTAACAACTTTATGGAACTTAAATATATTTTACCAATACATGAATTGATCATGAAGAATCTAGACCAGTATGTCTAGAAGGAAAATCATTTAAGTAAATTTATAAATAGATCATTCAAAGAGGTACTTAAAATGAGGGTCTAAAAAATATAACAGTCTGGGTTAACTTGGAATAAAAATTAGCTTCCCAAAGTTACAAACCTAATATGTTTGGTTGTTAAGAACAAACTTGACACTATGGATAAGATAAAATTCCTATTTGTGTAAAAATGAATATGAATCTCTAGTTCACTTATTCTTTAACTGTATTTTCTCTCAGATTATATGGAGAAAAATACTTGAGTATTGTTAACTTGACAAGAATTAAATAATGTGTCTTGATTTTATAGACTGGTTATACTCTTTGAGAAAAACATCAAAAGAGGACATGGTAGTGTATTTATTAGCTTTTGGGTTCAATGTGTACAAAATATGGAAAGAGGGGAATAATAAAAGTTTTAGATGGATAGAAAAGGACACTAAACAGGTGTTACCTAAATTGGAGCAATGGATAAAAGAAAACAATCATAAGCAAGTTTCTTTTAGGTTATAATTCGAGAGTTACAAAAGCTTGGAGGATAAGTTCAAGCATTAGTTAGCCTTAAAAAGAACAAGAAAAAGAAGCCTTGAAGGGGTAGCTATTGGCAATATATATCTAGCTTAATATATAATCTTTATATCACCTAGAATTCATCCCTATCTATTCTCATATCATAGAAAGGCTGAAAGTAGGCAAAAAATACCTAAGCCAGATCATATTATAAATCTCATAAACTTTGGATCATACATGTATATATAAGATTTGGGTAAAAATAAGCGTTAGATGCTTTACGAGGAAAGAAAGAACACAGAAAACTTACAAGAGGAGATTGTCAGAAGGAGTAGACAACAACTCTGCAATGAAGAAGTAAGGAAATGCAATATTGAAGCTAGTAGATCATAACAAATCAGTGGCAATAGCTGTTGAAGAAACCAAATTTAAACATATCCTCTAACACATAGATAGAGAGATGATGAAATATGCAGCAGGGACTCTTATAAAGGAAAGTGTATTATAGTATAAAGGAAACATATAGAAGATTAGTTTAACTCTGATATGCAACACATAAACTTGAAGATGGACACGCAGCCATTAAATGGCTAATCAACCAAAAGAAGTGGTCATACCCAAGCCTCAGTCATTAACTAAATATTACATAACATGATGGATGAATTGGATCATTCTAGTGTTATTAATATGTTGTTATATACCTAGTATGGTAAATAAGTATTTTTTAGTAATATATTTATTTAATTTCTCTAGAAAATAAAAAAATATACTTAATTTAACAATGGATAAAATATCTAACTAATTATTTACATAAAACATTGAATTTATTAAAGAAAAATAAAAAGGGATAATAGTTAACAAAGTTAATTATATACTAAATTAAAAAAAATTTCAAATCTTGACTAAATAACTTTATGAAAATTAACATAAAATTTTGTTATTTTATAAACATAAATAATTATTATTTAAAATATGTAAATATAAAAATATTTCTCATTACAGCTCTGCAACTTTTTCTACTTTATAATTTTTATTTAGTGTTTTCCAATGTCTCTGCCTCCATGTTTGTATTAGTTGTATAAGTTAAAATGTTGTGATACATCCTAGTACAATGATTTGGTCTGATATAACATAGTTTTGTGCCATTATTGGTCGATATAGTACGAAAAATATAACTATGATAATATTTAAACAATACAATGAAAGTGTAAGTGATACTTCTCAACGTATGTGAATTGAAATAAAATCGAGTTACATATCTCAAAACTTGTGTGGTTCCATTAGGAAACTCGAAAAATAAATTTATTTTATGATTGACAATCCTAGGAGGCTATTGATCAAAGATAGAATAATTGGTTCCACCTCCTCTATAGATAATACTTTATGTAGCCCTTTTTTTAGTTATAAGTAGATAAGATATTTACGTAGGAGACTTCTTAATCTATTCCTTTTAACCTGCTCAACCTCAACTTGAAAGGAGAACATAGTGGACATTACAAAAAAGATGAAGTGACTACAAACAACAACCCTTACTCAAGCTCTTGTTTATAAGACTAGTGTGTGAATTTTGCAAGAAAAAGAATCTACGATTATTTCAGCATCACACCAAACAGTAAAATTTACTTGACTAAGAGATTATTTACTAGAAAAGAATGCATATTATGTTGTTGTATCATTAAAGGCTAGATGATTAGGCAGATTAGCAAGTTCATTATGGACATTCTCAAGAGGAATTAATTGTAGTACTAATGGTATGAGTTAATGCGTTAAATTATCTAAACTCCTTTGTTTTCTTTGTACCAATTATACGACATTTTAATTATCAACACAATTTAATTAATTTCTCAAAAAATATTTATCCCTTATAAATATTAGTAAAAGGACAAGTTGAATTTATCCCTTTTATAAAATATTTATAATTATTTTGTAAGGTTCATTAGACTTCAAAATTATCTTTTGTTCTTATTAAGTTTTGATGATGTTACATTAGGATTATAACATAACATTCATACTTTGAATGTTATATAAAAATACTAAGTAATTGAAAAGGTTTTTATTAGAAGAATCCTTTAAAATACTTAGAGAAAAATAAGAAAAATCACAAAAGAATAATATCTCAAATATTGAAAAGCTACTTTTTGGTAGTTATATGCATGAATTTTTAATATATTATGAACTCATCAATATTAGGGTATTTATAACACGATTTGTATTATTTGGAACTTAACATTAATTTCTTACTAGCTTAAATGAACATTTTTGTTAGGTTAGCCATGGTTGCATGCATCACATACATATGGATGCAGTGGAAGTGTCAAAATTAAGATTTCGACACCATGACAACCCCAAATCCACAAGATCAAATATGCATGCATAGATATGTATAAAAGAACCTGAAATGTAAACCTTTTACCTTGTGTATCTTCTCCTTTCTTGATTGTTCTCCTTGTTCAAGTTATTGCAAATACCAAACCCTTCCTTGATCATCCAAGAACATGCAAAAAAAGAAGATGAAACAATGTATAAGAGTTTTTGAACACCAAACTTGATGGATTCAAGTAGATGTTCAATATGGGAGATAGATCAAGATTATCTTGCATGCATGTAAGATTTATACAATAATTTCATAAATTTGCATGAAGATAACTCAAGAACACTTCTCACTCTCTCTAGAACTCTTTTAAAACCCTTTTTATCAATTGAGTGTGTAAGAAGTGAAGGAAACTAGTGCACATAAGTGAAGAACTCACTTATATGTCACTTCGTAGCTTCTTTCATGATCATGGCCTTACTGGCCAAGATCGTGGCATGCCTCGCCTTAGACCATGATCATGGCCTGCTTAAAATATGCCATACACATTTGTTTTTCATCCGATCCTTTATTCATGTGACCCTTAGGTTCCCAGCTATTTTAGGCACTTGAATTAATTCTTAATTCAAACACATCATGAAGGGTTTCATGATGCCTATTTGCTGGAATATAAGTGGATTAACACACAAACTATTTGATAGTTAATTATCCAACTTATGAACCTTTCTATAGACAATTACCATGTAATTTGTCCTTTCACCATACTATACCCCACTTGGTTTGGAGCATGGGCTATGTGTCAACTCCCACTAGACTGACTATGTCACATCTAGTCCTAGTGATGTTAGTTCTTATCCTGGGATCTCATTACTCTATGTGTCATTGAAGACTCTCTTTGTGAAACATAACTACTATAAATAGAGACTCCCGAGTAATGACCCCGACAAGAGGCCGTGAGTATCATCTCCTTCTATCAAGAGTGGTGAATCCTTTATTGGCTACCTAATTACCCTCGAATATAAATAACTGTATCCAATCACCACCCTAAGAGCAACCTCATCTTAAGGTAACAAGGAATGATGTCAAAACACAGGATTTATATCCAAGATATTCTTGAGTACCTCAAGTCTAAAGATATTTGAGCCATTGCTATGATGAGATTAATCGTTGACATTCGATAGATCATTTATATTATAATCTCATAGCGGGTCATTCGATGTACGTACTACCTTTAGTAAGCATCCACATATTAACTCTAAACATCTTATGCTTAAAGTTTATGAGATCCACTGCTTGATCAAATCAAGGAGTATAATATATACTAGTCTTTTTGGATTAATAATGTCCTGTCTTATTAATCCTATGGCTAGGGATTATTTAGATACTAACATAGTTACAAATGATAGGAATCTCATTATCACGATCTCGTCATGATTTCCTTTATGCTATGTTTTGTATCATGGACTTCATTAATTTGATTTAAGATCAATATCATTTCATATAAATGAATATCAAATCAATGAAAAATTCCTTTTTCTTTATTAATCAAAATAAAGTTTGTACAAAAGTGCTAAAGGTGATTTCCTTTATAGTGCTACTCTAACAATCTCCCACTTGCACTAAAGCCAATCTCCTTTGTATCTAATACCATAGGCGAGTACACAAGAATCAAATTTTTCTTGAGGAAGTGGCTTAGTCAAAGGATCAGTGATGTTCTGATCTGTGGGCACTCTCTTTATCTTGACATCACCTCTATCAATTATCTCCCTGATTAGGTGATATCTCCTGAGTACGTGTTTGGACCTCTAATGAGACCTTAGTTCCTTGGCTTAAGCAATAGCCACATTGTTGTCACAGTAGAACAATATTGGGTCTACTATGCTAAGAACCACTTCGATTTCCATGACGAGCTTCTTGATCCAAACAACTTCTTTTACCACTTCTGTAGCTGCAATGTACTCTGACTCGGTCATTGAATCTGCAATCATCTTTTGTTTGGAACTCATCCAACTGACTGCTCCACCATTCAGTGTGAAAACATAACTTGACTGGGATTTGGAGTCATCCTGGTCAGATTGAAAATTGGTATCTGTATGCCTGCTAACTATGAGATCTCCATTTCCATATATCAAGAATACATCCTTAGTCCTTCTCAAGTACTTTAGGATGTTCTTGATAACCACCCAGTGACCCTCACCAGGATTCGATTGATATCTGCTTGTACCACTTAGAGCATAAGATATATCGGGTCTTGTACATAACATAGCATACATGATTGATGCTACTCTCGAAGCATATGAAATCATACTTATGCGAGTCCTCTCATCATGTGTCTTGGGACACATAGATTTTGGGAGTTTTATCCTATGAATTATAGGAAGAAACCCTCTCTCGAACTACTCCATGCTAAACCTATTTAGCACTTTGTCTATGTATGTTGATTGTGAAAGACCTAACAACTTTCTTGATCTATCTCTATAGATTTTTATTCCTAATATATAAGTTACTTCTCAAAGGTCTTTCATGGAAAAATTTTGGGACAACCAAAATTTTGGCTGATTGAAAACTTGAGATATCATTTCCTATTAGTAATATGTCATCCACATATAACATAAGGAATATGATAGCACTCCCACTAACCTTCTTGTATACACAAGGTTCATCAGGATTTTGAGAGAAACTAAACTCTT
>JAOTAY010000006.1:24974417-24984582 GCA_025629805.1 Erythroxylum baracoense | reverse complement strand
GGAAGTTCATGAACAGTAACACAGAGGAAGTTCATGAACAGTAACACAGAGGAAGTTCATGAACAGTAACACAGAAGGAATTCATGACCAGTAACACAGATGAAATTCATGAACAGTAACACAGAGGAAGTTCATGACCAGTAACACAGAGGAAGTTCGTGAACAGTAACACAGAGGAAGTTCATGAACAATAACACAGACGAAGCCCATGAACAGTAACACAGAGGAAGTTTCAGCCACTTAGGCAGAAAGCAGACGATTGCAAGAAGCAAATGAAGCAATACACAGACAAAGCAAAAGACAGACGAAGCAAAAGATAGAGGAAACCAAAACACAGACGAAACAATACAGAGGAAGATGACGTCACCCAGAGGAAGCTGACGTCATCATAGAGGATACGTCTTTACAAACGATACAGAAAATAGGAGAAGCAGAACATATCACCTTTCGTGCCTATAAGAATTTTATACATCATTTTCATTGCTATTATACCTCCAAGCATGAAAACATCATCTATATTGCTCCCTTTTTAACCCCAGAACACCAAACAACTCAAAAAGCAAAAACTCACATAAAGACCAAAATCACATACTACTATTTATGCTTACATTTTTCTTTCTTCTGTATTTGCTTTTCAATTTACCCAACATCCAAAAACCTCATATCTATTCTCTACACTGTGAACCCTCTCATGCATATATATATATATCCAATATGCACATACTCATTTATACAGTGGAAACAACAGTACAATCATTTACTTGCTTCATAAGTACTCTAACACTGAAATGGAAGTCAATACCACAAAAGGCTGCTAAATCTCTATTGGGTGATGAAGGTCAGGGAAGAGAATTACAATGTGGAGTGTTTCAGTGAAGAATGAAAACTATGGTAGATTCTTCCTAACTTAAACAATATAATACGTGGGTCCATTCTATGTCCCTCACGTGTACTATTTATCTTCATTGACTCACCATTTGCCATAATCACAATTTGTCATACATAATTCCATTTACCTGGAACTGCCAATGAAAGCATGTACAATCGTATGAATATGCCAAAACAATATGTAAGTCACAAATAACTTATGTCTAACGTGAATCTATCTTAAGTCACATAAATGTCTCATAAATAACTGTTCTAGTCATATAGGTAACAGGATGTTACAATTCTTCCATCAATTTACTGCCCATCCAAACACCATTATAATGATCATTCTACCTCAAAACATCTCTATAACAATTTATAAATTATTACTCATCATAACACAACAACAAGCCATGAATATATTCATTTCTTCATCAGCAATTCTACACTCATCATATACCATTTTCACGAAATCAATCCATCTCAAACTATCTTCAAAATTTTTCTCTTAAATCAACCCATAAAGATCATTAATATACTTACTTGTTTTAGCTCCAAATTTTCTTCAAGTCATGTAAAACCTAGCTCCAAAGCAGTACACGATCATCATCTTTCAAGAAGGAGAAATTAGGTTTTCTTTGTAACAAGATGAAGAGGTAACAAGAATCTTAAAGAAAAAAAGTGTAGGAGTTAGGAAAAAATCAACGCGATGAGAGTTGGTGAGAAGATCGTAGATGGAGAAAAAAAATGAAGTAGAGAGCATATGGAAAAAATGAAAGACAATGGAAAGATGATCTTTCAATTCTGAGTTTTGTATGGATTTAAAAAGCAAGATTAAAAAGCTTGGTAAGTGTCATGACAAGTGTCATAACACTTACCACTTAATTAACAATGCTAACAATGCCAATGTCTGCTAATTTTTTTGTACCCAATACCACTTATTCTTTAGTCCATTTATCTCCAATTTCTAATTCAATTATCTCCCAATTTTTAATGTCAATTCTCAATAAATCCTAATGTCACTTATCAATAATTTCTAGTGTCATTTGACACTTAGTTCTACTACCATTAATCAATTTCTCCTGTCACTTGGCATTTTTCCGGTCCAAAAATACCCTAAATCTCGTAAATTTCTTAAATTTTACCAAAAATTCTAAATCAATAATTATACTCACCACTTCAAAAATCAAGACTTAAAACTCACTATTCACATCATATTACATCGTAATCTTTATGTCCAGGAATATGTCAAATGAGTGCATGAATAGTCATTGTAATATGTGCAAACACCAATAATCATGTGTGTGTATGCTTATGCTAGTGATATGCATATAATTGTAATGCATTTCCTAGTTTCTCAATGAGCTTTTTCATATATAGAAATCTAGGGTTCTAACCCTTAGTATGGGAAAACGGGATATTATAATTCTCCCCCTGAAGAAATGTCATCCTTAAAATTCTTACCTGATTGTTCAAAAAGGTAAGGATATTGTTTCCTCATGTGCTTCTGTTGGCCCCGAGTCTCGGTCCTTATTTCGCGGCTACAAGGTGCCAAAATTGGGGGTATATATATATATGTATATAATTAACATCAAGATTAAAAAAAATAAATTTCTTGGTAAGAGTAAAACAAATACATAAACATATAAATTAAAAACAAACAAATAAAATAAAAGAAATTTATCACAACCGTACATAATAAAAAGTCACGGTCATGAGGACCCAGCGTTGTGCATGACCACAAATTTCCAGCATAAATGGAATTTGCACGATCGTGTTTGTGCATGATCATGCAAATCGATGAACAGGGCAATTTTGCACTCCTACTTCAAATCTTCATAACTTTTAATCCCGAAGTCCAAAAAATATGAACTTTATGTTGTTAGAAAGGTAAAAGAAAGATCTACAACTTTGTCTAATTCTACCTAGATCAATACAGTTTATTAATTGAAGTTTCAGAACACATTTTCATTACCTTATTCTCTTATTGTCTCATCTGTCAATATATATATAACTATGCAATTTCCAAAAGACCCAATTCTAACAATCAAAACCATACATACAAAACTCCCAAAAACAATTTACTTCAGAAAAATTTATCTAAGGCCTTCAAACATCTAACAATTTTATTCCCAACCGAAAAATAGCAATTTTAACAAAAAAGGGATTTGAACATGAACAGAAGAAATTCTGCAATTCTCACTATCATTTCTCTAATAATCAGAGATTGTACATAACTTCCTATTACATATTGAGAGACAAACCAGTAGTATAATCCAAAAATACAACATGAATGCTTATGCTTGACATGTTTCTAAAGCTACCAAAAATGATCCAAACTAACTTAATTACAAATGAAATATAAATTCTTGGAATCAATCGAAGTTTTGCAAAGTTCAATGCCGATCTGCTATTTCTTGCACCTGAGAAGTGGAAAATAGTAGGGTGAGTTAGGAAGCTCAGTGGCTAATATGGTTATAGCAATCGGTGATAAGCCACACACACACACAATAAAGCATATTTATACATATATATATATTGCATTCTAGTCTTAGCAAATTACATTATCCACATTTCTAACTCTGAGAATTTACATAGTCAAAAACATGTTATCACACAAATCAAATCATATATTCATTTAATCACCAAAACATAACACTCAATTATGCTCTATGCTCAATAAATCAAGATGCAATGCACAAATAATATGGCTCAAGAGAATCCCATAAAATAGAATGGCAGAATCAAAGTTTACACTATGAACATAATGAGTCCATTTTTCGAAGCTCATATGCCACAAGCGGACAGCCGAGAGAAGGCTTTAAGTTAACTTGCATGTGACAAACAGAATGGTATCTATCTCTCTTGCCCACACAAGCAAATATTTCCAATGCTTAAATATTTCATATCATAATCATACTTTCATACTTCTTAAATTTTCTGTTTTTCATCAATATAAAAGCAGCAGAATTCTTGCAAAACAAATATGTTATAAATTCACAGAACATTTTTCCCACATTCACAATGAATAAAAGAAAGCATTTAAATACATATACAAGCAAATAATTCAGCTTATCATCATAACAACTATAAGCATATAAGCATATTACCCACCTCTTTACTTATAACTCCAAGATCAAGTTGGTTCTTCCTCTTGCTCTTGCTTTCGAAGTTCTTAGTTCCCTTCAAACATATATACTTTTATTCAATCATCATACATGAATAGAAATTACATAAGCTTTAAATATCCCAAAATGAGCTTAGATTTAATCTACTCTTGGTTTATCTAACTAGAAGAACTATGATCTAGTTAAAAGTTCATAAAAATCTAAGAACATAATTCTCTTAGTTCTCTTTTCTCTCTTTATTTTTAAAACGCAAAAACCTATTTTCTCTACTTTCTTCTTCTATCAAAACAAGAAAAGAAGATAGAGAGTTACCTAAAACTCCGTTGAACCTTCTTCTTCTACTTCTTGTCTCCTTTTTCTTTTTTTCCTTCTTTTTTTCTTTTTTGGTTCGTTTTTCTGCTTCTCTTCTTTTTACTTCTTCCTATGTTTTTTCTTCTCTCTTTTTCTTATTTACATGACTCTCATTTTTTTCTAACCTCTCCAACATGTCTCTCCCTTACACGACTCTCTTCCTCTTTCTTTAGTTTCTTCTAGGTTTTTCTATGATTTCTCTATTTCTTTCTTTCTTACACGAACACGTCTCTTTCTTTCTTATTCTTTTTTTTTCCAACACTTCACTCAGGCATTTGTTCTTCTCTTATTAATCTAAAAACAACTATAATCTTCCAAACTTACCCTTCCATATTTACTCTAATACCTTCTAACTCTTTAACTTAATTCTAACACTTCCATTTAATCCATGCAACCATATGTAATAAAAAATATTCATAAATAAACTCTATAAATTTCTAATTCAAGAATTCTAATTTTTACTCATAACTAAATGCCAACAAATTCTCATTTGATAATTTTAACTTTCAAGAAAAGTTTGGGGTCCAACAGCTCCTTCGGTTCCCATGTAACCTTTTCACTTGATTGATTCTTCCATAGGACTTTCACTAATGGAATTACCTAGTTTCTTAATTGTTTCCTCTAATAACCCACTATCTTAACTGGTTCCTCAACATAACTCAGATTATTTGCAATTTCAATCTTTTGAGTCGGTAATACATGTGTCAAATCAGACCAATATCTTCTGAATATGCTCATATGGAACACGTTGTGTATCTGAGAATCTCAATCGGTAAGGCTAACTTGTATGCCAATGGTCCAATCCTCTCAATGACCTCATAAGGACCAATATATCTAGGGCTGAGCTTGCCCTTTTTACTGAACCTCAGTACTCCTTGCCAAGGCGATACTCTCACGAACACTTTGTCTCCTACTTGATACTCCATATCCCTCCAGTGCTGATCCACATAACTCTTTTGTCTATCTTGAGCTTCTTTAATTCGACTACATATTAGTTTCATTTTTTCCGTATTATCTTATATCAGTTCTGGGCCTTCAACAATCCTTAGACCCTTTTCATCCTAATACAGAGATGAGTGACATGTTATGCCATATAACGCCTCATACGAAGGAGCCATTCCGATAATATGATGATAATGATTATTATAAGCAAACTCAATAAGAGCTATATACTAATCCCATGCTCCTTGAAACTCTAATACACATGCTCTGAGCATATCCTCAATAGTTTTAATTGTCCTCTCACTCTGCTCTCACTCTGTTCATCTATTTGAGGATGAAATGCAATATTGAGGTTTAACTTTGTACTTATAATTAATTGTAAGCTTCTCCAAAATCTCGAAGTATACCTGGGGTTTCGACCAGATACAATAGACACTGGAACCCTATGTAACCTCACTACTTCATTCACATACCTCTGGGCTAACTGATCCAGGGAATTAGTCTCTCTCACGGTATAAACTGGGTCGACTTTGTTAATCGCTCCACTATAACCTATATAGCATCATGTTGCCTCAGAGTTTTTAGCAACCCCCTAATAAAGTCTATAGAAATTCATTCCTATTTTCACTCCGAAATCGGTAATGATTGTAACTTACCAACCGGAGCCTGATGCTTAGCCTTAATTTGCTAGCAAGTTAAACACTTAGCCACATAGTCAACCATTTGCTTCTTCATTCTTGGCCAACAGAAATGCTGCTGTAGTGTGTTATACATCTTGGTGGTATCAAGATGCATAGCATAGGCTACTATATGTGCTTCCTCTAGAATCTCTTTCCTTAAATTATCCACATTAGGTACACATAATCTCTGCCTCATCCATAGTGTCTCATTTCTTAATTCAAATTCAGAATTCGGATTCACTTTCAACTTCCTAAAAAGCTTTACAATTTCCAGATCTTTGCTCTAAATTTTTCTAATTCTGTCTTACAACATTGGTCTCAGCTCCAATGTAGCTATCAGTGTCTCATTCTACTCTAGATTCAACTCAACATTCAATGCTCTTAATTGAACTAGGCTCGATAACCTTGATAATATGCTACACTACTATTCAATTTTCTACTCAAAGTATCAGCTATTACATTAGCTTTTCCCAGATGATACTCAATCGTGCAGTTATAGTCTTTCAGTAATTTTATCCATCTCTTTTGTCTCATATTCAACTCTTTTTAACTCAGCAGACACTTCAAACTCTTATGATCATAATATATCTGGAATGTCTCCCCATATAGATAGCGTCTCCATTTGGATGCTTATAACAATTCAAAGTTGTATAAGGAGCGTGTGAAGGAGTGGCATGATAAGAAGATCCTCCACCGAGACTTTAAGGTAGGCGACTAGGTATTGATCTACAACTCTTGTCTTCGTCTTTTTCCAGGGAAGCTTAAGTCAATGTGGTATGGTCCATTCACTGTGATCCAAGTCCTTCCTTTTGGGGTCCTTGAGGTAAAATGAGAAAATGAAAATTCGTTCAAGGTAAATGGACAACGAGTTAAATTGTATATGCCCAGGTTTGTGGATAATTCTGAGGAGCGATTGTGTCTTCATAACACTTCACCTTTTTGATCGTAGTGCATACCTTCTAGTAGGACTGTAGTTCTCTTTCTTTTCTTTTCTTGTTGTTTCATTTTCATTTCTTTGAGTTTTTTTTAGTTTTCTTTAGGTTTGCGTGGTTGGTGACAAAGAGTTCTTGGCCTATTCTTTTTCAGGGAAGTTTCTTCTTCCTCTTTCCCCTCTTTGTGTTTGATTGTTGATTACTTGAACATTAGAGACAATGTTCATATTAAGTGTGGGGGGGATTGAGATTATGTTCATGCTGATGTTTATAATATTGATGTGGATGTTGAGAGATACACACTTGAATTGGTTGCGACTCTTTTGGTAGCTAACTTGGGTTCCATTTGTGATAAATTTGACCATACTATTCTGTCAAAGTAGTTGGATGGAGAATTGAGTTGTATGCGTGAACTTGGAATAGGCAGCTTGAGAGGATAGTGAACTATGTGGATTGATTAAAGTAGTCAATTGCGTGAACTTAGTCTATAACTGATGCTGAGTGATGAAGCAATGTATGGAGTTTTGATGGGCTTTCATTTAAACACATGTGAGGTCTTGAGCTATATGACTGCATCTCATAGTCATTTATTTTCTTTGTTATATATGAGGCTTCCCTATGTGGATTACCTTTAGAACTTGCTCTGAACCTGTTGGATACTACTAGTTACATGGGTTATGGACATGATAAAGGCCTTCTTTGTTTTTAACCTTTAGTTTAAATAACCTACCAAATCATTTTTCCCTTGTTACCCCTTTTGAGCCTTTGACTTTGTTGTTTTCGTATTAATTACATCGCATTGAAACCTGAAAACTTTTTAGCTTGCCCTTTCACAAGTTGAATGAAGTACTAAGTATTTGATATCCTTGACTTAGGGACTTTTGTGTTATAAGTTATTATGAGATGTTTTAGAGATACATCTATTCAATTGTTGTTGATTTGTGCTACTACTATCTTCTTTTATGTTTATCTTTACCAAAAAAATAATAAAAAATAATAAAAAGAAAAAAAGAAGAAAAAAAGAAAAAAAGATCAAAATAGTAGCATTTGATAATGATGAGTAGTTGTAGTCCTGTATTTCTGTCTGCACATTTCAAAAGTTCTTTTTGATTGTCTCACGTCATTTAGTACTTTATGAATGCTTGTGAGTCGCCTTTGTCCTTTTTACCTCACCTTAACCTAAGCCCCATTGCAACCCTTAGTAAAATCCCTTTCGATCCATGATGGCATGTACTCTTTGTAGTGGAAAAATAGGTGAATTTGCAAGCTTATGGTAGTGTAATTTCTTAGAGGAAGCTTTGAGCGAAACACAACCTTATACACATGAGTGACATGAGTGAATATCGTGAGGAAGGCCCATTTTAATTTTGTGCTTGCTTTTGATCAAAGAAATCTACCTTTGATTTTGTTTATGTGTATTGATGAAAATATTAAAATACGTGTTATAGCTTGATACTCGAGTTTGCCAAATTTTAAGGGATTGTAAACACTTGATTTTCGTTGAAAATGAAATGACAGAATATGTTAGTT
Organism: Erythroxylum baracoense; assembly: GCA_025629805.1. Taxonomy (NCBI): domain Eukaryota; kingdom Viridiplantae; phylum Streptophyta; class Magnoliopsida; order Malpighiales; family Erythroxylaceae; genus Erythroxylum; species Erythroxylum baracoense. Next base: position 24,976,152 of record JAOTAY010000006.1, on the reverse strand, counting down.
ATAACCTAAGTAAGTTGCTTAAGGACAAGCAACAATTCAAGTGTGGGGGTGTTGATAATGGGCATTATATATTAATTTTAAATACATAAATTGCTAAACTCTTGTCCATTTAATGTTTAAAATGCACTAATTAAAATTCAATTTTTTTAATTTTAGGCACATATTGGATTAAGGAATGTTTAAAAGCATCGAGCAAGAAAAGCTCTACATTAACGTGTGCATGTTTTTGCATTCAAGAATGTGATTTAATAGACAAGCTTGCCAGGACAAAACAACAACGTAGAGAATAAGAGAAGAGAAGCTTGCGGTGGAGAGAACATGGAAAAATGAAAAAACAAAGAAGACTGCGTTGGAGGTGTGTGTGAACAATGGGGGTGGACCAAAAACTACCCATTAAATCATCACATCAATAAATAACACAGAAGGTTGAAAGGCTGGTGGCGTGAAAAGAAAGGGGACATGGTGGCATGCATAAGAGTGGGACCTTGGAAACACCTAGGGAGCTGAAATAAATATTGAGTGGAGAAGAAACAAACGAAGAGGTGGCTGCAGGCATAAGAGAGGGATGAAGAGATGAGTTTGCGTGAGTAAGGGTGGACCAAATACTCTTAGAAAATCATTCAATACATAGAAGACAGAAATTAGGGGCTGTGTTGGAAAAAAAAAGACAAGAAGACTGCATAGACAACAGTGAAAAGTTTGTTAGCATAGAAAGATGAGATGAGAGCTGCGTAATAACAGGGAGTGGCGTGAAAAGAAAATAGTGAAGGCAGCAGGAATGTGCGTGAAAGGAGGAGAACAAAGAGCAGTTGCGTGACAAAGGGGAGTAGCGTGAGTAACGTTGAAAAAAATAATAATAAGAGAGAGCACTGCACCAAATGTGGAGATAATAGAGAGGTAGTAGCATTAGTGGAGAATAGTAATGTGCGTGAGAGAGGGCTAGAGCAGGGTGAAAATAAAAGAAGACATGTTAGTTGGAAAAAACGTTAGTTGGTGAAGCAAAAAAATGCTGAAGCAACATTGACACCTGGGAGGAGTAACGAGAGAGCTCTACTCCATCACTCACTGAACATACAGCACCACGAAACATCACTCACGTTACACCACAAAAAGAAAAACACAATCACTCACGACAACCACTCACACGTTGCAGCTGGTGGATGAAACAACATGGGTGCATGGTAGTGTTGGCAGTGTTGAACGTGAGCTGCTGGTGAAAATAGGAGGCAACTAATTAGCTACGTTGAGGTGGAAGAAACCAAGACGATAGCTGGGGAGTTGTGGCAAGAGGAGAAGAAGGTAGCTGTTGGCTTAGAAAAAAATGACAAGCACGTTAGCTAAAAGAAAATAACGTTGGCTGGTGGAGAGCAAGATGCAAACAACTGGTGGAGTTAAAGAAGCAGGTGGTTTCCTTGATTAACATGGCAGCTGGTGAGACACCAAAACAAAGCAGGAGGTGGCAAGTGGACAACACAAGCAGCTGGGCAAAAAGGGACAACAACGAAAGCAGCGGCTGATGGACATTAAATGAAGTAACGCAGTAGTGGAGGCGATATAGAGAAGAGATAAAACACCGTTGGCCAAGCAGTTACAGTAGAGAAAAGAAGGGGTGTTTTTAATTTTAAATTCATTATTTATTTTAATTGTGTGGATTTAATTAATGCAACATATATTATGACCATGATTTATGTTACATTGATGAATATGTGTGAGTAAGTTTTTCTTTTCGGTTAAG
>JAOTAY010000006.1:24957584-24971127 GCA_025629805.1 Erythroxylum baracoense | reverse complement strand
TCTATCTTCTATGTGATGACGTGTCCTCTGTGTTCTGACGTCATCACAGACGATACTTCTATACTCTACCCATCCTTCCCTCTGTGTTCTGACGTCAGCACAGAGGATACTTATACTCTTCATTCCTCCTTGCCTCTATGTTCTGACGTCATCACAGAGGATACTTCTACTCTTCTAAATTTTTCCCTTGCATCTACCTCATTTATTGAAATCCATCAACCTTCTCAACCGCTCTCATTTACTCAAAACTCAAGTCAGAATCACCCAAACATAATCATTAATCATTTCTCACACCTCAAAATTATGTAATCAACACATGCAACGTGAAACTTAACCGTGATCATAATCAGGCGGAGAATCATACATTTATACGCATATTCTTCATCAACTTACTACACAGATTCAACTAATTCTCCTTAGTTCGAAATCTCTTATCCACTAAAAATACCAAAACACAAGTATCAACTTCTCCACATTTCTCATTTATTAGTTCTAGTCTTCTAATAAAAGTTCGGGGACCAACAAGAATTGTATTAGTTTGTTAATTAACTGTGTTTAAGTGTTTTTATGTGTTAGTATATATCTTTGAGCTTAAAATTATGTTTTTGAGGTACCTTGATGTGTTTGTTAGTGATTCAGGGTCAACATCAAAGAATGAAGAAGTTTTGGAGATACTTGGGCTGAAACAATGGCCCACGATTGTAGCACAATGACAAAAGCACTAGAGCCATCCCACGATCGTGGCCCATATGTCATGATCCTCACAGAAGCCTAAGACACTGCCTTCGATCGTGGCCTGATTGCCAGGATCATAACAAAAGGATTGGATATAGCCCACAATTGTGGCACCTACGTTTGATAGACGCGCAAACAAGTAAAAATGTCAAGTTTCAAATGATTTTTCAAACCTTTTCGACCCCAAAAAATCCTTGGACTGTTAAGTACACAAAAGGTATTTAAAGAACAAGACAAAGGAGATTAGAGAGCTTTTGCATCAGCCTTTATTGAGAAACCCTAGAGAGAGTTCATCGAGAGATTGAGAAGGAGAAGGAGAAGGAGAAAGAGAAATGTGGGGAAGAAGCCTACGTGAAGTACTTCTCGAAATAGGAGGTTTCCTGCTGTTGCTACCGTCATCCATTCCGATCTTATTTCTGGTTTAGTTTCAATTTTAGTATTGTATAGAATTGGGATAGCTATTGATGATAAGATTGTATGAATGTTAAGGATGTCTAAACTCACCTTCAGGTTGTTTTATTTTTATTTAATGAAATTCTATTATTTGTGTTTTTACTAGATTATTGTGATTTAATTTATGCACTTGCATAATTTAGTGATAAACTGAGAGGGCCAATTGAGTGAAAAATCATTAAATTGGGCTAACAAAACTTAGATAATTTAATAGAACAAGAATTAAATCAAAGTGGTAATTTGTGCGAGGAGAAAACTTGTATAAGATTCCCGATAGTTTTTGGACAATTTTAAATATAATTAGGTTTTGGATAGATTGTTAATCGAGAGATTGCAATTCCCATAATCTGATTAGGGTTTATAAATTAGGGTTAATGGTTATAACTCGAGAGAGAGCAATCAACCTTAAGGCCGTCTAGAACTAGTAATCCAGTAATTCATAATCGATTAGGTTGGCATTAAAGATAGATAAAATTCCCCTTTCTCTCAATTAATAGTTCTTTAAGTTGATTCTTGATTAGGTGTTGCAACTGCTGTTTTGTTGATATTTTCATAATTGAATCTTGAAATTGAGTGCGTGATTGAAATAAATTCTTGCTTAAGTTTTGTTCATTTTAAATTGTTGCGAATTGCTTTTGGCCTTCGACTTTAGGATTAGATTACCCTCCTTGTGGGCTCAACACCTTAGGTACTACGCGAACAATCTGTGCGCTTGTAGAATATCTAGGTTAATTATTAAAACTTATGCATATTGGAAAAATGCGATTAGTCATGGGCATCTTGGAAATAATCAGGAAGCCCGGTACTAATGTTAGGCTTTGTTTTATAGATCTTTCGCCTAGTTCAAATGTTCTTTTAGACTCAAATCTAGAAGGCCTTCTGGGTTCAAAGCCAGGAGGACATAGGACTTCACCAGCCATGATCTTGAAACCCATAGTAGCAAATTGGTCCATGGAGGTTCAATATCCGTCAGTAAAAGAAATAGGTTCTGATAGGTAAAATCATCTAGGTATGGTCCCAGAGAGGTATATATTGGAGGCTTGATGGTCTTTAGGTAATGGTTCAGATAGTCTAGAAAGAAGTAAAGATTTCTCAATAGATCTTTATGTTGATTAAGCCAACCTATGATAGTACGCCATTGCTGGAAATGGTTGATAATGTAGATATAACTATAACTAGTAAGATTATAGGGATGATGAATGATAAAAATAGAATTGGCCTTCTGTTCAGAGAAAGGAATAGCATATAACTAATGCTTGTTCAGGATCTGCCCAAGTTGAAGGATTCATTTTTGTAATAGCTAGAATTATTCTAAAAATGTCAATAGATGTTAGTCGACCTTGGTTGCATTTAAAAGTTGCTAATAAACATGCAGTGGTGAAATAAAAATTATGCAAGCATAAAGGGCAGATAAAACCTAGAGATGCCATATGTTGGCTTCAGAAAGAGAATCATAGAGATGGTAGATAATCTGATAGGGAGTGTCGGTATAAAAATAATGACGATGTGGAGAGATATTCAGAGTTATGAGAACAATATGGAGGTAGTGGAATAAGCTTTTTCGGGGAATAAGAATAATGTCATCTAAGGTTTTGGGAGAAGTTTTTGTGATGGGTGGAAAGGACTTGTTAATCTTTGCATATAAAGGATACTCAATGATAAGAAGTTGAAAAGGGATAGTTTTCTTGAGTGAGGGAAAGAGAAATTGAATTGGTTTATAAGGCTAAGAAAGGAAATTTGCAAGAATTTTATGATGACCTTTGATATGTCAAATGGTGAATTTATAGTGAGAAAACCATTCTTTCCATCGAAGCAATTAGCTATCTGGTAGTGTCTTCATTTTAGGCTCGAGAATCTTGGGAAACTCTATATTGTCCATTTCAATTAGAAAGTGTTAAGGGTTGAGATGAAAGTTAAATTTGTCGATACCCTTTTTTACTGCCAAAATATTTTTGTTGATGGCATGATAAAACTTTTCTAATTCTTTAAACTAGCCACTGGCATAACCACAGTAATGTCTTTTCTAGTTAATCTCTTCAATTAGGATAGCACCTCAATAATAGTCAATAGCATTTATCTATAGAATGTGTCAACCTTTGCCAGGAATCTTTAAAGCAGGTGGATTTTAATAGGCTTGCTTTATGTGTTGTATGGCTCTGGTTTGATCTTTACTCCATAGTGGTGGATTCTTCTTGAGCAACTTTGATAATGGAAATGTACAATCAACCATGTGGGGGATGAAATCTCTTATGTAGTTAACAATTCCAAGGAATTGTTGAATTTGTTTAGAGTTTAGATTTTCATTTGGGAAGTGTAATAGTTTATTAACTATGTGTGGACCAAGTTGATAAAATCCATCGTGGAACCTCATACCTAAAAATTCCATTTGGGTCATACCAATATGACCCTTTTTGGCTAGAGCACAATCCCATATTATTTTGTAAGATGCAAAAAATATTGGAGTAGGGACTTGTATTCTTTATAGGTTTTGGAATATAGAATTATGTCATCAATATAGACCAAGGTACTGGAAAGAATAAGCTCATAGATCTTTATCATGGCCTATTGAAATAGTGATGGGCAACCTTGAGTCCAAAATGGCATTACTATCTATTGCTATTGGGCATTATGAATACAAAAGGTTATCTTGTATCTTTCCTGGGGGTCAATTCCTAATTTCCAAAAGCCTACTTTTAAATCAAACTTAGAGAAAATTATGGCTTCTTTGAGAAAGAGGACTTGGGTACAAATTTTTGGCAGTCAAAACTTATCACTTTTTAGGAAAGAGCTGAGAGGTTTGTAATCAATTACTAACCTTTTTCCCTTATTTCTATACATATCTCTTATTCACATAAAAAGCCTGACAAGCCCAATCAGATTTTGAGGGTTCGATCAATCCTTATTAGAGGAAAATCACACATTTGTCTTAGGCTAATTTCAAATCATCAGGATTCATTCATGGATAAGTAGTCCTGGTAGGATTGATATCTTCATTCTTTTATAATAGTAAATTAAAAAGGAAGTGAGGATTTTTCCATAGAGAGTAGGGATGTGAGAATTGGGCATGGTTTTTAGGATAGTATTTCAAAAATTTATCCCGTAAGGCTTCATATGGATGTGGCACTTATGTGAGTTCAAACACATTTATGATATCAATATAATCACTAAAATTGGCACAACATTTAATCCCTGTAGGTAGGATTTGTAAGGGAGATGTCTTATAATAGACATCTATGTCAATCAGAATATCTGGGCCAGATAAATGGCGTCTAAAAACTTTGGTACAAACTATACAATTAGGGAAGAAGCAAATCCCTATTTTCTTTTCATGTGATAAGCCCAATCTTAAAAGAATTTCTATCAGTAGAAGTGAAATATTCATCATGAGCTATCCATGCTTTAGGTGGTAAAATGTTCAGCTTTATAATACTGCGACATGATTCATTGTCCATATACCTGATAGCCTTGATCGACTTATCATATTTGTCTTATTGTAGTAATTAGATATGGATATAAGGTTGAGAAACAGTGAAAGGCCTGAAGTCTACCTTAAAACATTTCGGTTGTACTATGTATAACATGTCATATTTAACATCATCAGAAGTTAAGGAATTGGAGGATTTATATTCATCAGAAGAGTCGAGTGAAAGAGCAAATTGTGTCTCTTCATCCTCAATGGATTGTTCTTCAATGAAATCTTCAATGTTTCCATTATCTTGGATAGGCATGATAGCTTCAATAGAATCCAATAGTTTGACATCCCTTTTTGTTTTGTTAGGAAATTTACGAGCATAATGTCTTGATTTGCCACAGATAAAACATTGATCTTCCTTCTTTACTTAAGGATTTATTTATTTAAAGAATTTGAAAAATCGACATCATTTCTTTCGTCTAAAGAGCTTATGATTTCCTATATGGGAAATGTGTGATCTGCGAGATTATTTGTGGGAGAACATTCTGTGATGATTCTCTTTTTCATGTGACACTCATAGTCTTTTTTCTCCATACACTTAATCTTCAAATAAGCATAAGCCTAAAGACTTTATTCTAATTCAATTAGGAATGAAATGACATCATTTTTTTCTATAACAAAATGACGTCATTTCATATATAGATGAGTTTGGGCTTCAAGCTAGGTTCTAGTCATCATGCTTAAGATTCATCCTAACCTAAAGTTTAAAAATTAGAAAAAGGTTGAGTTTGACCTGAACCTAGTTAATTCATATTAAGCCTATTCAAATATTCACCTATACTAAAAGGAAAAAAGCCTCTTCATACAAGTTTAGAAACATGAGTCGATTAACATAAAGAATATAAGCTCTTACTCTTCTTCTCTTCGATATCTCATTCAATCTCAATTATTATTTTTAGACCTACTTAAGAGTTAAATGTACAAGAGCAATGATTTTATTATTTATGATAAAAGAATACCTATTTGTAAAAATATCTTTTATGTCCCTTCTATCAAATTCCCAAGATCTCCTCGGGAGAATATAAGCAGTATACATAAGCATTACATACATAATGCTTCATTATAATATCCACCAATCAAGAATGAAAGCAACAATTATTTAATGACATTCATGTCACTATATTCATTTATCCATTAAAATTTGTATGGCTTTAGATGCTTCGTAAAACTTAATTTATTTGTAAGAATCGCATTAGCTATATTAGTGCAACTCCTACCATTAATAACTATACTCATACCTTGTGATGAATATGACATCTAGCTCATCCTTTGTGATTTGAAGACTTAATTATCTCTTAATAATAAGCATCTTTCTCTCAACAACATACTCAAAACCCTCATCACTATAGTTTTAAATGGTGATATAGCTTCTTTTTTTATGAGTCAGTTGCATTCTCCACTTGTCCTTCATTTCACATAATCATAACCTTCTTATTAGACATTAGGATGTGATATCCCCTATCTTAAATAACAAAAACATTTAATTTCTCTATTTTATAAGGTTTGAGAATTAATTTTTCCTATTCCTGGGTTATAAAGGTTATCTTTAGCGTTAAGTGGCACAGTTTTTACTTTAGAAGGACCCTTGTCATCCTGTTTTAAGTTAAGCATTAGAGAATCACTAGTACTAATCAGATATTCCTTTGTGCTTTAGTTTTCTCTCCATCTTCATAGTTGTATGCACCATCTCTTCTAACTCAACATAGTGTTGTAACTCCACTATATTAGTTATATCTTTATTTAATGCATTTTAGAACCTTTATTAGTTGCTTCTTTATTCTCTTCTACATTGACTCAAATCATAAGTATTTCCATCTTATGATAGTGTTCCATACTTAATCCTTGGATAATACTTTGTAACATCTTATACACGTCCCTATAATAATATCTTAGCAAAAATCTCTTCCTCACAAGATCCTTCAATTCATTTTATGTCTTAATAAATCACTCATCATTTCTTCTTCTATTATTATCCATTTAATTCCACTAAATTATGGAATAATTAGTTAACTCTTCTATTGTCAGCTTTACTTTCTTCTCCTCAGAGTAATTATGGTAGAAAAAATCAATTATATCTTTGTCTCCTACTTCAAATAAGGATTAAAGTCATTCCTACCTTTATTATCATTTTGATAGACATTACCTCTCTTTTATCCTTCCCTTCAACCCTACTATAAACCATATAACCATCAAACCCTTACCTAAAGATATTAGCTCTAGGGCTTAATATGTTAGAATGGAACATGTTAATGTAAAAAGAATACAATACCTCAAAAAGGGATGTACTAAGAAAAAAACTTGAGTTTGGAGTTAGAAAAGGTTCAAGAGGATTTCACCAGTAGCTCAGAGTAGATCAATTTATATAAATGGGTGAAGGATGAGTAATTATAATCACTGTTTTAACATCTTAAATTCATTATATTTGAACAATCGAATTGAGAGACCTTCCCACTCCCCAAAAATGCCTAACCAATTTTTTGTTACTCAAAATTCTTTTTTTTCTTAGACTTATAATATTTATTAAAGCAAAAGTTAGTATAGGCTATGAAAATTTATCTGGCATATAACATTTTTTATTACTAAAATATTTTTCATGTAACCTAAGTAAATAACATTGAATATTAACGATGTAAATCTTCATATTTGTAAAATTCCATCAATTAGGCATTTCCATAAAAGTTATAGAACAATTAAGATACACTGCTTATCTTAGTCATGTCCCAAGTCTTCTAATAACCCGTACTTAAATCTCAACTAGCATACCATCTCATAATTCAATTTTTAATACACATTTTCTCTCATTATTCTATCCCTGTCACGTAATATCTCTCATACTTATGGACATGTATCTAAGACTTAGACAAGTAATATGAGTTATTTAAGATCCCTGATCACCACTTATTTAATGTAAATGAGGAAAAACCTTTTTTTTGAAGTAAATGAACATATAAAATAATGATCTATTAAAAAATGGATTAGAAAGGGAGCTTACCATAAGAGTGTCTACACTAAAACTATCTCCAACAATCTATACTAAAACTATGTCCAATATTATTTTACCGTAATGATTAAACTATTAACTACAAAGTACTGCAAATCTATAATTAAATTGCAGACAAAAACAAAAACAACAACAACAACATTAACACCTAGTGGAAGTCCCGCTGAGATGTAAGGCTTGAGGAGGTCCGATAGTACGCAACTTTACCCTTACCTAGTAGAGAGGCTAAATTGTAGGCAAAAACTATATGGTAAAATATAAATACACTAACATTATTTTTCAGTAATAGTTAAACTCATCACATGTACAAAATTTTTCCTATACTTCAGTGATAAAAATATTAAGTAATTATTTTATTTTAATTTTCCCTTATCTTGTACATAATTCTTCTTATCTTGTATACTCACAATCATGTATAAAACTACTGTACTACTTCATAAGAAATACAATAAAAAATCAATTCCCAGTTTATATGTTTTGATAATATTAGAGCTCACATCTGAATTGGTATATTGCAAATTTTAGCACCATCAGTCTTTTACACAAACATAAAAGACAACCTTTCTTCACAAACACATAACACATAATTTTTTACATTATCTCCACAAACCACACACGTATAGACACACTCGGTTGACCATAATTCACCTACTCTACCATTCAATTAGATTACAAATTTCTTAACTACATAGCTAAACTCCTTCAATTACCTCATATAGTGCAATCAAGTATAAGAAATTCTCATTACCTTTGATCTTATAGGATAGATCAATGGCATTAGTCTCTTCTTAAATGTTGATTCTTTATCTCCATACTATATCAAATGGTAGAAATTTGACTTACTTGTTTATTACTATATAACTGCTTTATTGTCCAACTCCACTATTTGGCTTGCTCTAATTATCACATTACTCGAGACCTTTGGGTTAGGTTTGAGAAACATTTTATGAAGAAAATTAGTTCAAATGATCAATGCTTCGAGTAAAAATCCACACCTTGAAGAAACGATCCACTTTAATCACTAACTATCTCTTTATTATTTCTAATACTATTGATGAACTTCTAGCCATTAGAGACTTTCAGAAGAGGATCTTATCCTCTTCACCTTGAATGATCTACCCTTAGACTATGAATCATTCATCACATTTGTTAAATAATAAGAATCCTCTATCACCTTCATAGAGCTTTAGGTAAATTTTCTTATTCATGAATAATGTCTTCTAGTCCAGTGCCACTTCACACAGCTCTCATGATCTCTTATACCAGTAGGCATCCCTCTCATGCTAGTGGTCACAACAACTCTAGAGGATGAAAAAGAAGACAACCTTCTTATCATTTTAACCTTATCTCTTATTTTACTTTTTGGCCACCAACTTAAGTGCCACCAATACCCTTAAATGGCTTATATGGACCTACACTCTTTTATGTTACGGTCCTCTTATGTGACCTAACTCAGTCCTTCTAATGCTTCTAGCCACCAACCACCCCATAATTATAATCAAGCCCATATTCCACCCAATCCTTTTACTCGACTTAGATTCCATAATAAGCCTCTCACTTAATGTCACTTGTTTGAAATGGGGCATATTACTATCCATTATCACTTTATGTATTATGAATAATAAAGTCGTCCACTTGGATTTTCAATTTATTCCTAAACTCTCCATATCACCTTCATTGCCTTAGATATTCATGCTCCTCCTAACAATTCATACTTTACCTCTAGTGTTGTTGCTAAATGGTTACTTAACATTAGTTCTACCACTTACATGACACCAAACTTTAGACTTTGAAATGGTATATAATGGTCCAAATCAAGTTATTATTGGTGGTGGTTAAACACTTCTTATTTCCTCTATTAGTAATTTTACTTTTCCTACCCCAAGTTGTCCTCCTCATCTCAATGATTTTTTAGCTTTTCCCCATTTAACTACTTATTAATTTATTGAATTTAACCCTTTTGGATATATTCTAAAGGAACTCAATACTAAGACATCACATTCTTATTTATGCCTCTTTCCTTGAATATTTTGGTATGAAGCATCTTGTACTATTGTTTACCTCATCAATTTGTTATATACCCCTATTCTTCACCATAGTTCCCCTCATGAGCCCTTTTTTTCTCATTGAACCAAATTTATCTCATCTTTGTATTTTTGTTTATGCATTTTTTCTTTTTTTACTCTCATTCGATAAAAACTTTTACCAAAGTCTACATCATATTTCTTAACTGGATATTCTTCTCACTATAAAGACTACCATTGTTTTGATCCTCTTGCTTATAAACTCTATATCTCTTATCATATTTTCTTTCTTGAGCATGACTTTCCTTATGCCACCTCCCTTCCATTTTCTTCCTCACTCTCTTCTTATGTTATCATATTACCTCTACTATGTAACCTTTCTTCTCCCCATTCTTCATCTTCTCCTAAACCTCTCTTTTAAACCCATCTTTTCCTTCTCATCCTCTTGTTCATATTCTATGATCACTCACACATAGGATCACACCTCATATTCCTCATATCTTCTTTGATTTCATCACTTATTTGAACATTACCCATAATCCATTTATTCCTAATCCCACTTCCTTCAACTAAGCCAATAAATTTCCTAATTGACACCAAGCCATACTTGATAAGTTCAATGCTCTTCATTGCAATCAAACTTTGACCTTTATTCCTTCACACTTTAAAGCCAATATTCTTAATTGTAAATAGGTTTATTATTGAATATTAGAAAGCTTGTCTAGTTACCAAAAGATATCAATAGGTTCTAGTTATTGATTATACTAGCACTTTTAGTCATGTTATTAAACCTACCACTATTCACATTATCATTACTCCTACTCTTAATAATAATTAGCATGTTTGTTAGCTTGATATAAATAATGCCTTTCTTCATGATCTTGTTTAAGAACCAGTGTTTATGTTCTAACCTTCTGACTTTATTGATCCTCAGCATCCCTCTTATGTTTGTTGTCTTTAAAATGTTCTATATGGTCTTAAGCAGGCTTTATATGCTTGGATTCATTGTTTAGGTCAGAAACTTCATGAATGTTATTTTACTTATACCAAATCCCACTTATCCCTTTTTGTTCACTCCACTCTAACCCATACAACTTATCTCTTAGTTCTTGTGAATGACATCATGATCATTAGTTTTTCCCTCCCTTTCATCAACTCATTCATGATCTTAACATCACATTTTCCATTGAGGATCTAGGCCCTCTTCACCATTTTCTTGATATTGAAGCCACTAATACACTAAATGAACATTTACTTACCTAAACTCAATACACAAAAGATCTTCTTCATCGAACAAGACTCAATACCTCTAAACCCACTAACACACCTATCACACCTACCCTTCTTTGTTGCATATTTGATCTCTCATGCTCATAATAAGCATATTGAGATTGACATTCATTTTTTCGAGACTTGATCGCCAATAAAGATCTTTACATCCAATATATCCTTTAATCTGATCAACTTGCTAATATTCTAACTAAAGGCTTATCTTCATCTACATTTCATTAACTTTGAGGTAAGCTCACTATCACCAACACTTGCCTTAAGTATGCTAAGGGCTTGAAAAAAGAGAACTTGCTTGAAAATGTTTTGGATAAAGTTGCAATAAAATTTTAATTTATTTAACTATATGCAATATTGTTTCACTTATTTTAAGATTAATTACACTTTTACTTATTGTTCACAGATGAAATTAAATGATGTCGATATCAAGAACCTTGACATTCCAAATTGTGTGACTTCATTGTTGAAAAAAGGACCAATATTGTCGTTATAAGTTGCATCAGTTTGATAAATCTTTTCCTTCTGATGCAAAGGTAAGGAGACATGTTCTAGAATAAATGTCTCAAGAAAATTGGAATAATTTGTGTGATTACTAGGCCTCTCCTAAATCTTGTTAAATGATTTAATGACTACCTAATCTTTTTTTCTTTATTTAGAAAAAATGTGAGAAGCCAAAAATCAATGGAGGAAAATGTAAACACCTCACAATCATGGGTCTAAATCATTTGTAGTCGTCTGAAATGAATATGTGAGATCTTTGATTACAAGTTATAATTATATCAGTAAACACTTCATCATTTATTATTCCTTGTATTTTTCTTTCATTAAAAAAAGTGATAAGGAACTACATAAACAAGAATGTGATATAATCACACTGTACAAAGTCACTCACTATAAGGAAGCTCAAGGGTGGATGTCAGAAGAAATAGAAAATAACTATGTAAGTATAAAATTTTTAAAAAATTTTAAGTTTATTTATTTATATAGTACTAACTAATAATATTTGCATTGAATATTGATTTTGTTTTTTTAATTTTGGAATAAGATGTATTAATTATTACAAAAATCATTATCTGAGGGCAATAAGATTAATGTAAAAGACATTTGCAATACCGTGCTTGGTGCACGTTCTAGTTATATCAAAGGTCTTAGCTTTGGCCTAAGCCAAATGTTTCAATCTCATGAAGATCCACATACGTTCACTGTCTTGAACAGGAAAACCAAGTCACTTAAGGCTAAATTACAAGATACTCAAAAAAGTTAGCCAAGGATGATAAGTACCTCAAAAAGATACTTAGCCCAGATTACTAAAGCATTAAAGATGAAAGTGAATGGTATTAATTACAATCTCTTATACTTTTTTTTCTTAATTCCTATTTGTATTATAATTTAAATTTAATACTTTTTCTTGGATTACAAATTTGAAGAAGATGCAACGGCTGAGTGATTTGTATTATAATTTGTAAACTAGTCTTTATATTTATTATTTTGTATATAAGAATTGTTGAAGTTGTACTTAAAATCTTGTATACATTGAAATTTAATGATATTTTATTTTTTATATAAAATGCTTCAAATTATCGATTATTTTTGTATAATTCTTATAATAAATTAATAATAAAAATATATTGAAACATTATATGCAATACTATAGATTAAAAATGTAACAAATAATTTATTCTAACATGATATAACATTTTGTTAAAACATAGATAAAAAATTTGACTACATTTTACAAAACATAACTAAAAACATTTGGCTACGTTCTCAGAAACATAGTTTTAAACTTTCGCCTACATTTTAAAAAACATAGCTAAAATTGAAAAAGTATGTGGCTCCTTTTCTAAAAACATAGCTAAAAGCTTTTGGCTACTTTAATAACTTTTAGCTATGAAAAATAAACGTAGCCAAATTCTTTGGTGACAATTCCTCCAATCGTCGTTAAAAGTTTTTCGCTACGAAAGCAAAGCGTTGCCAAAACCTTTTACGATTAGCCCAAAATGCTACCTATAGTTTTCAGTTATGGGAATTTTGCAACGTCATCGCTCATCCCTATTAGCGACAATTTTAGTACCTTAGCTATGATTTTTTTATAACCAAATGTCAACCTTGTTGTAGTAGTGCTTTAGTGATAAACATCTCAGCTAATTGTAGTTTTGTTTTGATTTATCCTTATCATGTACATAATGTTGGGTTTTAATCCTTTTAAAACACAGGATCCGTTCATATCAAATCATCAAGAATTAAATAAAAGCGAAAGCATACCTTAATCCATTGTGAAATCTGCACTAGAATCTTGCGGTTTGTCTTCTAAATTAGAACGTAGCCTTTTCACCAGAGTTTTCCCTTGATCTCTCTGTTTTCTCTCTGACGATGGGATTTTAGACAAGAATTAAGCGTATGCTTAATTTGGGGACCATAATCACCTTTTATTATGGTAAAACTCTAATCTAATTTCTAGTTCAACCCATCATAAAACTAGAAAATATAGCCTGGTCTCTACACATATGAAGCCCACACTTAAAATAGATACATAAAGCCCAATATACAATAACCATATTAGACCACTTT
>JAOTAY010000006.1:24935355-24953997 GCA_025629805.1 Erythroxylum baracoense | reverse complement strand
GAACATTTTAGGAATAATACGAAAATACAATTTGAATCTCATAATTATAATCACATTATAATTTCTAATTGCATAATTATTATTCCATAGATTTTATCTTTATGATTAATAATTAAATAATTAAAATACACAAAAATAAAGAATGTCTTTTTATTGAATAAAACAAATTTTATATAATAAAATGTACATCCAAAATTGACTGCAAGGGCATAAACCAACATCATCATCATCCGGATGAGATAAAATACTAACCGAGATCTGATCTATTTGTTAGTTTAAGTACCTTTGTTTGCTAGTACTTCCCTTTCCTTTTCAATCCAAAACTTTGAAAATGTCA
Organism: Erythroxylum baracoense; assembly: GCA_025629805.1. Classification (NCBI taxonomy): domain Eukaryota; kingdom Viridiplantae; phylum Streptophyta; class Magnoliopsida; order Malpighiales; family Erythroxylaceae; genus Erythroxylum; species Erythroxylum baracoense. Next base: position 24,953,660 of record JAOTAY010000006.1, on the reverse strand, counting down.
AAAAGGAACAAGTTGATACGGATGTAGGGAGGATAACGATTACTAGTTGATGTCCCAAAGAAAACGCTATGCTTGCGAAGTCAGTCAACTTGTCCGCGCTCTGTACCAGAAGAGCAATGTAGCGATGGAATTCTGAAAATCCACAGTATCCATGACCGATCATTTTCCTTTTATCAGAAATATCACCTTAAAACAGCCTTTATCGTACTAATCCTTTTAGCAGGGTTCTGTTTCCAACTACAAACATTTTAGAGTGATGGTTTCGTGATCTTGTTCCAAGATACGTGATCATTTAGTCTGTCAAAAGTGTTTAGCCGGTAGATGAGGGTTGTCATACATATGTGTATACATGTATGTGTTTGCTTTCCATAAATGATAAAATTCCCAAATGTTATTAGCTTATGCTGTGTGTATCTACCAAAACCTTCGACGTGAACTAGACGTGATCCACGTCAGGTTTTAGTCGGGTTTTGTTAAATCCCAAAGATAAAATATACGTACTCAAACCTAATCCTATTTGTTTTTAAACCTTTAGCGGTTTAAAACTAAATCATAAAACTTGAATCAAAGTTAGGTTCTATCAAATTTGACATGAGCACATTAGTGTTTTATCGGATCATGTTTAGTTTGAATACGTTAGCTTATAATTTTTTCACGAACTTACAACATGATAAGGCTTAAAGTTGCAAAAGCCTTTCCAAGACCACCTATTTTTCACACAGGCCATCACACCGCCTAACTTGAATGACTAATTTCGTTTCTGATGACACCCTTCATGGGATTCTATAACCACCACACATGTAAAAATATATGCATGTGTGATTTAATTTCTATAAAAGGAAGATACTGTAATAGATTGGGACCACGTCATTTGGAAATTTATATAGAATATGTAGATGCTAAAGAATTGTAGGAAGATGGGAATTTGAGCACAATTAATTCAATTGTTATGTAGCCCTTTGCGCGGGTCTATGTATCCTGCGCTGGGCTTTTCCAACTTTGTGTAGGATTTCTGTATTGTAACGTGATTTGTCCTCAGTTACTTCCTTTTGGATTTCCCCAACATCACATGCTAGTTTGTTTTCTTTCTCGGTGTTTTGTTGACGGATTGTTAGTTTCTTTGTGTTCGTATATGATGGTATATCAATTTCGTTCGGGTTTAGGCCACTCGGCAGAACATAAAAAATGGAATAATAGGCAGTTCCATTTTCTCGTGCACAGCACCGAAAATAAGGGCATAGTTGCGTAGTTTATGTCCCAGGTTCACGTGCTATGTGGACCTTTTTAGTCCTGTAACACTCCTGAAAAGGCAGTGTCATGTGCGCAAGTGTATGTTACTTCACTAGTTTCGTACGAGTTCCGACAGTCACAGATGGTCTCTCATCCAAGATTTGCAGTGTTCAACTACTGATTAGTTTGATTCCTTTTCTAGTCACTCCGAACCAAAAACTTTTGCAACATCAATTAACCAATTACTTCAGTTGTTATCGTCCGAGTTCCGACAGTCACAGATGGTCTCTTATCCAAGATTTGCACTGTTCAACTACTGATTAGTTCGATTCCTTTTCTAGTCTCTCCGAACCAAAAACTTTTGCGACAGCAATTAACCAGTTACTTCAGTTGTTATCGTCCGAGTTCCGACAGTTATAGATGGTCTCTTATCCAAGATTTGCACTGTTCAACTACTGATTATTTCGATTCCTTTTCTAGTCACTCGGAACCAAAAACTTTCGCGACAACAATTAACGAATTACTAATTTTTTATTTGTTGGCCCAGATATCACGCAGAGCACACAAAGATAATATTACCAAGGTACATAACATTGTTACTAACAAAGCAAAATACACACAAGAGATGTCAATTGTGTGTAAAAAAATTTGTTAAGTTAATTCAATTCGAATAATAAATAGATCCTAGTTAACAAATAAAAATAGTAAAATCCTGTCAAATGATAAAGCCCTTTAAATGATAGAAGCCTGTTAGGCGATAGAAGACTTTAGTGAGAGAGGATCCTGCTTAAACGAAAGGAGTCCACTGAATGATAACTCCTATTAAAATAATTAAAATAGAAGGTGCATGTTAAAACTGAAAGGAACCTTTTGCAACTTGAAAACAAAAGGAATCTCTTATAAAAGTGAAGGATCTTGCTAAAAAGAGAACACACATACAATATAATGCAAAAGTTAAAAGTTAAGAAAAGAGAAAAAAGGACGCAATCGATTTATACTAGTTTGAATTACAACTCAAGCCTACGTCTAGTCCCCAAGTATCTAACTTGAGTGTTTCACTATAAAAACCAAGTAGTAATTTGACGAGTCTCTTCAAGCTCTTGAGTACATATTTTTCAAAATTCTCCATCCTTCTACACTCAAAGTGGACAACAAGCTTATAAAAACTCACAGAAGAATAAAATGTAAAATTGAAAGTAAGTTCTCAAATAATAATTTCTCTCTTAATAGAATGATTTCACTTTCTAAGACATAATAAGAATGAAATGACTCTTAAAAAGATAAATGCTGCTCAAATGTTTCGAAAGTCTGTGTATACTTATTGCTTCACAAATGTTATTGCTCTTTTATAAATAGTCAATTTCTTCAACTAGCTGCTGCTTCATCTTAATTCTGAGTTAACTTTGGATTTTTAATATCATCTCTGCTGAAACAAAAATTTCTAGAGCTAATTGTTCGAAAAGGTAAGATCTTCCCTGATGTTGATAAGGAAAGTTTACTAAGAAGGTTCCTACAAGAAAGAAAGTAATTTTCTTATGATTTTATTTCCATTTAAAAAGAAATATCATTATCTATACAAGGAAGTAAATCCAATTTGAATTTTGAAATATTATATAGTTATCATCAAATTCGTTAAATATAAGCCTTAAGCTAACAATCTCCACCTTTTTAATGATGACAAGCAATAACAGATATATTTTTCAAAATTCAAAGAGATAAAGATGATTTTGAAAGATACATATGACTTTTAAATGTTCAGACATAATTAAATGGAGCCTGCCTCTTAAAAAAGGAACCTATTGTTTATATATCACAGATTTTCATAAATTCAATAGCAAAATTAATCACATATATAATTAAGGCAGCATTGAGAAATATATCACCATATGTGCATAAATATGCAAAAAATATATATCGATATAACCTCTCCCCCTTTGTCATTATCAAAAATAATAAAAGAGTATAGGGAGGAAGTGAAATAAAACAAGTTCGAATAAGCCAAGCAGAGAAGGATAGCAAAATAGTTAATGAAGGGATTTAAAGATTTTTCTTAGCAAGATCTGCATGTTAAGTAGCTGATTTTGCGTGCTATCTATTTGTTCTCGCATCTGTGCTTGATTCTCTTAAATGTTTTACAATTGTTGATGGAGTTTTGCACTATTTTCATCTTGAGGAAGAACAAGAGTTTATTGGTCTAGAGTAGGATCTAAGTTTTTTGCTACACTTTCAGATTTTTTATCTACCCAGACATTGTTTTGCAATTTGTATCCAAATTGATAGGGAATGGAAGGGTGAAACTTATCCGGAGCATACCAATTCAGATTGCAAAAGGGATTCCATAATGGTTGAAAATCTTGATGAGCAACATCCCATAAAGTAGGCAATTGATGGTATTCTTATGATTTCCCTTCTCTAACATGAATCTTAAGATTATAGATGGAAGATTCATTCTGTTCTTTTTTAACAAATTATACACCACATAAGTGTCCAGCAGGTTACACCTTTCAACTGAGCTACTCCCGAGAAAATTTGAAGTAGTTGAAAGCGATGCAAGGCATCGTGGTATTAAGTGTAATTTCCTATTTCAGGTTTCTCATCTTGGGTGCTCTCAGCATGAAGGCAGATAGATTTGACAACTTCGATTAACTCCAGATTATTAACATCCCACTTGTGACAAGGAAAATTAGTTCTCCATATAGGAGCTACTTCTAGTATATCCCCTAAGATTTCTTCAAAAATTAAAATTTCACATTCGTGCACCTATGAGACATTGGCTAGCTTTCTATTAATTTCTTCCTTCTTTATGTGTGTGTAGAATATCCTAACTAACTCATTGCATACTGTCTCATCTAATTTCAAAAAATTTTCCCAACCAATGGCAACAAAGTAAGGAGAGATGGGTATACCTATGTCATCAAACATCATAAGAGGCAAAATCTACCCAAAAACTACCTTTCTTTTCTTGTACTGTATTTTATAACGAACTTTAGCTTCCACTGATTCAAATATTTTTTGTGGTATTTATTTCTTTCTTTGCTTGTGTGCAGCTATCTTTATTTTCTTTGCCCTTTTTTCTTTGGGATAAATCTCTTCTTAAGGCAACTCTTTTCTATCATTAGTATCTTTAGTTACAAGTGCATTTCCTTTCTTCATTTCTTCCCTTTTCTGGCTTCTTTTTCCTCTTTCTTTTCAGTATCTGTGGTTTTTTTTGTTCAGAACTTTTCTCGGCTTATTTTGTAAGATTTCCTCTATTCCGTGATCGTCTAATCAACCAAGTAGATTTTTAATTTGAATCATTTTTTATTGTAATCCAGTGCATTTCAGGTACTTTCTTCCCTTGAGGTTTAGAGGAGAGAGGTTCATAAGAAGTTGGGGTTTTCTTTTGTACTTTTAATTTTTTTCTTGTCATTGTAGGAGAGCTTGGTGAAGTTTGAGATAGAAAAACAAGAGGTAATAAGAATGTAGAGAATTAAGGTGCAGAGAGAATAAGTGGTTCAAATGAGAATGACAAAGACAATAGAAGTTTGCATATGGTATACTAAGTGATTCCTGAGCATTGATATCATGAGAGGATGAGTATACATACAGGCCAGAAGAGGTAGCATAATCAGTTGCGTATCTTCTGATAGAAGCATACATATAGTTGTCAGGCTGCATACGCTTTTTTCAAAAGGCTGAAATGACACCATTAATGACTCCCTATTTTTATGACAGTGTCACTTAGAATTTCAACCCGAGTGAAGCCTTCTACAAAGAAAAGGAGTCTTCTAATTTAGAAGAAACCTACTATTCTAAAAGGAGGCTTCTAAACTAAGAGAGGCCTTCTAAACTTTAAAGAGCCTACTAAACTAAGAGAGAGTTTCTAGGGAATCATAATAGAAAGAGCTTTCTAAGCAAAATGCAAGACAAGTAGCAGAGAATATCCATGCAGAAATAATATCAAAGAGTTTGCACAAACCAAGTTCTTTTCTTAACACGCAAAATCTACCTTCAGAGAGTGGCTTCATGAAAATGAGAGCTACTTGATTCTCAATATTAACATAGAAAAAATCAATGGTTCCTTCTAAAACATGATCTCTAAAAAAATGATGTTTGATTTCTATACGGTTATTCTTAGAATGATGCACAAGATGTTTAGAAAGATTTATAGCCTAGTGTTATCACATAATATAGGAATATGCAAAAATTTTAAAGAAAAAGCTTGTAGTTGATGCTTCATCCATAAGATTTGAGCACAACAGTTGGCAACTGCTATGTATTCTACTTCAGTCGTTGAAAGCACTGTGCAATTTTGCTTCTTGCAGGACCAAGATACTAGACATCCTCCAAGAAATTAACAGTGAACACTTATGTTTTTTTGATTGACTTTATCACCTGCATAATCTGCATCATAATAGCCCACTATGTCAAATGAATCAGTTTTTGGATATCATAGTCCACAATCTATAGTTTCGTGGAGATATCGAAAGGCTTTTTTGATAGTTTGATGGTGGCTTTCTTTTGGATTTGATTGAAAGCATGCACAAAGACACACACTAAGCATAATGTCTAGTCTTGAGCTTGTTAGATATAGTAGTGATCCAATCATTCTTCTATACTTTGTATCATCTGTAGCTTTGCCTTCTTCATTTTTAACAAGTTTAGTTCCAGTGTACAGGGGAGTACTTATTGGTTTGGCATTCTCAAAATGATATTTCTTGATGAATTCCTTTGAGTATTTTTCTTAGCTAATGAAGACTCCTTTTTCTATTTGTTTGACTGAGAAAGAATGATAATTCTCCCATCATGCTCATTTCAAACTCCCCTTGCATTAATGCTAATAATTCTTAGCACCAAATATTATGTCATCAATATATATTTGCACTATAAGTAAATCATTCTCCTTTCTCTTAATAAATAAGGTTTTATCAACCTTTCCTCTTTCAAAGTTATTGTCAAGCAGAAAGTTACTTAACCTCTCATACCATGCTCGAGGAGCCTGCTTTAAACCATATAGAGCTTTGGTTCACTTCATTAACTAATCCGGATGGTTTTCATCTTCAAAACCTGGGGGTTGGTTAATAAATACTTTTTCGTTAATGTAACCTTTTAAGAATGCATTTTTAACTTCCATTTAGGACAACTTGAAGTTTCTACAGCATACAAAGGCAAGTAAGAAGCAACATACAAAGGCAAGTAAGAAGCAACATACAAAGGCAAGTAACATTCTAATTGATTCCAATCTAGCAACAAGTGCATAAGTTTCATCAAAATCAATACCTTTCTGTTGATTGTAACGTTGAGCTACAAGTCTAGCTTTGTTTTTTACCACCTTACCATTTTCGTTAAGTTTGTTTCGAATTGCCCACCAAATCCCAATGATTGACTTATTTTGAGGATGAGGTACTAGATTCCAGACTTTGTTTTTGTCAAATTGATTCAGTTCATCTTTCATGGCTAAAACCTAGTTTTCATTAGTAAGGGTCTCTTCAACAGTCTTTGAATCTATCTGTGAGATGAGAGCAATAAAGTTTTTCTTGAACAATGATTTTGTTCTTAGACTTTCAAAGGGATCTCCCATAATATACTGATGTGTATCAAGACATCTCCATTCTTTTGGTGTTTTTCGTTGCATAGGCTCCTACTGAGATGAAGGAGCCTACTCTAAAGCTTCGGGGCCTTCTTGATTTTATAATTCTAAAGGTATTATAGGTGTAGTTTAATTCTCTAATGTATTTTTAGGTACCAATGGATGCTCTTTATTATTTGAATTAGTTGCTATTATCGAAGGTAGCGCTTTATCAAATACCACATGTATTGATTCTTCTATCTTTTTTGTTCTTTTATTATATTCTCTGAATCCTTTACTAGCGGTATTGTCGCCCAAAAAGATAGATTCGTTTGATCTCGCATCAAACTTTTCAAGGTTGTGTTTTTCATTGTTTAGAACGAAACACTTGTAGTCAAATGCTTGAAAATTAACAACATTTAGTTTTCTTCCTTTCCACAACTCATAGGGGGTCTTTTCAAAATAGGTTATATGAGACATCTGTTAAGTACATAACATATCGTGGATACTGTTTTTGCCTAGTATCCATGAGGACCATTTTCACACAGCATGGCATGGCCATATCAATCAAAGTTCTATTCTTTCTCTCTACAACTTCATTTTACTTAGGCGTCTTTGGACAAGAAAAGTTGTGAATTATACCATTGATGTCACAAAATTCTTCAAACTTTCTATTATCAAATTCTCCTCTATGATCACTTTGAATTGAAGTGATGCAGTACCTTTTTTCTATTTAAATTTTTCTGTAAAACTTCTCAAATACTTCAAAAGCATCATCCTTATTTGATAACCCATGTAAATCTAGAGTAATCATCTACTAGAACAAAATTGTAATGTTTACCATCAAAACTTTGATTCCTAGTGGGACAGAATAAATCCATGTGCACATGTTCAAGAGGTTGGCTAGTAGACACAATATTTTTAGGAGGAAAGTTGTTGCTGACTTGTTTACCTTTTAAACAAGCCTCACAAACCTGATTGCTTTCAAACTTTAAGGTCAGTAATCCTCTTACTAACTCGTTTTTGGACAATTTTCATAGAATGCTCATATTGGCATGTCTAAATCTTCTGTGCTAGATAAATTAATCCTTTTATAGAGAAACAAAACACTTAACACTTTGTGAGGACATGTCTTCTAGTTAAGCACAATAATATTCTGATTTCTAGGACCAAAAAAACACAATATTATCATTATGAATATCGACAATTTCACAATGAGATGCATAAAAAATGACTTTGTAACTTTTGTCACATAGTTGACTCACACTCAACATGTTATGTTTTAAACCATCAATAAAGAGGATGTTATCAATAAAGGAAGAGTCAGAATAACCAAATTTACCAATTTTAGTGACCTTTGCTTTACTTTTGTCTGCAAAGACAACATTACCTTCATCCTTTCTTTCAATGTAGTTAAAGTGTGATATTTCACCTATCATGTGTCTCAAATAGCCACTATCAACTATCCATCGATTCTCTCTTGTCTCCATTTTAAAACATATTTGTAGAAAGCATTATCTCATTTTAGATACCAAAATTTTTCCGGGTCCTTTCAAGTTAGTAGTTTGACCTTTCAGTCTCCAAACATACATCTAAGATAATTTCTTTTTACGAAAATTACAAGAATGACTAATGTGACCATCTTTACCACAATAATCGCATGGAACAGATAAATAATAGTTATTATGATTTTTACCACTTATCAGGTTCCTGCTGTTTTGGCTATAGCTACCGCTGGATTTAACAAAGCAGTTTTTGTATGGTCTGATATTGTTATTTTCATTGTATCATATTCTGGTCTTAACAAAAATGCATTTACCACTACCAAGCAATGCATCAAGATTCTTCCTTCTATCAACGAAAATTTTCAGATCTTTTTCTAGAGATAAGATCTTTCCAGCACATTTCTCCTTTTTAAGTTCTAAGGCGGAGACTTTTTCTTCTAACTACCTTACCTTATCATAATCATTTTTAGCAACATATTTTCCAATTTAGCTACTCTTACTTCCAGAACTTCCTTCTCAGAAACCTTTTACTTATAGTCAACCTCAAAAGACATATTCATGGTTGCCAAATTCTTATTCGCAGATTCCAATTATTTAATCTTACCCTTCAGAGATTCACATTGCTCTTGAACTTCTCAACTTCTTTGAAATACTTCATTGTCAACCTTTTGTACTGATCATATAATTCGTGATATGCATTTTGTAATTCTTCAACTTCAATATCAGAGTTAGAATAATATACCTCATCGTCTCTTGATTCAGCCATAAAGCAAACGTTGCTGACTTCTTATAGCTCTTCTTCTTCAAAGTTTGGAAAATCCTCGTCTGACCAAGTTGCAGTCATCACTTGCTTTCTGGATTTTTTAATCTCTGAATTTTTTTGAAGAAGAGGACACTCTTGTCTTGTATGTCCAAGCTTCTTGTAGTGATAGCATATGATTTGATTGTTTTGTGTATTGCGATTGCTACTGTTGCCTTTTGATAGGGACCTGTTGCTTCTAGTTTTTTTGTTTCCTTCTCTTTTCTTCTTCAACTTCTTTTATAAAAGCAGGCATATTTTCTAACCTTAAAGTTGAACTTGTCATCTCCATCTATTTATAACTCAGTGTCATTTTCATCACCATTTGATTCGTCAGTTGCTTTTAGTGTCAATCCTTTCTATAGGAGGATCTTTCATCTTGCTTAAACTCGGTTTCATAAATCATCATATTTTCTTATAGCCAATCGAGTGAAATAGTGTTTAGATCCTTTGTTGTTTCTAGAGATGTCACCTTAGGTCTTCATTCTTTTAGTAGTGACCTCAAAATCTTCGTTACGAGCTCATCATTGGGATATATCTTTCCCAAGTTCTTTAAGGCTGTGATGATATTGTTTAAGCATCCAAAGAATTAGTCTATAGTTTTTCCCTATTTCATGCCAATAGGTTCATATTAATTCACTAAAAGAATTATTCTAAGATTCTTTACCTTATTTGTTCCTTCAAACGTGACTTATTGTTTGTCCCACATTTCCTTTGCTATAGAACAGTAAGATATTTTCTTATATTCTTTTGGAGATAATGCACAGTTCAGATGATGTTTTGTTTTAGCGTTTAGTTATTCATTTCTTTTATCAATCGGTCCATACTTCTATGTTATCTGAATTGGGAATCATGGCTCCAACTCTGATGGCTTGCCAAATAGATTGGAGATAGATTGTCATTCTCTCTTTCAAATAGGAATAGTTGTTTCTATTGAAGTAAGGAGGCTTTAAGATGGATTGTCCTTCAAGACTTCTTAAGTTGTTTGCCATTATCTATCATGTGTTGTAAAATACAATAAATGTGAAACCTCGTTCTAATACCAAATGATAAAGCAAAAACATGTAAGAGGGGGCAAATTGTATGTAAAAAAAATTTCAAAAGTTAATTCAATTCGTTGACATGTGTTTAATTGATTGCATAATTATTCCATAATAGTTACAGATTAATGACATGAAATTGCTTAAGATACTTACTTTGACTTATATGTGATTTTAGGCATAAATTCAGAAGCAAAGAAGTTAAAGTTAGTCAGAAGCATGATATTTGGTTCATTTTCTGAAATTAATATTCACTTATCTTCATAGAGTAAGAACAAGAAAATTAGAGCATGAAGAAAACAAATTCAGTTCAAAAGAAGACAACCAAGAAGTTGCTGGGAGGAGCAATGAAACGACAGCAAAGTGAGAGAAAAATGCATAAAAAGCAATGCAGTAGGTGAGCAAAATGGCAGCACAGGTTGGAAGCATAAGGAGGAAATGACAATGCAACAACAGATGAACAAGCAACGCAACAGCCAAGATAGAAACAACATCATATAAGGAGGAAACCAGTAGCCCAAAACGCAGCACGGATGGGGAGCAAGGAAGACTAAAATGTCAGTGCAGCAGGCGGGAAGCACAACCAAAACGTAGTGCAGATGTTGGAAGTAAGGAGAAGCAAAATGACAATGCAGCAGGTGGAAAAAAAGGAGCAAATGATGACGCACAACAAACTAAAACGTAGACATTGGGTAAATGTTAAAACGTAGACATAGAGAGGAGTAAAGGAGGTTCTTGCATAGTTTGGTTTTAAAATAGAAGAGATAGAGGTTTTTAATGTTTTTAGGTTTTTTTAAAAAAACACAAGGTGTTTTTCATGAGGGACTTTCAGCTGGGAGCTGAAGCAATTTTGAGATCTCTTGGTTTTAATGAAGATGAGGGGTAAAGCTCTCAATCAATAGAGACCCATGGAGGGGTAGACGTTTCGATGCTGGTTCAAAGGCGACATCGACATCGATAACCCGATTAAGCATTCCTTCATTTTTTTGTTGTTTCTTTCTCTCTTTAGAAATTGATTGTGTTATCCTATTTATATGGATTTGGGTATTATGAAAAGATGATTTTAATGTGTTCATTGGATCATTTTATTACAAACCCAATGTTAGAATGTTCAATATAATCCATAATTGTTATGTTGAAATTCATTTGTAGTAACTAATGGTTTATAATCATTAGGGATAACTTAACCTAAGTTAAATGATGCATCATATATGGTCATTACCTTGATTAATTGGTTTTTCTAATTCGTAAAGCTACTAACCAATTAAATATAGAGATCGTATCCTAGGTTATTCGGTAGTTAGGTTTAATTAACGATCGTATCTTGATTAAATAATACCTAAGGGAAAACTCGAGTTAATTATTAACCCACGATTAACAGTTTCTAAGAGAGGTTTGAGAACAACAAATCATTAAAATATGTTTAATTACAGTGTAGGCTAAAATTGAACCAAGAAGCGGGTCCCTACCTAATTGCCCAATTTCATCATTTTTTTACATGTTTTTTTTAATTTGCTTTTGTTGGTTTAGCTTCATTTTATTTTCTTGTTTGATAAACCAAAACCCCCTAAACCTAAATATCGATTAATTTCATTTCAATAACTTTATATACAGTCTCTGTGGGATCAACCTAGACTCACCACTGTTATAGTAATAGTCTTGTTTATTTTGAGTAGTGTTATGACGCACTGTCATTCCTATAATAAACAGAACATAGTTAACAAATAAAAATAGTAGGAGCCTCTTAGACAATAAAGCCCTTTAAATGACGGGAGCGTGTTAAGTGATGGGAGCCTTTTGTAAGATAGGACCCTGCTTAAACAAAAGGAGCCTATTGAATGATAAATTATGTTAAAACAATTTAAAATAGAAGACACCTGTTAAAACTGAAAGGAACCTCTTACAAGTTAAAAATAAAAGGAGCCTCTTATAAAAATGAAGAAGCCTCTTGCTAAAAAGAACACACACACAATATAATGTGAAAATTTAAAAGTTAAGAGAAGAGAGAGAAGGACGTAGTAGATTTATACTGGTTCAGCTTACAACCCAAGCCTACATCCAATTCTTAAGTATCCAACTTAAATGTTTCACTATAAAAAACCAAGTAGTAATTTGACGAACCTTTTCAAGCTCACGAGTACATATTTTTTAATGTTCTCCAACCTTCCATACTCAAAATGTACAACAAGCTTCTAAAAACTCACAGAAGAATAAAATGTAAAATCGAAAGCAAGTTTTCCAATAACAGTTTCTCTCTTGATAAAATGATTTCACTTTCTAAGGCACAATAAGAATGATATGACTCTCAAAAAGATAGATGATGCTCAAAAGTTTCAAAAGTCTGTGTATGCTCATTGCTTCACAAATGTTGTTGCTCTTCTTTAAATAGTCAATTTCTTCAACTAGTCGTTGCTTCATCTTAATTCTGAGTTAACTTTGGATTTTCAATATCATCTCTACTGGAACAAAAATTTCCGAAGCTAATTGTTCAAAAAGGTAAGATCCTCCCAGATGTTAATATGAAAAGTTTACTAAGAAGGTTCCTGCAAGAAAGGAAGTAATTTTCCTATGATTTTATTTCCTTTTTAAAAAATTATTATCTATACAAGGAAATAAATCCAATTTGAATTTTTAAATATTATATAGTTATTATCAAAATCGTTAAATATAAACCTTGAGCTAACAAAATACATATCATTCATGAAAGGGGTGAATAAAAGTTATATGGTTCCATGATCTTGTTGATAGTTTGGATATGGACTAGCAAGATTATGTCATTTATTATAATAGTTAGAATACATTGCTAAAAATCGTGAGCATATTAAATCTTAGGTTAAACTTTATTCAAGATGTTATTGAAGATAAGATATTTTGCATATAGAAGATAAAATATACTAGATATGTTGACAAATTTATTTTAAGTACGAAAGTTTAATTATAGCTTGAATTTGGTGAATGTTTTCATAACTTAAAGTCATTGCAGGCTTACTTTAGGGATGATTATTGGTTAAGTGTTAAACAATTCAAGCCAAGATGGAGAAGTATTGAATTTTGGTGAATAGTAAAATTACAAAAGCTAACTGTTATCGTATATGGATATGGAACCAACGTTAATCTTGTACTGGTTAGAAAATATCAAATTAAAAGTAAATTGACATTGATGTCAAGAGTGAGACAAACATCAAACTTGTGACACAAAATTCCAAAGCGTGTAGAAATAGAAGTTCATCAACTTTAAATTTGTGGAAATAAAATGTAAATGTTCCTAGATTTCTTATATATAACCTTAAATTATAAACATTTTGATAAGAGTTTCATAAGAAGATTGTTATCATAATTCATCTTATATCTTTTTACAATAATAAATTAATTTCAATGTTTATGAATCATATATTATTTAAAATACATAAATTTTGTATTTTTTATTATTTTTTTATATTGCTTCTATTTGGGTGATATATTCCATGCAAGGAGATAAAGAGGAATTTTTGTACAACAATAAAGATAGGATGTTTACAGTTAATCTTAATGGTGAATGCAAGTCGAGGGAAATCAATATATATATATACACAAAAGCCTCCAATTATAGTTCAATATATTTGGTAACCATAGTCCTAGTATAATCATTTGTTTTTTTGTTTGTGATATGCCATGGTTTTTGGACTTCAAAACTACAAAAATTTAATATTTAATTTCAACTCTAGCAATTTCAAAAATGAAGCGCAAGGTTAAAGTTAGGGATATGAATACCGCTTCGTATCATTCGGTACCAATTTAAAAATGGAATGATATCAAGGTTAATGGTACTAGTCTTCAGTATTGTATGTTTTAAAAAAATCCAAGCACTTTTTAGTGAAAATGATATTTTTATTTTTCAAAAACACCCCCGACCCTCATCTACTTCCTCTCTCTTTCATTGTTTTTTGTTTCTATCTCTCACACATTCTCCATTCCCTCTTTCTCATTCTCCTCTCTAGCGATCTTCTCTCGCTCTCCCTCTCCGATAACTAGAGAACCACCACACCACCTCCATTCTCCTCCGCGCCACCACTGTACTACTATCCTCCATCTAGTGACACCACCGCACAATTGCGCCACCCCACTCTCCTCTATGCAGCACACCATAACCTTCCAGCTTCCAACATTCCACTACTGTCATCACTGATCTCCGACAACATTTCCAGCCATCAATCACATCCAAAATCACCAAATCTGGAATAGATCTAGATCCAAACCAGCCCCAACTTAAAAACTCGAAGCAAATACATTGTGATTTTTTTGAGTGTGTTTTCAATTGATTTTTTTCTACTCCTAAATTGCATTTGTGATTGTGAATGGTTTGAACTTGGAATTGAAATGTGAATTGCATTTGTGATTTGTGAATGGTTAGATTGTAATTTGGAATTGAATGAAATGCATGGGTTTTGTTTTATCTAGTGGCTTGGAATTTAGATTGGAATTTGGGATTGAATGAAACTGAAGTTGGTTTGGTGGTTTGGTTTATGTTGTTTTATCTGGTGGTTTGGAATTGAGTAATATTGACTTGTGAAAGGGCTTAATGGACAAGAGAATGGCTTCTACCTGTGGAAATATATTTATATATCACCAACAATTTTGACTTGTGATTTGTGAACCTCGAGCATGTGATTTGCTTGCATCGAAATGAGAAAGAAAAAGTAAAAGAGAGGATTTGAAAAAACATAATAATATGATAGTCGTGAAAGGCTATAATAGATGCTCCGACCTGCAAATACTACAATGATTTTATTAAGTTGTACAAAAAAATAGGAAACATCAAAACCTTGGAAGTATTATAATTATACAAACCATTCTAATTTAGTCTGCAGTTAGAAATGGCCTCTTTGGTTTTATTAAAACCTCTAAATCTAATGATATGATATGATAGCTCATTTACATATATATATAGAAGTTAATTACTCACTTTTATCTACATATATAAAGGAAAAATTCAAAGCATCTCAATTTTACACATAAATGATAAATCCAAAAAAAGTCCTTTCTAATTGAGTATTTAACTTTTTTTTTAATTTTCCTTATAATTTTACATGTTAGTAATTTTTTATCTTTATTTCTTCAACCTCTTTTATTTATTTGTTAGGTTTAATTACTTATGTTACTTTTAGTTATTCATATTAAAGTAGATATTGTTTTACTCTCACTTTTAATATTAATAATGTTACAATGCTACTTATATAAGCAATAGGAAATATTTAAAAACTAAGAGATAAGAAAAAATTTGTTTCTCTTCATATGGGACTCTAAAAGTTTTAAATAGCCAACTTTTTCATGTTTTGATGGTTAATATGTTGAATAATTGAATTGTTGGTTTTTGACTTATTGTTGAATTGTGTTGGACGAAATTGAATTGTGTATGATATAATAATAAAAAATGAGTTATATTATATAAGATGACCATGTGTATTGTGAAATTATGTATGTTGAATACTTGAATTGTTAGTTTTTGACTTATTGGTGACTTATGTTGGAGAAAATTGAATTGTGTATGATGTAATCATACAAAATAAGTTATATTACATAAGATGGATATGAGTAATGTGTAATTGTGTATGTTGAATACTTAAATTGTTAATTTTTTTACTTATTGATGAATTGTTTCAGATAAAATTTAATTGTATTGGATGTAATTGAATTGTGTATGATGTAATCAAACAAAATAAGTTATATTATATAAGATGGACATGCATATCGTGTAATGAAATTATGTATTCTTTACTTTGATATATGTCTTTATTTATTTTTACAGATAAATAGAAGGAAGTTCAAGTACTCATGAACATTTAACCATGTCAGGAAGATACAATGATCCAGCTTAGGAGAAACCCTCACCCTCCCAATCTAATGTTGTAGAGAAGCATTTAACAAACTTTTTATAAACTTCACATTAGATGATTTTTTAAAGTGACTTTTACGTAGCATTTTGAACATCAACGTTTACAATAGAGTATAACTTGAACCCTAACATTTTTTAAGCATTCAAATTTAAGCCTAACGTCTTGAAACATTTTGAACGCTTCAAAACAATATGGTCTATTTTATATTTTGTTATAAATACACTTTTAGGACCTATTTGGCAATGAGCTGATTACATTAGCTATTAACTGATAGTTGATTATATCAGCTGATTTGATCAACGGATTGCATTAGCTATTTGTTATCGATATTTGGTAAAATTAGTTGTTTAGTGTTATTTGTTTATATGTAAAATGACTTATGAAATCATGACTTTAAAAAAATTATAAGGGTATGAATATTATATATTTTAGTATTTTGTTGAATATTCTTATAAGATTTTAGATTTTAGATTTTAGATTTTAGATATTTAATTCTACAAATCGTGTCATCCCTAAAGCAGAATGTATTAGAATACACATTAATATTGTCTCATATAAACTAATTAAAAAGGTGAACCTATAAGGAAACTAAACTATATTCTTCATTTCGTTCAAAAAAGAAAATCATAATGTTAACACGAAATGCCAGAATCAACAATCCTTCATGTCTTCTCATGAATGACAATGGCAGACACCGCTTTTAGGGGTAAAAAATTTAGATACCATATTCAAAACCTTGATTGAATCATCTAGATAAATGTACAAACAAGAAAGTTTTACTTATCTAAGCATCAGACCTCGTTGTATCATTTTCATTGCAAAGTACAACTAATCTCTTAGGTAGTATGGTTAAGAGCACATTCAAATCCAGAGTATAATCAATGTGTTTCTCTAAATAATAAAAACACAATCATGAACCTTCAGTTCTATAGTTCTCTTCCCATTTGTTCCTCTTCTAAAAGTGCCTATGAACCAACCAACCAAGCTTTAGCCTGCACGGCAATTACCACTACTTGCGTCAGAATTCTTACCACCATATTACTGTGGAAGACAAAGGAAATATAAGTTTGTAAATTCTACTAAATTAAGTTCTTTCAGTAACAGAGAGAGATTGCTAAAAGATAATTGAAACTCATCTGTTTCCCTACGTTGAACGAGACATACTTGTATTTGATCATATGCGCAATATAGGGCCTCATGGTAAGGGAAAAGAGAACAATCCAATAGATGAGCAGTATGGCCCAAAACATAGGAACGTCAAATATGGAAAAGAAAGTCATTAGAAATGATATGCAGAATGCATTTAGGAAGGAATACCTGGAAACATAATCAAGTAGCAAAGAAAAGGGATTCATTTTGGAGCACAAAATTGGACAGTTAATTCTTGAAATCAACCTCAAGTAGTTAGGGAGTCATCTGAGATAAGAACCTCAATGAACCTAACTGCTAACACTTTCGATCCCAATTATTTATTCTCAAATGTATTGTAAATCATCAAGAAATCAATTAGAAACATCATGTACTAGTTCTGAACATTTTTCTCGACATTATATAGGTGAACAGGCTACAAAGATTTATCTTCTACTGGTGTTTCCAACTAGATGTAGAACATACGCCTAGTGGTATTTACCATACTTAAATTTTATGAAACTTGACATTTATAATGACGCATATAGCATGCAAACATCAACAATTAGCTCAAGTCTAAAAATTAGATCTGAATGTACAAATTTTGAGAATTAATTTTACCAAATCTGTCTAAATATCTATAGAAAATTGGTCTATAACTGCAATTATACTTCCCTCCAATATTATCCAGCATCATGAAAGCTTGATTTGGTGAACATATCATACATATATACAGGGAAGCTAAATCATAGAGCAACGAGTCAAACGAAGTTGTATGTGAAGGACTCAACCAACAGGACAAGAAACAAAAAGAGAGGAGAAAATATTTCCTCACTAGAACTTGAGTTTCGAAAGTTAGCGAAAGAATGGCTTGAACTCATCAGAACCCTTGGTTGGCAAAAGAGAGTCATTTGAAGCTTCAAATTCAGGATCAACAGAGGTGACAAAAATCCAATGAACAGGTTAGAAAATGGGTCTATATACATTCAATATACAAGTTCAATATAGTCAGAATTGAATGCTTCAATGCAAATGGGTCTATATACATTCAATAATGAAAATCCATGACGTTACTATAACTATCCTATGAAAATTGTAACATCCTGTTTCCAGAGAACGGGTCGGACCAGAGAACGGGTCCAGGTGTGGTAAATTACCACACCTCATGCTCATGCAGTTGTG